>LR753795.1:34831-135843 GCA_902729485.2 Mus minutoides | reverse complement strand
TATATATATATATATATATATATATATATATATATATATATATATATATATATATAAGGTTACTGCTAAGACCCATGCTGGAGCTGTTAATAATGTCCTTTATTTTCCTTAGTATATTAATAATGAGACCTAGACTGTCTTCAAATTCACATAACAAATATCTATTCTAAATATACCAAGGCCAAAGTTGCACTAATCAATTTTCCCTGGTAGAAGCAGGATTTCAGTTTTCATCCATTTTAGTCATGAGAAAGCCAGTTCTCCATGCCTTGTCCTGAGAACCAACCCTCTGCTTTGACTCAAGTACTTGGCTCATTCCACTTGTACTGGATCTTCCTTCACAATAACAGCAGCCCAGTTCTTTCCTGTGACTACTGCACTGCTTTCTAAGGTCTACATAACAAAATATCACAGACAAAATGATTTGAAAAACATAAATAAATTTTGTGAACCAGAAGTTCAAGATTAAGATATAACATGTTAGGTGTCTTCTGATACTCCTCTGTCTTTCAGATGGCTATTTGCTTCCCTTTATGATGAATATATATATATATATATATATATATATATATATATATATATATATATCAGAAATTAAGAAAATAGTTTCAGAAGCATCTGATTCATCTCCACATTTGAGAAAAGGCCTTCAAGAATAGGAGTGTTAGACCTGGGATTTGCCTCAATGAATAAAAAGTGCTTAGCTTGTGACTTAGAGGATCTATTGCTATGATAAAATACCTTACTGAAAAAAAAAATTAAGGAAGAATGAGTTTATTTCTTTATATGATTTTGAGTATACCAGAGAAGTCATTGAAGGAACTCAGGAACCAAGAAGCAGGGATTGATACATAGGCCATAAAGGAATGCTGCTTATTGTCTTGTTCTTTATGACTGGCTTAGTTTGTTTTCTTATCTACTTTGTGAATCAAGAGCATTACCATTGTTACTGGTCTGGGTCTGGCCACCTTAATCAATAATCAGGAAAAAAGTCAGGCCAATTTTATGGAGGCATTTTGTTTTCAGTTTTGTCTCCCTCCACTTTGCTCATGTCACATTGGCATTAGAACCAGCCCGATATATATATATATATATATATATATATATATATATATATATATATACCAAGGTGGATCTCAGGAACCCACAGGAAAGTTATGTGAAAGTAGCAGAATACCCGTAATTCCTGTGCTTTGGAAGAAGAGACACAGATCTCCAAAACTGGATTACTGTTTCAACTGGGCACACTGGGTTGCACCAGACTCATGGATACACTCTCACACAGTAAATAAATCAGGGAAAAATTGATGAATACACCTAATATGTATCTTCAAAAACTATGTTCACATGAACTCACACACATGGGAGTCCATAGACTTAAAACCATATGTGCACACATATCCACATACCATATATTTAAATACACACACATAAAGGATAGTGTATTTTTTCACATGGTACCAGTAAATATTCAGAAATGAAACACCAAGATAAATGGTTATTTATGTTTATTTGTGGTGAGACCACATATATGAAAATAAAACACAGCTAATCCTTCCACCAGTATATGTTGGTTCATTAATAATATTATAATAGAAGTTATACTTGTGTTTACTACATACTTAGTATTTTATATGCATAATCTTCTTCCCTCTTCTAATCTTAGGAAATCATTCTAAAGGTCAAAAGCAGATATTTGTGCAGATAAGACACTTTCAGAGGACAAGTAGGGAGCAAAAAATATTTACTTTGGTCCTATATATGCAATGTGCTATTATAGATATTCTCTTTATCTCTTACAAAAAGTTATATCAGGATTTAAGGTGGGTGATAAAATTTTCACACAGGATACTAAACTAGGCCCAGAGAGATGAACTGATGTTTGAAAGTCCACATAGGTAAGTCCTGTTGTAGACCTGAGTTTACCATCAAGGAAATTTGAAACAAAGATTTCTTTTCTTTATGTACAGCTTGGTTTTTATGTGGGTGTCCCAATATCTGGAGTGTGGGTTGTCCCTAAATCTGATGCCTGCCTGTGGATCTTGATCGTCTAACTATGCCACCTTGTTTGGCTTCAATGGGAGAGGATGTACCTAGTATTGCAGTGACTTAATCTGCCAGGGTGGAGTGATATCCATGGGGGGATCTCCCCCTTCTCAGAGGATATAGGGAGAGGTGATGGGGTATCTGTGTAAGGGGAAAACTGGGGGAGGGGAGAGGGGAGCTGATATTGGGATATAAAGTGAATATATAAAGTGATAAAAAATAATACTTTCTGCTCTTGGTCATTATTCCAAAACACCTGGAATGGGCAAGATGGATCTCATGCCATCCCCAGGTGGCCTGAACTTGAAAGGAAAACAAAAGTATCTGAAGGGAGATAGTTGTTTGCAAAGTAATTGATCCAGTATATAACAAGATAGCATAGCAATGGGATCTAGCCAGAATTAGGAAAATTAAAAAAAGAAAACAAAACAAACAAACAAACAAACAAAAAAAAACCACAGTGGTGTAGTGACATAACTTGATCTAACAGTATTAGAGGTAAACATTGCATCATATTGAAAAGGGAGATATGGCGAGTTCTGTGAATGACAATCTCTAATGAGCAAGTCAGAAGAAAAGGTATGGAAATATATATGAGATGAAATGTAGTTTACGAGGAGGATTCCAGGACAGGGGACATATATAAGAGGTAGAGACATCATGTATAAGATCTTGGCTTCCACTCCTAGAAAAAAAAAAGTAAAACAAAAACAAAACAAAAAACACCCCAAACCCTAACTGTATACATTAGAGGGAACATGGATATCAAGAACAACAACAATAAGAACAGAAGCAGCAGCAGGAACAACAAGTATTGAAAGGCTCCTTTTTTTTTTTCTCCAGGAACATGAGAACTTGATCAAACACAAAGTCAGACATTTGAAAGACTAAGGATCCAAGAACTTAAATGTAAGAATAAATTGCATGATTGTTTGAATGTTAAATGTTTCCACACAGGCCAATCTGTTTTAACAGTTTGTCCTCAGATGGTGGCATCATTTTATAATATTGTGAACTCTTTAAAAGCCTGAGCCTAGGTGGAGGAAGTGGGCCACTAGAAATGAGACTTAACATGTTATAACCTCAGTTCTCATAATACTATAAGTGCTATGTAGGTTGTGGTAGGCAGAAACCACCCAGTCTTATTCAGCTATGAACTCTCTGAACCACACTGTTGACTTTTGAGGAACGGGATTCCTATGGTGCAATAGTGGCACAACATTATGAGAGTCAACAATGACTCTCTGGTTGCATGTTAGCCTGTTCCACAAGAAAATATGCCTGCACCCTACTACAATTCTAGCATATGATTAGGCAGTCTCATAGGGTGCAAGAGTAAGCCTATACCTATTATTCTGTTACTACAAAAATATTGTGAAGTGAATGACAATGCAAAAATTAACAACTGCCTGAAACGCAGAGAATAAGTGACTGGGAATACTCTGTCCAAAACACACTATCTGTATCACTCAAAACCCCAGAGCTTATGAACCATTCTAAAACACGGGAGAGAAAGACTGTGAGAGCTAGAGGTTGCAGATGATGCAAATGAAAAATTGTGTTCCTGATATGACAAGATTACTGAACTCAAGAACCCACATAGCTAAAGTTGTTTAGATAGGAATTACATAAAATCAACCCAGTACCAGTCAAGCATGTGAGGGAAGGGACTCATGGAGCTCAGACACCTATGGCTTATGTGGGGAAAGGAAAGTCATTTTCTTTTATAGATGATGATCTTTGCAGGGTGACAAAATTCCACTGGATATACTTTGACTATCTGGGAAGCTGGATAAAGTTGGGAGGTAGAAGTAGATCTGAGAAAAGTAATGGGAAATGAAAATGATCTAATTGCATTGTGTGAACTTTTCAAAGTATTAATAAAATATTACATGTAGAACATTACAAAACCTTTTATAGCCTCATCTTATCTCCTGCCCATTATTATTTTCCTGCAGACATAATGTCACCAGTTGCTTCAGGGTCTACCACTATAGATTCTTCATAAGGCAGAATAAACCAGTCCTCGATTTAGTTGCTTCCTAGCTGGTATGTAGCCACAGCAACAAAGAAGTAATTAACATAAAGTAGAAAATGAGACTGACTGAATCTGATACATGATCAGAGATTGGTGTTCTTGAAATTCTAAAATGGCTGATAGTTTCTATAGGGATAAAATCTAGAATTCTGATTTAAGTTGCAAGATGCTTTATCATATTATATTCTTACAATCTGCTGATACTACTCTGCCTCCCCAACACTTTAGTTTCTTGTTTCCTGTATTGTCTCATGTCTCAGTTGGTTCTGCATTAAAACACAACCTCTACACAAATCAGCAACTGTTTCCTTCTTCTTAGTACCCCAATTGATTTATCATTTACAATTACTACTCCCTGTATACTCCAATATGATCTTATATTCCCATCTCTTTGACATATATCACACTTGAAGATACTGTCTGACTTCCCTATAAACTATTGGCTTTGAAACTATCCATTGAAATGAATGAATGAGCATAGACTTGAACTCCAATAACTTCTGTCTCTGTGGAAGACAATTTTTTCCAGATACTTTTTTTGAGATTGAACCTGTAGGTAGTAATCAAGTGTCTGAAGCTGTAAAATAGTTGCCCACATAAACTAAGAACCGGTTATGTCCTGCTGTCCTCAATTGTCATGTCAAAATTCCATAAAGCAGACTCACCAAGCCTTTCACTTGGTAATTCTCTGAGCATATCAAGCTTCTGCAGTGTTTGCAGGAAAAAAAATTACATTTTTCCCCCACTAATTTAGATTGGATATTTTCTTCTTTGCCTGTCCCTCAGAGGACTCTTCTTGCAGGTGTTTCCAATTTGCAGGTGTCCCTGTGCTGAAGGTAGAGCTTTAAGTGAAAGTTCAGTCCTTTGCAGGACTGCAGTAGCAGCCCTTAATGCTCCAACCCTGAGATTGTTCTACTGTTCCTGGGTTGCTCCAGGATGGGTTGCTAAGCAACATGCCTATTTGCCTGGAAATGGGCTGAGACTATATACCAAGTTTGTTGAACAGGGACAGTGGGAACAGTTTCTCAGGGCTTCTTTACTTATAAATTTAGTCTCCTGTTTATGATTCCACCTTTATTACATTTCAAATCTATATGCCCTTTAATTCCAGTCTTCCTTTACATAGAATATGGGCTACATTTATTGCCACTGTTCTCTCATTAACTTGTACAATGTAAGATTTGTCTCTAACTCTTCCATTAAATGCTCTCTCTCTCTCTCTCTCTCTCTCTCTCTGTTTGTTTGTTTATATATTTATATGTTCATGTCACCTGTCCCTCCTTTAAATATCCCTTGCTCCTTCCCCCCATTCTCCTCAGAGAATAGGAAGCTCCCCTTAAGTACCACCCACCTCTGGGATATCCAGTTGCAGTAGGCCTAAGTGCATTCTCTCCAATGAGGAATCCCTTCTGAGTGAGGTTCCATTCAGTGCTTTAATTAAAAGGATTTGGAAAAGCCCACAAATACAACTAAGGACATCACTGGAAACTGATTTCCAGTCTTCAAAGTGGGCCATGCTAACTACTATGTTCTGTACCATAGAACACTAGACATGTTCTGACAACACGAATTCCTTCCTATGTGGGATGGAGAGGAGAAGTTACTATGCTTAGGTGAAAGATAAAGATACTGAAGTACACAGGAATCAAATATCCATCAGTATTAATCCTATTTACAAAGGATGTCACTAAGAAACCTCAGAGCCATTATGTCTAAGTATTTAGTATATATCTTAAATTGTAAAATTAAATCTAGCGTATTTTAGTTGCTGTGATTTCTTTACTTGTATGATGGGAATAATAATTTTCTTAGGAGTTTCTAAGGAATAAATAAGATACATATCAAGTATCTGAGACATCATAGTTGCTTATAAAATTATGTTATTTTTTCTTCTTTTGTCAGTGTGCACAGAATCCCATCTTCTGAAACATAGCTGACTGACAATGACCCTATAAAGCTTGAGAGTGCCTGTCAGTTGTTTTAACTTATTTTTAATTTTTTTTCTTATGTGTGAACTTAAATGTGCATGTACATGTGTTTGGCATGACACATGGGAGGAGGACAGAAGACATCTTGTTGGAATTGGTCCTTAACTTTTTACCTTATGGTTCCTGGAGATTAATTTTCTGACATTAGTCATGGTGGCAAGCCATTCATTGGAATAGCAGTGGTTTTTATATTCCCCTTTCAAGAATGTTCATATGTTAAGTGACACTGTTGTAAATATCTCAAAACCTGAATCATAATACAGTGTCTTCATCCAGTCTAACCAAGTTTTAATGCTATTGGAAAAGAAAGAGTTGGTGTTTATTTTATGACCAACAGTGGTAATTTGGTGACTTTGGAAATCATGAGATACAAATTTTAAGTGGGAACTGTGTAATAGCAGGGCTATTGATGTCAAAGTTCCTGTCTATAAAAGTCAAGGTTTCTGTATCCTGCATTCTAAAGATATCACTGGATATATCTGATTACATAGGAGAAGTCTGATGTGTGTGTTCTGATGCCTTAGATCTGGATCCATAAATATTATTGAAATAGGGGAAAGTGTCCAACTCATCAAAGGTTCCTTTTTTATTTCATACCTTTAGGGACAAAAATGATACTATTCATCTCCATACTTCAGATTACACATGCCACTACATACAACCTCCCAGTTTCAATTCCCTGCTATTGTTCTTTCTAAAGAAAGAGCTACAGACAGAGTAATGATGTTTTGTAATAGATGGAGTAACCCTTCCTGGAGTAGTATTTTCCTGAGCTGCTGGAGAAGGAGCAAGAACTACATCTGGGCTGTGAGCCAAAGAGCGTTCTTCCCAGACAGTCTGCTCTTTCTGGACTCCTGCTGAAACTGTATGATTCTGGTGTTAGTGCATTTAACAATCTCCTTGACTCTGGCTTATGGAGGAGCTTAGTGATTCTGTGATAAAGAAATGGTGCACACAACTTTCAGAGTTTGGTCAATTCCTCAGGTCACATTGTGTGCATCTGATTTAGATTTACTGAGGCAATGAATGTTGCCTTGTATAGTTAATAGCCACATTTTTAGACAATGAGAGATTATGATACCATTACTATTTTTGGAAAGACAGTGAAAATATGTTTTAAGACTAAGTTGATAAGATTCAACTTCCTATATTGCTATGGACTTAAGCAGCATGCTATGTGGTGCATATCAATGCTCCCATAACAAACAGAAACACTATGCCCCATTGTATAATGTGGGGCCATGGGAAGTGGTTAATTTGTGATAATTCTGTTATCATATATAGGATTAATGTTTTTCTAGAAGAGGCTTACAAGAATAGCCTTTGCTCCTTCACCATGTGATGACATGTAGGATGTACCATCTAGAAGAATCATTCCATCCTTATACCAGACAACAAAACTACTGATGACTAATCTTGGACTTCAAAACTTCCACATGGAGGAAAAAATATATTTCTGTGGTTAATAATTACTTAGTTTCACTATTGTGTTGTAGCTGTTTAAATGTAATAATAGATAGGTATCCTGCAGGAAGTCCATACTGTTCTACTTAGTCTGTAAAGTGAGCTGAAATGATTACAGCTTTTATTATATAAATATGCACTGCTAAATAAATTATATTTTATGGCATTTTTTAGCAAATAAATAGGCTTCTTATATGTCAGTTTGTCTCAGAGTCTCCAAAAATACTTAATTCTGAGAGCAACCAAGTTAGAGAAGACCTATTAAGAATCTCCTTTCTACAGAAGAAATTGAATCAGAGAAAGTCTAAATATATCATTTAAGCTCCACAGCTAATAAATAGCAGAGCTCCAGGCTTGCTTTTTAATTCTAAATCAGCACTTCTAGCTACTGTTCTGAATTATCTGTGATTTTTCTCATGTTAAGAATATTGTCAAGTAGCTGGTAAAATCGCTAACCTGGAAATCAGAAGATATTAATTCTATTTCTGATTTTGTAGGCAATTGATAATTTAGGAAAAAAAAAATCTATCACTTGTGTGAAACCACTACGTTTATCATCCTTTTGTGCACCAACAAAACATCAGGTGACATAATTATTAATTGGTAATTATGTACTGTATGATAACACCATGTAATTAACCAATGCTTGGCAGTATTTATAATCATCCTCTAATTTATAAGATAACTATCATTTTCTCATTTACTCAGGTATGTGATGAAGTTAGACCAATTTTCTAGTGCTGCCCAAGACGTGTGGGAACGGCTGGACTCAGAGAACACAGACATCTTGTATAAGAGCAACACACCTTTAGCTTTCAGATCAGCAATTCTCACATTCAGGCCCCATCTCAACATTTTATCAAAGCACTTTTACTTTTTTCCTTCAGGGGAATAGTTCCATTTAGAAGTGTGACCAAGACTGGAGAGCTTTAGTGGTAACACATAGCATGTTCCACTGGGGAAAAGAGCGTTTGAGGATGTCCTCCAAGTAAGGAATTTTGGCTTTTGAAGATCAGATACTAACTCGGGGAGAATCTCAGCTTGTAATACTTAGCATCAATTTTCTTCTGCCAAGGGACTTAAGGAGTTGTTTTCTTTTGCACTTTTAGCAGTCTCCTCTGATTTTTACCTGACTGGTGAGTTAGGCTTTCTCTACCTCTGACATAATACCACATCTTAATTTCTTATTCTCTTCCCAAATTACTGTTATTTTTATTCAAGAATTCTTTATTTAGCTAGTACTTTCAAAGAACAAATTCATGTAATACATATGGATCTAGAACATGTTGATTTGCATTAAAGTAATCATACTACAATTCCTAACACTGGTCCATACTTTAGAAACTGAGAACAGAGGTAAAGATGATGCTGTATAAACTACATGAATTAATATGTTGTCTTGGAACAAATTGTGCTTCAGTCAGTCAAAAGGGGACTAAAGTGTAAAATTGGTCAGAGATACTGATTCAAGTTTTGCAACATTCAGAATGCTCAAGAGTAACTTAAGGGATCATAGAAATGTTGCTCAAAAGTATATATGCCGTTGTAGATTTTTATTACAAAAAAGACCAAAGCCTTTATATCTCCCAAAGACATATGGATGATGTAAAGTTTTGTATTTCTTTCAGCATTTACTATCTGAAAAGTCTATATAACAAAAGTGAGATGACTTTCTTATCCTTGATTTGTGTCCAGCCCATTGCATCCTTTTGTTCTCCTTGATCTGTAAGCTATTGACTAGGGAAGTTTTGACAAGACAAGATAGTGCCTCATCTCAATATGCTTAAAGATCAGGTGCTGGAGGATAAAGAATGAACATGTTTGTAAGTTCAGCCTTTGACACTGATTTGGAAGGAGCAACACCAGGATAGTAGAGGTTCTACAAGCACCCATTCAAATTGTTATGCTGATCAGTCAGTAGCGGCTGATTCTATACAAGTGGAAGGGAGAAAATAATCTCCACTCAAGCTAAGATCACTATAGTCATAGAAGAATTTGACTGATCCATAGTTGCAAAAATTCCTTTGAGTAAGATGATGATGATGATGGTGGTGGTGGTGATGATGTTGAAGATGATTATGATAGTAGAGAGGAACAGGGCAAGGACAATTGCAAAGAATGAATATAAACCCCATGCCTGTGCTTTGGGTAATCCATTAGCTGAAATTCCACGAGGTAGATTCTCATACTGGTTACGTGATTAGTGATTAGTCTAGGTGACCTGTCATTTTGAAATAATAGAAGGGCACTAAGCTCACAGTCAGTTATAAAAACCTGAAAAGTACCTTTTTTCATAATTCCTTATTACTGAAACTTGAAATACATTAAAATGTTGCTTTAATACTAAGCTTCTTCTTTGTGTGTGTTTAGTTGTATTTCTATTCTTCCTAAGAAAGTGACTATTTTTTCCTAATAGTAAGTATTTTTTTTTTTAATTCTCTTGATACCTATTAACAATGCAGCATCTACTTTCTTTACTGGTACTTTTTCTAGCATATTTTTCTTCATTCCTTTATCTTCTTACTTGATGTATATTTTTTAATTGATAACTGGGCACCTGACAGATACTGTTTTTTAACAGATCAATTTTATCAAACTACAGTTATTATTGTCTTCCTAAAAAGTTTGTCTTGCAGTCTGTTTATGTAGCTGGCTATTTTGATTTTCTCCTTTACTGTCTTAATTTTTTTTCCTTTAGTAATTGGTAAGTGATTTTTTGAGCCTCTATGACATTAACAGCTACTCACTCCTCCCACTTTAGTGCTTTGACATCTTCTCTTGATGACTTATCACCATCTAGTGGATCCATATTTCTATTATGATCATTTTCTTCTCAGAGAAAAGTGAATAGGATAAAATATGAATAATTAAGATAATTTCATTTTAGTTTAGACAACCAAAGGAGGAACAACATATTAGAGACTTTATTATTCCACTAGAATAACCTCAAAGTATGATTGTTTTTGTTGGGTTTGTTAGTTTTACAGACCAACATTTCTTCCACATTGCAAGATGTAGTCTCTGGATAACTATTTTAATCTCTCAAGAAAGACTTACTGTTAGTGCGACCCTCTCCTTGCCCTCTACTTTAAAGAGGGCAGATATGCCATGGTCTAGAATTTTCCAATGATTTTATTTGATAGCTAATTAATGGTTTCCTGTGGTTTCCATGGTGATGACATGCTTAGCTGCCAAGCCTTATCCAAATGGGCATTCTGTTCACTCTTGTGTCTTAGCATCAGCATATTAATCAGAGGCTGGAGGTCCTCAGTTGCTGCATCAAATTGGTAAGAAACTAATTGAATTAAAATCCCACACAAAGGCTTCCGGATTCTCTTCCTCACACTTAGAAGGGACATTTTTAGGTCAAAGGGCTCAGAGTCAGACTGAAGCAAGAGACAAAGGAACTTTACAGTACTGTTTTGCACTATTAGTACAAAGCGCTTTTCTCTTCACGTAGAGTATATCTTAGTGAATTAATTTTTCCTCTTGAAATTTCCTATATTTCCATAACCTTTCAACGCAAAGCACTGAATGTATCCAAGATGAAATGACTGATTCAATATTTCCAAGGTGAAGGGGAAGTGGATCTTCTTAAACATACCTTTGGTGAAGACTGATGAGGACCTTCCATTGAAGGTCCGTATACCATTGTGATGAGGATGAGACACTACTGTTGTGAAGATGGGGACTGCCTAGCCACCTTCCAAGCTCTGCACCTTGCAAGAGGATTTCAGTTAGCAGTTAGGAGGTAGTCCTTGGAAGTTGGAGATAAAGAAGAAAAGAAAATGAACTGAAGGTAATCAGTCTGAAAATTGTTTAGGTCATGATGATTGTGGATGGTTGTTTCTATTTCTATTTTTCTTATAGAATGGACACTCTTACTCCTGTAAGAAAGAATTTGATTTAAAAATGAAACTTTCAAAATTCGTTATTGTGGCTAGTCCTGAATTGCTTGGTAAAGGTTATATTTAAATATTTTTTGTTTTGTTTTGCTTTTACCCTTTATCTGTTCATCAGATAAAGGTCTAACTTTATCTTAGACCTTTAGTTAACTTGTCTAACTTCTAACAACTTTCTAATACTGCCAGTGGACCTATTCTTTCTATAAAGTCTTTATTTTTCAGACTGCCAAGCTGTGTTATAGTTTCCTCAGGGTTCTTTTCTGCATACCTAACTCCATCAAAGCACTCACCTTGGTGTTCTGAAAAGATACACACACACATACACACACACACACACAAACACTCACACACACTCACACACACACACACACACACACACACATATATATACATATATATACATATATGATCTATGTTTTATATTTATATGTAATGTGAATGGCATAAACCATGGATCTTTTTTACAATATTTAGAGTTTTGATATCTTCATTCATTTACTAAAGGCTTTGCTTAAACATTGTTTGATGAGTGACTGGATCTGCTTATGCTCTAGGGATATTCTATAATGCAATTCTTGACATAAAGGATTTCTCAACTAAATGAATAACGGACTCTTTCAAACACTGAGGACTGAAAACCTATGTAAGTATGTTATAGGCAGAACAAAATGTAAATGTATGCTAATTCATACCAAAATGAGAATATTAAAAGTTTAATATGCTGTTTTAGGAAAAACATTTTTTCTCCCCTCACCTTTAGTTAAATAAACGAGAAAATTCTCCCTCTGTAAATGGAAGGCCTCCATTTTCACTTTCAGCTATCATTGATGGGTGTTCTGGTCATATGCTATTTAGGTTGTTGAAAAAGATACTATGAAGGATGTATGAGAGAGCACATAATAGAATCAAGTCAGTGTGTGCTGGGGTTAAGGAATCATCAGCTAGCAGTTATAACATAACCTGAAATAGGAATGATTACTTCTCTTTGGTGAAAGCAGCACTCACAGAATGTGGAAAATAGAGCTACTCGTGTCTTGTCCAGGTAGACAATCAGTGAACACTGATGGCATAGACCGGAGAACCTCTGTTTTCTACAGTACACTTCGATGATTCTACATTTTATTCCAAATGTACAAATGAGGATCCAGGTGTCAGGGAAATACTTCTTCCAAGTACCACCTAAATGCTGAGCTCCTAAGGCTAATTAGCATTGTCCTCACAAATCTTCTGAAGAACTTTGAAATGAGCCTGCCTTCTTCATTCTTGCATTCTTCTAAACCCAACTCTATCAAAAGAAGGGGTAGTGTTTATACTGTATATACATGTGTGGCAAAGCCTTGACGCATGTGCACTATGCTTGTGTATTATAAATTAATCCAAAAGAAATTAAAAATACGTGGGAAGCCTTATATTCTCCATATGCTCCAAAACTTGTATAATTACTCTTATTACTTAGTTATGGGCTAAAGTCAAATTAAAATTTCTGAACAATAGGATACGGTACTTCTTTCGGGGGAAAGTAGGTGAAAAGTTTTTCTTTACACAAGCAAAACCATCATCAAACACAATCTTGGATAGAGAAATCTTTTACCCTTGGGTAAAAATTTTTGAAGCCGAAAACACCAGAGTGTTTGAAGTGCTGAGGAAGAATATGTATTGACAAGGGCATAGGACGATCAAAGTCAAACTCTTATGGGGCAGTTATTATCGGGGTATTCATGAGCATGCTGCTTCCCTTTGACCCTCGTTTATAAACTAAGGAGATTAAAGAGCTAATCTCTAAGGTTATTGACTATTCTATAATTTTGTCAGTGTGTGTTCTTCCAACCCCACCTATGAACCATTTTCCTTTAGTGTCAGTTTATTGAGATGTAAATAAGCCATATGGGTAAGATTGCAGTATTGTTGCACCCCCCCCCAATCCCCAGAAGAGCGTCAAAAGAAGCACAAAGAATTAAGCATAAAGAGGAAAGAAATCTTAACCGAAGAAATATCTTCTTTATCTACGTCCATTTCCTCTCACAAGGAAAAATGGCAGTGTCAGAGGTACATTACATATATCTCTTTCTCTCTCTTTTAGTGTTTAATCTTAGCACCTGCACAGCAGAGGTCTTTACAATTCATTGCATATGCTCTCCCCTTCTCCCCCCCATCACACAGCACCTGAGGCCAAAGAAGCCACCAACTCAAAGCTTCACAAAATTCTGAGACCCTTCTTCATGACAGAATATAGAAGTAAGAGACATGCCCCACGGTTTTATACAGTCGCTAGAACACATTAGCTTCCAACAAATGAAGTTTTTTTCCTCCTTTCCTTTGAATACTAATTACATTTTACAAATTTGTGTCTGTCTGTGTGTGTGTATGCTTGTGTATGTATGTATGTATGTATGTATGTGTATGTTTTCTTTTGTTTTGCTTTGTTTTGTTCTGTTGTATTTGTACAACAGAAGGGAAAGTCCATGGCAAAGGGTCCCAGGTTAGCAGAGTTTGGCTGTCATCTGGTCAGACTGTTTGAGGATCTCAGTGTTGTAGAGGTCCAAGGCATGGTTCACCCTGATAATCTCACTGTTGGTCAGCTTCAGGCGGTGCTTCAGCATACAGGAAAACAAGTCCAGCTGGGGTTTTCCTGGGGCCACAGGAGGGGCCAGGCGGTTAATTCGGTCCCGAATGTCCAACATGAGAAGCATCACGGATGAGGAGGAATAGAACTGACCACCCTGTGTGTAGGATTGATTCACCTGTTGCACGGCACTCCGTAGGAGGTCGGCATTGAATCGCAGGCTGTACCCGAACACCTGCACATCAGAGATCTTGATGTAGAACTGCCTTTTGGAGGGATCCGACAGGTCCACCGGGCCCTGGCCAGTCTCATTGCGTAGGGTAGGTAGCCGTGTCCGACTACGTAGGTAGATATGGACAGTCTCGAAAAAAGTTTTCCATCGATTGCCCAGCAAGAGAGTCCAATTGTAGCATTGGCTGTTTTGCAGACGGATCTTCTCCCATCGTGGGTAGCCAAATTCCCCAAAGGGCATGTTCCAGCCTTCTGAATGGCTCCCACTGAAGGGATTGACATAGACAAAGAACATAGGGTCCAGGCTGCTGTTGCGCATCTGGCAGATACGCATGGACATGCCGATCACCATGTGGATAAAGTCCATGCGGTTCTTGTTGCTTTTGAGAGTGAGGGACATGCGCTTGCGCCACCGAGGGTCAAAGAATGTATCCAGGCGAATCTCATTGCTGATGAAGGTAGTATGGACATAGAGGCGTGAATCCATCTTCTGCAACAGGTACTTCAGTTCCAAGTCCTGGAAGTCCAGGTCGGTCTCAAAGCTGATGAACTGCTCACTCCGCTCAGAGTCCACGTTTTGTGGTTCACAGCGGCCTCTATACAGCTTGTAGCCCTTATTGCAGGAGCCACAGAGTGAGATGTTGGCCAGGCTGCACATGGCACAGCTGTTATTCCCACCTATGATACATGGGATAGGGCGCTGGCACAGTGTGGTGCTACCATGGCACACACAACTCCTCTGGCTTTCCAGGAAGGTTCCCCAGAACCCATTCTCATTGCAGTAGAGAAGTGACTGGACCCTTGCAAGCCACTGTTGAATTGTCCTGTGAAAAAGAAGGAAAATGAAAAATGTTAGCTCCCATCGATAGGAATGTGAAGTACAATCATACAACTGGCCAAGCAAGTTGGAGCCTCCCAAAAAAAGAAAAGGGAAGATTAGAATTATGGTTTAGTAAAATGCTTGTCATGCAAGTATGAGGACCTAAATTTAATTCCCAATATGCATGTAGACAAAGTAGGCACACTTATAATTGGAGGGAAGAGACAGAAGGATTCCTAAGACACACTAACACGCCAGTCTAGCCTAACTGGTAAGTCCCAGGAATAAGCAGATTAAAATATAAAAGAATGTAGAGTGAATATATATTAATAAATACATTGTCATTCTGCATAATGTCTTAAAGCTATTTATCACATTGTACTTTACACATCTAACATTCTTTGTGAATATCTATAAAAAGGAGGCATTTTACTAATTATTAGGATATTCATGTTTCTCTAACTATTCCATTATACACTAGGCACTAAGAAATCTGTTTTAGGGAATAAAGTTTCTGAGCACAACTACACTTTCTGGAGAGAACAAATCATGGGAAGTTTCACATGGACAAGATTGGTGAACCTCTATGGTTTCTCTCTCTCTCCTTTCTTTCTCTCTCTCTCTCTCTCTCTCTCTCTCTTTCTTTCTCTTTCTTTCTTTCTTTCTTTCTTTCTTTCTTTCTTTCTTTCTTTCTTTCTTTCTTCCTCTCTCTCTTTCTGCCTATCTGTCTGTCTGTCTTGTTTTTAATTTGTATTTTTTTATGTCAACTTCAGAGGATTCCACACCTTTCACTGATTAAGATATGGCATGCCCAACCCTGTCAACAGAAATAAGCTTCATTCCATCATAATTATTGTATCATAGAAGTCATGTAGTACTTCAATATGGATCATATGATATGATTCTCACAGTGGCTTTTCATAATATGCAATAATGATATAAGTTCCTCAGTTGTCCAGAATTCTAAATTCTCAATTGTATGGCATTTCTATTACATACTGTGTTTCTAAAACTCCTCCACATTGTCTAGCCATGCTGTGAATGATACCAGTGTCTGTACCCAGATTCCAGGCAATAAAGCACTTTAATGAAGACAGATCCATGAACCAATACAAAGCAGCAGAATAATACATAAAAATATTTAAATCTGTCAGCCCAGAGGCCTTTCATTTTCCCATGTTTCTTTGGAAGTCACCTCCTGGCTCTCCTCCATGCTACAAACAGCCCTGCATATCTGTCCACCAATCTTTACCATGCACAGGGATTTTTATGCCCAGTTTCTCACTTAAGCCTACCAACAACACCCAGAAAATGACTTGAGATTTAGGCTTCACCAGTGAATGGATAAAGTCCTGGTTCTTCTGTTCTTGAACAGAGTTGACAGTGGGCAATTTCCTTAGCTTCCCCATTCACTCCTCCTACCAATCCTTACAGGATTGTTGTAAGGATTATACAAATTTTTGTGTGAAGTATACCTTTAAATTTGTTAGGCATTAAGGGCTTAGTAAAAATTCATCTCTTTTTCTTCTTGCAAAAGGATGGTCAGGTTTATTTTATAAGCATGAATACAGAATCTCCAAGGCTAACTGATGGACCATATGACCATCAAGAATGGACCATATGACCATCAAGAATGTCTCCTGACACATCAATTTTTCTTTGGGTATTATCTATCAGGCCAAATTTTTAAAACAGTCTTAGATAAAATGTATTAGGACCCCATGCAATATTCGTGATGACACAGATGATTATGATGATGGAGCTCATAGTTCATGATCTTTCAGCACTATGAGAATGATAATAGGATCCCATTTCCACCACACATCTTGAGGTGGGATGTGCTAGACAACTGTCTGCTGCAGCAGTTTTCTTGACGTACATTCACAAAATAATAAACCCCCAAAGTCAGTGGGGAGATAGGAGAGTCGAAGGTGATGAGCACGGATATTGTTGGTTCAAGCAGAACTAAGTCACGAAAAAAAACAAAACAAAAAAAACCAAAAAAAACCATCAAGCCTATCCTGGAACAGGGAATGAGTCATTACATCTCTTAAATCCTTGGTATTCTTTGCTAAAATGGGGATAATAAAGTCTGTCTCAAGAGGCTGGCACAGGGATGCTGAGAAGATATATTTAAACTGCGGAGAGAAGTCTGGGACACAGCAATTATAAAAAAAAAAAAAAAGAAAAAATGTAAGAGTACACAGTGCTCATATCTCTGAGACTAAGCTCGTCCTTTGAAGGTTCTGAGTACTCTCTGGAATGCTCTGAAGTCTAAAAGAAGCCATTTTGTTGTAGTCATTTGAAAATGGATACTGTTGAAATGGCTGCCTAGCTGACTTGGGATTTAAATGCATTACTTATCAGCTGGGAAAAATGGTGGAATAATTAGCTTCTTGAAACTGTCTACCTGTTGAATCCACAAAGCCAACCCCCGCCCCCCTCTGGTAAAAGAAAAAAAAAAAAAAGACCTCCCAGAAAACACCCAAGGCTTTGTCTCATCCCTGGTTTCTCCTCCAGCCTTTCTTCAGGTTTAGCGGGTGGGGCATTTCTTCCCTCAGCACTTAGCACACAACCTAGCTAGCTTTATAAATGTTTGCTGAATGAAGGAACAAAGAATATTAATATTTTCCTTCTTACATTTTATTAACAAAAAGGAAAAAAAAATAGAAAAAGGAAAACAAACTTCGCCCTTCCCCTCAGGACAGCAGTATTAGTTTTCCATACCATCCACCCACACAGCCGCAGGCCTCCCTGGTCTCTGCTTCCTTCGTGAGACCAATCCTATTACAGCCTGGAGAACAGCAGGCCCAGCTTTCAGGAAACGGAGCAAGAATCATAATGAGCTGTGTGGCTCCCACCTCCCAAATCAGAACATTGACTGAATATTGGGGTATGAGTCATCTGATATTTTTTGTAAGCTGCAGGGTCCCTCCACGCGGCTGCGATTGCGTGGTTACATCTGACAAGAGCTCTATTTCAAAAATGCCTCTTTCAAATGGCCCACACTTGCCCCTGTCACTCCCTCTCCAAGTGACAGCACAGTACCCCATTTAGAGTGCTTCTGTTCCCATCTGCAAGGCATTCTATAACCCCGTAGAGCGCCCCCTTTCTCGTGTCTCATCTTTGGGACCCTTTGTCAGGACCACAGCCCCCCACTCCTCCTGTCAATGCTTCATTGTGGCGGCACTCTCAGAATCCTCAGTGGGGGAAATAAAAAGATGAAAGTTCCTGGTGATGCTGCTACAAGCAAGGGGGTTGCTGGGAAATTAGGATTCCAGCCTTGTCAGGCAGGAGGGACTGGGGACAGAGGCCCTCTGAGACACATTAGCAGGCTGCAGGGCACCTGCATCTCCTGAGCTCAGAATAATTGTGAGGTTGTGGGCTGTATCAAAGGGAGCATTAATGGGAGAGCATAAGGAGTCAGAAGGGAAGCGGTGTGAAGGAGGGGTGTAAGGAGTGTGAGGCTCAGGAAAGAGGAAACAGAGGGGAAAGGTGGGGTGACAGAGAGGAGAAGGGGACTTCATGTTGGAGATGGTGGAGAGAAGGGCGCATGGAAGCTACTGGCATAATGTGTTACACCACAGCCAATGGGTGGCATAGAAACAGGTTCAGGAGTGGTTAAATTACTATCGGTTACAAGATTCAGAGAATGTGGACAGGGAAGAGACCATAGGCTTGGGCACGAATTAGTAATCTTTTCTTTTGCTTTTCTATAAAAGCAAGAGCACGAGAGAGAAAGAGAGAGACAGAGACAGAGACAGACACACACACACAGAGAGAGAGAGAGAGAGAGAGAGAGAGAGAGAGAGAGAGAGAGAGAGAGCAGCGTTATCAGTGATTCTTAACTCCCACTTTCACTGAGCATCCTCATTTGAGAAGACCAAAACCTGAACGATAAGCTCAGCCCATTTGAAGAGTATTTACTGATTTTTTTTTTTTTTTTTTAAATACAGGCATCTTCCAACATCAGCTTTATTTAATCCAACTAATCTCCTATACCTTCTCCATCTCCACCCAGTGATTCGAGTAATAAAAAAGGTCACTGAAGGTGGAATCCTAAACCAATGGAGAGATTTCTATGCTTTACCATTATTATGCACCTGTGTAGGATGGATGGTGATAGGGAGTATTCAGGTGCACCGATCCCCTGAGTGTCACCTGTCATCACAGGGGTGTGACAGAAGAGGACTTGAGAGATGAAATAGCATACCATTCACATACCAACCTTGTGCAGCAGCTGTGGGTACACTTTGTGCTATAAACCATAATCTGATAATAAAACAATAAGAATAACAAACAGGAAGAAGTAGCCATAAGAAGATAAATGGGACGGATGGGGAAATACAGGGTTTGATCATGTAAGAATCTATTACCACATCTGTTGCTTCCTCTGAACCTTTCAAGGTCTCTCTTTTCCATTTAGAGATAATTGGGCCTCTCTGATGAATGTTCAGGGAGAGGATGGGCACCAGGGGTAGGAGGGACTGTGATCTATAAATACCATTCCTCAGGCTAGCTAGTGACAGCTGTCTCAACTTTGGAGACAGGGAAATAGCTTAATAGGCCAGTTTCTGCACGGGAGGGTCTCACAGCGTTCACACAGACCCACTGTTATGCAGCCAGTTTGAGGCAGTAAGAACCATGCTTTAAAATGCCTTTCTCTGTTCCTGGGGATCCAGCTAGAGCACCTTCCATTTGCAGCCAAATCAGCATCTTTTGGTTGGATGAGATACTCAATTCATTCTGATGGGGGTTGGAATGAAGTGAGGGAAGGAGAGAGCTGGAGGGAGAGGTAAGAGATAGGGAGCCGAGAGAGAAAAGAGTAAAGAAGAGGGCAGGAAGCTGCATGTTCTCTTCTACAGTGGAAAAAAAAATGTGGTACTTGATCTATTAGCACTCACAGTGTCTTCAGATAAAGTAGGTTGGCCCACAAAAGCAGAGAACTTTTAAGAAAAGCCATTCAAATTAAAAGCCCATCCTTGTCATGCTTAGAACTGAATGCCATGGCCCCCATGTTGGTGAGATGGACAGTATACACTCTGTAGTGCCTCCTAGGTCAGGCAGCTGTCTCTACATCCTCACATCACTGACATGCGGTAGGATTTGGGTCTGATTTCCATGTCAGTGAGAAGGGTTTTGAAGCCAGAGAAGGACTGTCACTCATTCATGGTCACACAGCCTAGACATGGCCAGAGTTCAAGATTTCTAAATATAATCTCGGCATACTCTCAATGATCACAGTATATATCACTCGCCCTCTAAACCCCAGAGTGGATATAAACCACTCTCAGAACCCTGGAGACATCTCAGCTGCTTCCCTGCAGGTCCTGTCTTTGCCACAGCCAGGATGTTCTGGCAACCTGACAGGTCTCCCAGAGACACAGCATGAGTCCCTTGTCATTTGGAGGACAGAGGCTTTGCCACCCAGGGCTTCCCATCCGTTGTTTAAAGGCTCACATCTCCCATTCTGAACCATCAGGCTGGGGAGCCCTGGCTGGGATTCCTAATTCAAGCAACCTCCCTGCTGATTTTAATTGGAGGTTTTGCCTAAGCTGGGGATGCGGTGCCTGGCCTGTGGCATTTTAGGGAAGATCATACAAATCTAGTGCCAAGAGAATGTTACAGGGGACCAGGGAAAAAATCTAGGCTAAAATACAAAACTATAATACATAAGGCCTATTTGTTCAATAAAAGTGTGGTTTTTTTTAGAGAACAGAAGAAATGAACAAAGAAGAAAGTGGGATTTCAAATTACTCTTTTATTTATGCCCATGTGTGTCTTTTTAGAAGTTTCTTTGACATGGTAATTGGTGTCTAGGAAAATTTTCATTATGTCAGAGAAGTGTATATTGAGCAGAAGATAGGCTAAAACTTGGAGACAAGCACCTACTCCTAGAGTCTGGTATGCACTGTTCTTTATGCATTTTGAATGTGTGTATGTTTGTGTATATGACTGTTTGTACATGTGTATGCGCATGCATATATATGATTGGGTGGATGTGCATTTTTGTATGTATGTTTGTCTGTGTGTGTGTGTGTGTGTGTGTGTGTGTGTGTGTGTGTGTGTGTGTGTCCAGCTATAAGACCGGAAAGAATGGTGCTCTTCAAACCTACACATGTCTGAAGGGTCAGATGCCTGGAGTACTGGTTCATGGCTTTGCCATCTCAATTATAAAAAGCCATCAGGTCCACTCTGCTCATCAGTTTCCCTGGACAAATATTTACCTTTTAATCATTGCCCTATTTAAGCTCCTTCTACAGCGTTAACAGCCTGTTTGTCCTGTTCTTCACATGAGGCCAGAGCCTCATTGAATAGAACATAACAGTGGCAAAGTAATGACCAAAAGGAGAGTTTTACAGTCTCATTCCATGCTGAGGACATTTTCTAGCTGGAAGCGTGGAGTGAAGACAGTAAATATGCTTGCAAGGGGCAGGGGTGAGGGTGAAAGGAGAAAGAGGGCAAGGTAGCTGCAAAGGAAGAATCCAACCTGGTCTTTCAAATTAGGTTGTCAGCAGCTTAATTGGGGAGGATTATGAAACAATTTTTGCAATTACACTGTTCTGTGTCTGGAAGGAGGTGACAGGCAACATCAGCTGCATATTCAAATTCTGAGTTTTGCTTTGGGGCATAGAAGTACTGAAGACAGATTATAGAAGGAGCAAGAGCAGCTCAGAGATGAAAGAAGGACTCGAAGCAGCAGGTGCTCCCGTGTGGATGCTGTCAGAGTTGGTTATTTGTCCTGAGCAGCACATATGCAGCACACTAAAAACCTATGGAAGAAAAAAAGTGCAATCCAGAGCCTAGTGGCCTGCTGTAACCTTGAAATGAGACAGTGATCATGTAGGTCATTGCTTTGGATGATCCCAGGGTAGAAATAAGTTACAGAGGAACTGTACTTTTCACTAAGTCTATTTGACCTTGGATATTTGTCCTTGAATGAGTCACTTGAGCTCTCTGACAATCATTCTTCCTTCTTCCTCTTATTCTTCCTTCATTTGTGTACATTCTTGCAACCAGTATTTTTAGTGTGTGTGTTTATACCTACATAAGGTACCATGCACATGGAACCCATAGACTAACCAATATTTTCTCAAAAGCCCGCACCTTGTTTTCTGTGACAGAGTGTTCCACTGGGATCCAAAGCTCATTGATGAGTCTAGGCTTGCCAGCCATTTGGCTCTCAGAATCCACCATTTCTCTGTTTTCTTAGTGGTGGGATTACAAGCATGAATTAATAATGCAGGCTTTGTTTTTATGTGAGTGCTAGTGATACGACCTTCTTACCAGATAAGCATTTTACCAACTTGAACCACCCTCTCATCCCGTGAATCTCAGTTTTCTTCTCTGCCAAATGAACATAATAATTACCTTGCACTTTGTCCTAAGAGCTGAGTTAAAAATGAAAAGCTTCTGAGAATTTTCAGTGAAAGGAAGTTAGAACTATTAGCCATTATCATTATTGAGGGTAAATGTCCCAGGTTAAAAAAAAAAATTCTGTTTCTAAAACAGCCCAAATGATTGTAGTCTAATATTCTAGTTTTACTGTTTGCTCATTTTCCACAGTTCTAATGAACTTTGCCACTAGAATACTTGCATAAGAAAGATATAGACTAGATGTGGGTATTGTACTCAAAGGGAAAAATAATGGTTTTGAATCCTAATGAGTACATTATTTAACCTTGAACTAATCGCTTGTCCTTATTAAGCTTCTGTTGTCTCTAGTACAGAATAGAATAATAGTGCACTCTTTGCAAGGTCATTCTGAGCATCAGATAAGAGACTGTATAGAAGATTTAGACTTACAGTAGGTGCACAAGATCTCTTATGAAAGCAGTGATTGTGTTCCCCTTGAGTTCACATGCTAAATTGTTCCTTTGAAATCAGTAATTACAGATTGAAAACTTACAAGGGAGGAAAAATTCAACAAGTACTGGTGGGGTCAGTTAACTGCTGATATTAAACAATGAAGTTTTGAGAGGAACTGCTTCTACTCCTCCAAGTTAAATCCAATGATGGAAGATCTCTGAAAAGTGAACAGCAACAAGGACTAAACATTTCAACAAAAATGAAGGCAACTCTCTTCATGGTGTTGGTGTAAGAAGATATTTCTTTAGAGCAGTTACTACACAGGAAAAAGGTTGGCTAATAGAAACATACTAAGATTAAACAATACCCAGCCCCCTCCCCCCCAAAAAAGCAGAATTAGAGACAGCACAATACAGTAATGTACCTCCAGCTAATGAAAGATTGCATTCATAATTCAAGCCATGGTCAGATTATTTGTGTCCCCAAATCAGTCAATTGGACAGCTCAATTTTCAAAGACATAGTGTTGGGAGGAGGGAGCGTTAAGGTGGTGGGTCCATGCGAATGCAGGTCTCATGCATGAAATTAATGTTGTTAAACATAGGAAGACCTGTGAAATCTTCTATTATGAAAATACAGTTACAAGGATCAGGAAGTCTTCCTTAGACATTTGTGAGAATTTCTTGGTCTTGGATTTCTAGGCCTCCAGGACACAGAGATTTCGTTGCTTATGAGCAACGCAGGCTATGGCATTTTATAGAATTTTGAATGGATTAAGACACCACATAAAGTACTATAACTCAGTAAGAACAAGCCACAAGCAAAAATGGAGCATGGGCAAATGATAGAAGCAGACAGTTCATTTTACAAAGTGGTTATTTAAAAAGCTAATAATCCTGTGAATCTCTACTTTTGTTCATCATTAAGATGATAGAAGCTAAAATTCCAATGATATACAACTTTAGATGAACAGCTCAGATAAAATTTAAATTGACCAAAGGAAAGTGCTAAATATTGCAAAGGCACATAGCAAACGCAACTTCTCTCTGCAAGACAGGAAAGAAATAAGTTCGAACAAGAAGAGAAAAGGAAACAGTCTGCTTGAATATTTAGAAAAATGTATATATTAGCATATCTGTGGCAGCAATTCCATCCCAAGTAGTACACAACAACAACAACAACAACACAAGTACCCTAAGAGCATGCATTAACATTGCTTCAATATTCATTGTAGCCCAAACCTGGAGATCATGTAAAAATTTATCAGCACCAAAATAGCACACAACTTGGAATCTCCTGGGGGTTGAGTCAACCATAGTTACACAAAGCAAAAAAATGGTAATTTTTTTAAAAAGTTAAAAGGTACCAAAACCAAAAGAAGAGTTTGTGCTGATTTTAAAAGGCAGATTTGGCCCAATGAGATGGCTCAGAAGTTAAAGGTGTATGACACTATCCTTAACAACCTGAATTCAAGCCCTGAAACCCATATGTTAGAAGGTGGTACCCTGACCTCCACTTGTGTACCGTAGAACTCACAGTTGCACACTTACAAATTATTGTGTCAAGTAGTTAATTAACTATACTAATTAGCTAATTAATATTTTTATATGAAATAGAGTAGATCTATAGTGAATGTGCCCACAAAAGAAAGTGGTAGACCTGGGGTATCTTAATGAAGATATGATCCAATGTACTTATAAATACATATAGATCAGATGGCATTAGAGATAGACAGATATTTGTCTATATGAGTAGATAGAGCCCTATATGTGTACATATCTACATATATCCATACAAATGTATGTTCATGTTTTTATTTTTAAAACTAAAACAAAATTAAATCATATTCCCTACTCCTCCACCTTGCTCCCTCAGGAGATCATGACTTCTTTTTCTTTAATTGTTATTGTTTCACACACACACACACACACACACACACACACACACACACACACACACACTGTCCTCAGTCTTTTTAGTGCTGTTTGTATGAATATGGATGAGGTTCTTAGTTCTTCCTAGTTGGTATATGATAATTTTTAATTCTCTCTCTCTCTCTCTCTCTCTCTCTCTCTCTCTCTCTCTCTCTCTTTCTCTCTCTCTCTCTCTCTCTCTGTGTGTGTGTGTGTGTGTGTGTGTGTGTATACATATGTGTGCACATGCATATGTCACAACCATTATTGCTGGAGTCAGAGGTGGAAGGGAGTCATGCACTTACATGGTTTGACTTTTCTGTAAAGATACAATAATTTTGTAAGACGTTTGCCAAATAGCTCCTTTAAAATATCCAGAGCAACAGCATTTAGTAGACAGTACCTACACCAGGTTTATATGACCATCAAACTTTTCAGGTCTTTTGTTTATCTACTTATTAGTTATCTTTGATTTTAATAAGTTTTGTCTCCCCTTTACTGGGTTAAGGAAGGATTAGAAATGTCATTTAACATTACAAAAACCTGAGGTTCAGAAGAGGAGAAGAGATGGCTTAATGGTCATGATTTACTTGTCACAGAACTGAGGCTATAACTCACCCATGCGTAGACTGGAAGAATGTTTCGGTGTGGGAAGCAACATGGGAGGATATTTCTGAAGGAAGATTAAAAACAAAACAAAAGAAAGACCTATCCCCAAGTATTGTGAGAACTCAGTTCTATTTCTGACTCAATCCCTCGAGCCTCTAGATTCTAATCCAAATAAAAAGCAACTTCCGAGCCTCAGGAAAAAGAGAGACAAAGAAAAAGAAGAAACAAAAACAATATAAAGCAACTGGAAATACTTATTTTCTTGTCTTACGTCAGGAAAGTGAGTCAACTGCCCTATTTGCTACAAATACAGAATGGCAAACATTGGTGGAAATGAAGATGTCCCTACAAATCTTGGGCTTGATAAATCCTGCATAGTGCTGCGAATGAGCTTCAGGCCTGCATCTTCCAGCCCCTCTTCCTAATTGTACTCCCTTGGGTTACCAGAGTGTTGGAACGCATTGCCATTTTTTTTTGCTCCATAAATAGATAAGAAATGCCCAAAATACTCCTAGCTCAAAGCTTCATTGCTACATAGTGGGGAAGAAATTCTTAGGCTCTAGTGATTGACAGACAGCTGCCCCGGGCTGTGCTGCATTTATTTGTGGACTTGAAGCTCTTATTTAATAAGACAGTTTAATACACACTCAGAATAAGTCATTGTCACCGAAAGTATAACCTTCAAAACACACACACACACACACAAACACACACACACACACAAACACACACACACACACACACACACACACACACGTGCATTCACACACACTTACTTGTGCATGAGAAAATGAGTAGTCAACGTCTATTAAGTAGCATTTTTTTTGTTTTGCTGTTTTGTTTTGTTTTGTTTTGTTTTGTGAGTGGAACTGCTGATGAAACTATAGTGGCATAACATCAAAACCACGAATATAATGATTCTTGGGCAAGATCTGAACCATGAAATAAATAGAAAACTAAGACTACAGACATTGGGTGATTTTCTTGAGCTTATACAAATTGTAACTGGAAATCTACAACTCAAATCTTCCCCTCAAGACAGAATTTGCACATTGCCCAAAATAACATTGTTAATCTTCCTTTAAGCTTTCTCCAGAGGAACCGTCACTCTACCTAGATTATTGTGCATTCAAGAAAGGAAATAATCTTATTGTTAGGAGACTGATGGACACTGGCCCTGAAGACACTAATTTTAGGAGAGAGGAAATAGCACTTTGAGCCCCTCCACCCACTCAGTTAAGATAGGAGTTTATAGCCGTCAAGTACTTCATGCCTTTTTGACAGGAGTCTAGTGATTATTTTCTATGGTATTCATTCAGTTGTAGAATGTATATTTGTTTTTTGTTTGTTTGTTTGTTTTTTCATAATTAGAATACTCAGCCACTTCCAAAATGTACTCTCCCTCTTCTGGTGCCCACAATACATATACACCCACAGAATATGAAAATTAGATGGCAGCTTATGGGAAATTATCCCCTATAATCATCCTCTAGGAAAACCAATAAAGGAAGACAACAATAATTAAAACAAACAGGAAACCATATACCTCAGAGAAGCATTTAGCAGTAGCTTTAAATATTAAAATAAACTCACTAAAATAATTTTGAGTAACTAAGTCTAAAGGTCAATTTTATGTTATGAAATGCTTCCTCACAGGGTCTATAAGGCCTGTGCTTCCTTCTCTTGTAACATGGATTGTTCTAGAAAAATAAAGCAATACAGACCATATTCTGTGTGTATACTTCCTATAGAGATAGAATACTGGTTATCATCTGGAATCTTGGTAGATCCCACTACTTCTTTTATTAATAAAATGGGGTAGAAAAGATACACGCTGTTTATGCAGTTATAACTGAAGCAGCCAGCACATATCATCTCCTATTCATTGGAAAAATACCTCTTGATGATCAGAGACCCATCTGAACAACCTGGCCATGTAGATAAAGAAGAGCATGGAGAGAAACCAAAAATGAGTAGTTGATCAATGGAACACAGTCTTCTGACCACCTCTACTTACGAATCATTTGGGGACTTCTTAGAATCTCTATGTCAGCACATCTATTAGTTGTACACAACTGAGTAACTACAGCTTACCACAGGGAGAACACAATAGCTTTGATAATACAGGCTTGAATGTCTAACAACAGATCATGAGTTTAGACAGTGATTCTTGTTTTAAGACTCTAAATATGGGTCAGTTTGTTATGGAAAAATAAGTATTCTGAACAGTTATATATGCTATAAACTCAAAAGAAAACTCAATATAGCTTTTCTCTATTTGATGGTGAGCTGGTTAACATTCCTACATGAGGGAGAATTCTAAATATGCCTCCTTATCCCCCCTTGTTTTTCAAGATCCAATCTCCTACCACTGTCAATACGATAGGTGGTCACTTTAGGATATATATAAATGACCTCAAATTATGAATCCATATGTTCTTTCTGGAAGGAAAGCTAGAAGATCTAACTGAAGCCCACTCATTTAATTAAAGGATATAAGAAAATATAATAGAGAAATGTCTTGATCAGAGTATAAGTGAATTAGCTTGTATTGCTGTTTGATGAATTATCACAAATATAGAGGCAGATAGGATATATATATATATATAGATAGATATAGATATAGATATAGATATAGATATAGATATATATAGATATATATCCTCAAGATGGGAAGTTTACCTGGGAGTCCCTCTTCTAATTAGTTATATTGATTAAGATACAATACTTTCTAAGTGAGAAAGCTTCTGAAACTATGTAAAATATGCTACTCATGCCTTTGAAGAGGGATGGACAGTATGCAAATTACTGCAAGTAACAAATATGAGGTTGGAGTGTATCATAGCCGGAAAACAACAAGGAAGTGATAACCTGGGTCCTATAACTGCACAAATAGGAAGGAACTAAGATGCGCATTCTTCCTCAAGGGTTTTAATAGGGAAGGGCATACTCTGGCCAATTCTTAAATGTTTATCTATGAGGAATAAGTGCTTCTAACTATATCACAACCAGGTTCAAACCCATGAACACTGTGAGGCTGTGCTTCTGTCATTTCTGCCTCTATATTAGTGGTAATTAATCATACAGCAATACAAGCTAATTCACTTATACTCTGATCAAGACATTTCTCTATTCTATTTTCTTATATCCTTTGATTAAATGAATGGGTTTCAGTTAGATCTTCTAGATTTCTTTCCAGAAAGAACATATGTATTTATAATTTGAGGTCATTTAGTCCTTTGCATGTCATTAAATATGTTAGATTTAAAGTAGCTCCGAATAAGGGCATCTACTGTCTTCTTCATCACTTCAGTGCTTCATTGCATAAAGTCTATGGTGTCTCACCTTAGCAAATCTCTTGAATGATGGGCTGGATGGAGCAATAAATGAAGATGCATTATAAACATGAATATAAATCATTTTGGGACAAGTTCAGTGGACCAGACCCATGCAAGATTACCATTGGAGGAGTCATATGCCATAATCATGAGCGAGTCAGAAAATGAAGTCAACTATGTTTTTTTTTTTTTATTTCACTATAATAGGGTAGAATAAACTTGCTCTTACTTTTCCACAAGTTCTTATAAGGAATAGATACAACCATCAGTGTACAGAGCCCTTTACAAACTTGAAAATAACCTATATTTGAGGGATTTGTCTTGGAAATAGTTCTTTCTTCAAGATTTAGAATGTTCACAATCTAACTCAGCGAAATTTACTCCAAAATGATACTAGAGATGGGGTACCTTCTTGCTGCCAAATTAGCAGCTGCGAGTTGGAAGTTATGCTACCTCTCCTTTGGGATGCTAGCTGCAGCAATACAATTCATTATCAATTGCTTATGCAGAAGGGTTTGGAATTTTCTGTTTCAGAAAGACTATCTGAAGAATGAAGATCTCTGCAGACAAGAAAGGAAACCAGAGACTTTGACAGCCAGGACAATTGACAGGCTGGAGGATACATTTTCTTCTGGATTTAGGTCCTTTGTCTAAGACCATTTTGAGAAATACTTAGATTTTTGTCACTTCTCTGTTTAGTTTTTTTTTTTTTTAATTTACTAGTATATAAATTTACTGTATCATGGAATCATCTTCATTCCTTCCTGTTTTTTTCCCTTTTCTAACATCCTGTAGAATTCACTTAGTCATTTTTGTGTCTTCTGTACCAAGTACATGTACTAAGATAAAACTATATGTGTAGCAATGAGTAGAGTCTATTTCCCCCCTTTTTATTAGATATTTTCTTCATTTTCATTTCAAATGCTATCCCAAAGTGTCCATACACTCCCCCTGCCCTGCTCCCTAACCCACCCACTCCTGGTTCCTTGCCCTGGCATTCCCCTGTACTGGGGCATATAATCTTCTCAAGACCAAGGTCCTTTAATCAAATATTTATGGGACTTTAAAATCAACCATATGAGTATCACCAAGGACCTAGAATGCATCCCAGATTTATTCAGTCAGATACACCTGGGGTTGGTCCAGTTGTGTATATTGAAATGGTTCCAGATAAGTGTGTCTCTCATTATAGTCTAACAAGTGTTAATCATCATATCAATAGAGGGATAGAATATAAATCCTATTGCCCAAAAGGCAGACCATTGTTTTTTAAAGTTGTTATTAAAATGACTTCCATTGAATGCTACTAAATCACAATTTCCATTCCATTTTTTTCCACACAATTTCTTACTACCACCAAAGCAATGATAGTATAACTCAATGTAAAAACATTTAATGCATAGATAAGTCCATTCCAGCACAGGGATCTAACAGTAAGTGCAATTGCAGAAAGGGCTAGTATGTATTGACCTTTTTTTGTATGTGTGCACTACAAATATCATCTAAAATCTTCAGTCATCCTCACATTATACCTCTGAAGGGATTTTTGCCACTATATCATTTTACAGGTGAGAATATTTAGGGTCAATGGACATAAAGTTCACAACTTCATAAGAATGAACACAACTGCTTACAAAGCCATGAGCTGAATTAATTTCAAAATTTGTAAACCAATATCCTGATTTCTGATTTCCTATTTTTGGAAGATATAGTTTACCTGTTCACAAGCAAATAAGTAAATCCTGTTTTCTTAAATAGGAAAACCATTGATGACACTGGAAATTCAAATATCATCTCTCAAGTTCCATTTCAAAGTTCAGTAAATGGCGTGTTACCATGTGGCAAGCATACTAACTGCTGCTGAGGATATATTGGCTGATCAAAAAACAACACAACAGAGTTGGGCGTGGTGGCGCATGCCTTTAATCCCAGCACTCGGGAGGCAGAGGCAGGTGGATTTCTGAGTTCGAGGCCAGCCTCCTCTACAAAGTGAGTTCCAGGACAGCCAGGGCTGTACAGAGAAACCCTGTCTCGAAAAACAAACAAAAAAAAACCCAAAAAACCAACAACAACAACAAAAAAACCAAACCAAAACAAACAAACAAACAAACAAAAAAACCCATCAGTCTCTGACCTCACAAAAGTTATACTCAAATGGGGGAAATCTGGAATGAAGTTTACAATTGCAAATGTGATCCTATTAAAAAGAATGACATGCAAAGTTCTGTAAAGGCATACAATGGAATACTGCAAGCCAGGACATTGGGCCAAGTGTTCCTTAGAACCTACACATTAAGGAACTGGCAAGATCACTTAATCTCTAAAATGTTTAATGAGAAAACGTAAGGTCCAGAGTTTGACATGTCTAGTCAAACCACTGGCATACAGGTTCAAAAAAATACCTTACCCCAAGAAAATAAGGTGGAGAGTTACAGAAGAAGACATCCTAGGCTGGCTTCTTGCTCTACCCGTTACATTCACACTTGTGGCTGCATGTGCTTCCATAAAACATGAATGCATACACACACATATAGCACACATACTTACCACACCACACACACACACATAGACACACTCAGTTTATCTTAGTTTTCTTAAAGGGTGTGATATCTGGTAGGTCAACCGTGTTCTAGAGGATGGTCATGCATCTAGGAGTATATGGAAAATACAAGTTGGACACTAGAGGTTATAGGAGAAATGATCATAAAAGTTGTGTTGGTAAGAAGCAAGCATGGATGTTGGAGGAATTCAAGGATGGGTATAAATATGGTCAAAATACAAGATTCTCAAAGAATTAATAAAAATTTTAAGAAAAATGTTCTTAAAATGCTACAAAAGGAGTGTTTCTATTCCCAGTGGAAAAGGCTCTCAGAACAGACTTCTGTTCAAATTATTGCCAGAAAACTGAATCTCTTCCTTCCACCACATAAGGTGGTAGAGGGTATCATGTCACTCAGAATTCTCCTGGCTGTATTGTCTTGGATCTGATTATATCAGTTGTATCATGGTGGCATGGAGTTAATAATAAAATGAATCAATGATGTCTAAGTTGCTTTCTCCAGGCTGTGGAAAAACTAATTTGAGCTATGTAGCAAAATTTAATATGAACCAGTTAATAGCAATAAAGTCAATTAATTTAAGTAAAAACTAAAAAGGATTTGAAGAGTTCATAAAAATTCTCAAGACATTTATTTAGACTGTTTCTTATGAATCTAAACTGAATAAACTAACATGAAAATGCTGCATAATTATTAATATAGTTTATGTAAGGATGTTTGCAGAATGTCAGATTGAATATACAAACCCCCTTACAATAGGTTTGGCTCAATTTCCAAAAGATTGGCAAGGACTATACATTAAATGTTAGAAAAATTGTTCATTATAAGAATGATATTTGCATTATAGAACATGTGTATAGATAGCATGTATACATGTCTTCTTTCACTCAATTTTACATCTATCTTCTGTTTCTTTTCCAATTAACAACCTTTGCACTACTTCATGATCTGATTAGAGGACTTGCTTTAGTTTTCTTGCCAATGCTAAACATATCCCATTAAATGCTCTATTGCTGGCTTCTGAGGGTAAGACCATAGGTTTACATCCATAACCACATATAGAAATACTGAGTCAAATATTCCTTAAAGGTAAATGCTGTCATATTTTGAAGTGTCTGAATCTATAGGGCTGAGAATCCTAATTTATATCATTTTCATCATAGGATTACATTTTGCTAGGCTCATATTTTATCTTATACAACACAAAGACCCACATCTTAGAAGGAGAAGTTGTGTCTACATTCCTACCCTAGGGCAATGTTTCTTATTCTCTGTGGCCCCTGACCTCTTTGGGCATCCATATCAGATAACCTGCATATCAGATATTTGCATTACAATTCATAACAGTAGCACAATTACATTATGAAGTACCAGCAAAATAATTTTATGACTGGGGTCACAACAACATGACACCTGTTTAAAGAGCAGCATTAGAAAGTCTGGCGAGCACTGCTCTAAGGGTCATTATGCTTTGTTCTTGACTATGTTCATATTCCATCTCTGCATTTCTTTACATGTTACATACAGTTGTCATATAATTTCACTGGGCCACTAACTCTGTGTGGTACCTTTCCTTATCCTGACTACAGATGAGAAAACAGAGGATATAGGCAAATTCAGTGTCTTCTGAAGGTCACACACCTAATAAATGTCATGGCCTAGACTCTCATTCTAATAAATTAGAAACTAACCTGAGTTAAATAAAATATAAGTCCCCAAAGCTCTTTGTCCCACTTCAGACGTCTGTGGAGATTTTGTCCAGAACAAGGAAGTGCAAAGTTCAGAGAGACAAGTGGGAACCAGTGTGGATATTAAGGGTCATTGGAATCGAGATAATAATTATTCTGGTAGTCAGAATCTTTCCACAGACACCAATTAAACACTGAATGGAATAAAAAGTATGTTAAAAGCTGACAAGGGTTCAGAAGCTAAGGCCCCAGGACTAGAGTCTGAGGCATATGTCTCCAAGAGAATTTTATTTCAACAATGTATAATTACATTGTGCTTGGCTATAGCCTGCACTTCCAGGTCAAGGCCGTGTGGATTTCAGAAGTAAAAATAAATCAAAGACCATGTGTCATTGTGAGATACAAATAATTATGCTACATACCCTCAATGGATAATCTTCCATTGTTCTGCTTTATTTCACAATATAATCATCTCTAACAATCAAGTAATGGTAGCATGTGAGTCACACCACGATCAAGTAATGATCTGGGAAGAACATCAGTTCATTTTTGCTAAATTTAATAATAAGCTCTAAAATATCTGTTAATAGTTATTTAGAGTATGTTTAAAATTTATCATCATCATCATTGTCATCATTATTATTATTGATTCTCCACCTCCAATCTTCTTATCTTCCTCCTTTCCTTTCTTCTCTTCTTTTTCCTTCTCCTCTATTTTATTTTTGTTCCATTTATCATCCTCCTTCTCCATTTCCTTTGTCCTTAGTTTGTTCAACAGGAGTTTGTCCAAAGTAATAGATTTTGCGAGATTTGCATGCAGAATGGTTGAAGACAATTTACACTAGTTGCTTTGATTTTACTATAGTGAACTATCAATCTAAGGGACTTAATTTTAGCTTTGATTTCTTCAGAAATTCTTGAAGTAACTTTGACCAAATGACTTAATTTATTTGGTCTTAAATCTTTCAATGCAGAATGAGGAAAGAAATCATAATCCAAACACATTCAGTGAATTGAGAAAACCTAGAACTCACAGGCATGTTGATGATGTTCAGTTTTGACATCATGATATCAGTATGCCACCATTCTGAGGAAAACATAATCGCTTTATTTTCTAAGTGAAAAGTTTTCCAAATGTATATTGTGTGACAGTTTCTATGATAAGAAGTTCTGAGATGAAGATGAGAAAGTATGTTGATAGAGAGGTTTGTACATTACTGGTAGTTTTGTTCTATGCACAGTAAGTTATGGTATAATGGTGGACTGTGATTTAACATCCACACAGAAAGTTACAGTGCTAAGAAATCATGTAAAATGAGACACAAGACAGACTTTTCATAGAAACAAGATAACCAAAAGGGTACCTGACTTGAGATTTGAAAAACAGGTAGAGGCTACAGTGTTTGTGTTTGTGTGTGTGTGTGTGTGTGTGTGTGTGTGTGTTTGTGTGTGTGATTATATATAAGAGAACTTGTCACAGACTAGTTTTTATCAGATCTGGAGGTCACCTTATAATTCCGTTCCTTTCATCAAAATTAGTATTTGTCAAATGACTTTTAGTGAACTGGGGACAAGGCTGGATCTGCTTCTTAAGTAATAATTCTGATGGCTTCTGGGAGTACAAATTGAAAAGTGATCAGAGTTGATTCTGGGACACTTACTTAAGAGAGTATTCTATATTCAGGCAAAAGCAGATCATAGTTTGAACTACAGGGTACTCATTAAATTTGACTAATTAGCATTATCTGAGAGCAGCTCTGCTCAAAGATTCAATTACTGACCTTCTACCAATATTTCAGAATAGAATGATTACTCTAAGTGTTATTTCTCATAGATGTGGGAAGGACCTCAGAGATAATTAAGCCTCATTGTTTTCAAGTTGTTTTGCCAAAAGAAAAATCACCTTATCTACCCAAAATGAGTTTCATTCAGAATTCCCATAAAGAAAACAACACTGTTTTAGCTAAAAATGAGTTGCAATTATTTCCTATTCTACCTGTATACCATACTGGACAGTGATGACTTAAGCTCAAGTTCTTCATTTGTAAAACACTGTCTTTTTTACCCTGCCACTTATAGACAATGGTATACTGAGGGCATTGTTATTTTTGTCTTTAACTACTCCCCCAAAGCCTTGCATGGTGCTGGTAGACACGATGGTGAGTGAGTGAATGGTCCGAGTTTTGCATAGAGGATTCCTGAGAACAGCATTTCCTGAGAGGCTTGGTTCTTCACTTCTCTCCCTCCCTTTATACATTCATTTTTATTTCATACAATCCTAAACCCTTTCTACCTTCATTTCTTTTTTTTTTTGAAGGTTTTCTGTTTTATTTATTTATTTTCCAAAAAAAATTTTTTAGATATTTTCTTCATTTACATTTCAAATGCTATCCCAAAATCCCCCTATACCCTCCCCTAGCCTGGCTCCCCAACCCACCCACTCCCGTTTCCTGGCCCTGGCATTCCCCTGTACAGAGGCATATGATCTTCGTAAGACCAAGGGCCTCTCCTCCCAATGATGGCCAACAAGGCCATCCTCTGCTACATATGCAGCTAGAGACATGAGCTCTGGTGTGTACTGGTTAGTTCATATTGTTGTTCCACCTATAGGGTTGCAGAATCCTTTAGCTCCTTGGGTACTTTCTCTAGCTCCTCCATTGGGGGACCTGTGTTCCATCCAATAGATGACTGTGAGCATCCACTTCTAAACAAAAATAAGACTCAAGATTACAAAAATTGTAGTACCTCATGCCAGAATCACTATCTGGCAATAGTGTTGGGATTTGAACCTAAAGAGTCTGATTCAAAAATCTGTGCACATAATGAGTTCTATTGTTTGCTACATTATCACCTGATCATTAAATAATTAGGTGGTACTGCTATGCATTCCTGCTATCATTGATATTACTGCTGCCATTACCATTCATCTTATTTGCCCTGTCTGGTATAGTTATTTTGATCTCCATTGATACTCAATGTCATTGTTTTTTTATACTACATAATCCCATGGTACTATGCAGGGGGCTGAGGGGTAATTATCCCACAACCCAGTAGTAAATTCTCTGAACTATAAGAAAAACGAGCCAGAAAATAGGTGTATTGGTGTAATGGTGGTATCTTTGTTATTGAGATAACTACTTTCTTTTTTGATTTGGGGGCTCACTATAAAAGAGACCTATGTCTAATACTATAAACTCACTCTAAAACACACAATTTAGGAGCTTTAAGAGGATTTCTTATCTCAATTGTCATATCATCAAATATTCCCTAAATATGTATGCTTATACCAATAGACAAATGGTATTTTCAGCCTGAAATAGAGAAATATCTTGCAGTAATCCATTCTACAAGATGCTGAGAATAAACGGGGCCTGAGGGTTCTTTCCTAACCAAATTTATATTACCCCCTGTAAGGATCAAGGAACATTTCAGAAAGGGGGGTAGAGAAAATGTTAAATTATAGAATTTTAGGAGGGGGCTAAAATACCACCTTCTAAAGAAGACCCAGAAAACCATGATGACCATAGATCTGTGCACACTGCAGAGCACACAGAAATAATATCCTTCTAACAGTTAGTTATAAAGGGGCAGGGAACTACTGGAACCCAACCACATATGTCTGATTTGTGGGCAACCAACAGAACTGGTGAGAGGGGAAAAACATGGTTTCTAGCTATATATCTACTAGTGAAGCCCAGGTTCTAATGGTTAATTCCAAACTCTGGATCACACAGCTGGTTCCACTTAAATTCAGTAGGAAGCTAAATTAAGCCAAAACTATTGGTAAGATGTCCAGGGAAAATAGTTCAGGTTGGTAAGGAAAGAAAGAAAATAAGAATAGAGAATCAAAGTAACATGCAAGTATAAAATTGTGCCAGAAAAAACTTGCTAATAAAAAAATAAAAGCCCTCTAAACATTAGACGGATTTTCAGATTAGGCATGAGTGCTCTTTTCAAGGCTATGGAAATGAGAAAAGTGAGTAAGAGCCATCCCTGTTCAGGACGAAGTGCTTAGCGAAAGGGAAGGAATCCAACTGTGCAAATTCCAGGCTATGACTGCTATGTCCAACTATGGGGTTTCTGTCATGATTGAGGTCTTCTTTAAAGTTGTGGGTATGCAGTCCTGGAGTTTTCCTACTGTACCTGTGAAATGGCTCTTGTGACAGACCCTATTACAGAAATAGGATATGGAAATGTAAAAGGGACTGGCAGGGGAGTTTTCTGTGAATTATCTCACATTCAAAAGGTCCTCACCATATTCAATGCAATATTATAAAATGGAAGTGATACTTTCTAGCTGTCAAAGATAAGTTTGAAGAAATCTTAGGACCTCCTTTGTTTTCAGGAGGTTCTCTTTTCATAGCCCAGCTGCCATGCTGCAAAAAGACCAAATGACATGTAGATGACATGGGTAAGCATTCTAGTTGACAGCCCCAGCTGAGCCTCCAGCTGACAGCCAGCATCAACTGCCAACACTGAGAGCGAGATACTCTGGAGGGCCACTGAGGAAAGTCACCCAAGGACACTGGCCTCAGCCAATTTGAGAGGCCTCCAACTGTACCAAGTCAACTCATACAACCACGAGGGGTCATAGTGCATGGTTTTGAGTGTTTTAGGGTGAGTATTTATTTCATGAATAGATAACCAAGATATGTCTTCTGCCTAACGTCCCAGTAATAAACTTTCAAGAAAGAAAGTTCTAAACATCCAGAGTTGACCTCATGTAAAAAAAACAAACAAACAAACAAACACAAATGACTCGTTTGAAATATCAATAATGACTGGCAATTATTTGGCACATCCCTAACCTTCCTTTGCCTCGGTGGCTTCATCTGTAATATGAGAATAGTAACAGGACCTGTTCCATGAAACAGCGAAGCAATAAAACAATGAATTCACACAAGACAACAGAATACCAGGCATGTAGAACATACATAAGAAATTAATTCCTTGGCACTTTTGACTAGAGTCAAATATTTCACTAGGTTTTTAAATTTTAAAAATCTTCATCCTACTACTTTAACCTGCAGGCAATTATCATTATCTAGTGCCCAAAATGAGGTGCAGGTACTTACATAAAACTTGAGGGCTAGGAAGAGTCAGAAAGACTCCAACCTGTATCTAGTCTATGATCTCTTCTCTTCCCCTCTCCCATCTTGCCTCAATGCCACCCTTCTTTGAGACAAGGAAAAATGGCAGTGGCACCTGTTGCAGTAATAGCACCTGCTCAGAGCACTCAGCTCCTATGGAGTTCAACAAGCAGACAAATTGAAGCCGAGCAATCAGTTCATTTGCAAACATAAACTTGCTCAGCTAGAGGTGACTCAAGGTTCTCACTGCTATCACCTCTGTCTGACACAGCTCTTTGGCAGAGAGGTGCCCTGCTAGTCTGAGAAATGCTCATTAAAGTCTCTGATTCACATGTCAGGAAACAGCCCACAGCCAGGCCAAGGAAGTTCAGCTCCCCTGTGAAGGCTTCAGAGCCTCCTTTTGTATGCTCCCACCCTCAGCAGTACAGTGGTGAACACCTGAGCTTGGAATCAGGAAGTCACTTATCCAAGATGACACATCCTCACTAATACTAAGGCATAATCAAATCCTTCATTCACATTCAGGTTCCTGGACTGTCCAATTCCCACATTCTACCATTTTGGCCCTTCCTCTATCCTCATGCACATATGATATCTTTCTGTCTCTTCTTGGATCCAGTGTGTCAGTGATGATTTATGCCCTGTAGATTTCTTCTCCAATTTAGTTAATGTGTTTCCTTGGTCTTTTTATTTGGAATTTCTGATGTGACACTTGATATTATAGATGCTTGAGTAGTTTTGTAATAGCTAAATAATGCTCCTTTTGCCCAGATTTACTTCTGTTTGGTCAGTCTTGGAACTCACAGTTTCTTCATCTAAAGACGTAACAGAAATATTTTAGAGCAGTGGTTTCGTCCTATGGCTCATAACATATCAAATATCTTGCATATGATATTCACATTATGATTCACAACAGTAGCAGAAACACAGCTATTAAATAACAGCCAAATAATTTTATGAGTGAGGGTCACAAGTACTTTAAAAGGTTTCAGCATTACAAAGGTTGAAAAACCACTGCTTTTCAGTGGTATGGTCTTGGTTATCTAACTTCCCAGGCAAATGCAAATGTTGAAGACCTGATCTCCCAGCACAGCTAAACATAACTGTATTCAGACGTCATTTTTAGGTTGAAATGAGCTCATTAAGGCTGAATGCTAATACAGTATGACTGGTTCTAAAGCAGAGAGAATGAGGACACAGCCATACCTGAGTGAAAGGAACCCAGGGCACAGGACACAGACAAGCCATAGAGTCCTCAGAAGAAACAACCTTACTAAAGCCTGTGTTTAAACTTCAAGCTACTAGAATTGTGAGAAAATAGATGTCTGCTGTTTTAGCTGCCTAGTCTGTAGGACTTAGCTGAAATAACCTTTATAAAATACCCACCTGAGGTAAATTCTATTTTCTGATTCACATAGGAACCTTTTCTCACTCCTGCTCTGAGAACCATCTTTCATAGCAGTGTGGACTCTATTCACTTACTTACAAGCCACAAACAGTGCCTGAGGCTGGTCACCTGCCACAGGCCTGATAAATCTAATGGTTCTACTTCAGAGACTCCCTTATGGTGGCGGCTTGGGCATCTGCTGCGTGCAACAGAGAAGTTAATTTGTGAACAGACCCTTTTCCAAGTCTGTGGTTCAGCAGTACAGCAACACGTCAGCGACTGACAGAAAAAAAAAAAATCGATTTCACCCTCCAAACAGTTATTACTAATGAGAGACAATGCAGTGGGCTCGGAATTGGAAGGTCTGAAGCAAGCAGAGATGAGCAGCACTATTGTGTAAGGATACACGACACAGTGCAGGGAAGAGAGATGAGGCATTAGGAAATGTAATTTTAGATAAGTGAGAACTTGGAATAAGGAACACTTTGTATACAATCAGGGAAGACTTCACAGAGGAAGCAACATTAGCTATTGGTGTAGAAACATAAGAGGAGAAAGTTTCAAACTGGGATACACAGTTTGATCTATCTAGAGAAATACAATGATTTTTAATTCTTGTCTTGTGTGCTAGCACACCAGACATTTCAGAGGACAGATTTGGATTTATAGATGTAAATGCCATTCTGATTCTTGCTTTACAACAGCTTGGCTAAGTCTCATTCTCCGTGACTTTTGGAGTCAGATCATTCTTTAAGATACTGTCCTGTATAATATCATTCCATGTGACAATTAAAAATGTCCTTGGATATATCCATATATTCCTTGGAGACAGAGTCAACCCCATATGAAAACCTCTGATTTACAGTAGCAGCTTTGAACTAGTGACTTCAGTTCTCTGAAATTAATTTTTCTGGACTTCACAATTGGAAAATGAATGCGCGTGCACGCACGCACGCACGCGCGCACACACACACACACACACACACACACACACAAACACACACACACACTGTGGCCAAGACAGATCATGCTATGTAAACTTCACGTGATTTTGCAAAATGTAAGTCTGTGTTTGTCTGCACTTAGATACATTTGTGCATGAAGGTGTTCATACTTGTATATACATGCAAAGGCCAGAGAGAGTTCCCTCTTTTCTTTGAGGCAAATCTTCTCTCTAATCATGAGGATTGTGTTTTCTCAGCTAAGAAGTCACAGCATTCCTGCCTCCTCTCTGATTAGAGTTAAACTTATATATGTGTGCCAGATTCTTAGCTTGCTCAGTGGGCACAACATGAGAATGGTTGTCCTCATGATTGGGCAAAAAGTACTCTTAATCACTAAGCTAGCTTCCTATCCCCAAATGTATCTCATTGGTTAAAAAGTTGGATTTTTTTCTCTGAATAAAATAAACGGCAATGATAACAAAAATGTTCTGACTGAATCAGCATAACAAGTATGATTCGGGCGCCCTACCTGGATTTAGCCCACCCTGCTCCCAAACTGTTTTATGGCTGTTTTGTGACAGCCTCATTGAAACCCTTGATACAATGCTATAGAAACTTCTCAGCTGCAGATAGATCATAAATTGCCTGGAAGAATAGAGTTTGACCAACCGAGATTGAATACTGGCTTCTTCATTGAAAAGGTATACTCTGTCTGTTCATTCTTGTAGTTCCCACTGGAAATCAGTGTAAATGGTACAAGACAGGGTGAAGCTAGGACCAGACTAGGCAAAGGAAACAAATTTAGATAGGGTCATACACAGAGAGAGAGAGGACTGGCCTCTATAATCCTCCTTAAGGTTTTCACTAGTCGATGCTATATTTGTTCCACTTCACTCTAGGCCTTGATCAACCTTAATTCACTGCTTAATTAGTTAGTCCAGTTCTTTTACCATTAAGAAGAGATTCTTAATTCTTCCTAACCAAGTACTTTAAAAATTGTACAGATACTGAATTTTAAGTAAACTGAGGGGTGCTGTATAGTTGCTGGTACCAGTGTCACTGTCACTCAGGCGTGGGTGGGTGCTTAAAGAGTCCTAAGTACAGGGGAATGCCAGGGCCAAGATGTGGGAGTGGGTGGGTAGAGGAGCAGGATGGGGATGGGGGAGGGTATATTTCGGGATAGCATTTGAAATGTAAATAAAGAAAATATCTAATAAAAATTGGGAAAAAAAAAGAGTCCTAAGTAGGCTACTCGAAGCCCACGTCCCTCTGTTTTAGAAGAATGTGCTGGCTGACACTGAGCAGTGGTGTTATACATTGTAGAAGTGGAGAAGTAAGAGCACATACCTCTCTCTAGGCAGCTGGTGGTTGGGATTGTGGCGGCAGCGCACGCTGAGGCCAAAGAGCTTGCGGGCAGTCCTCTGGATTTTCTGTCTCTGAGCCTCAGCGGCACTCTGTAGGAGCTTGTAACGGCTCTGCAGGTCCCAGTCATTGCCCCAGTGCTGGTGGATGCTGCCAATCGTCAGGAAGTGGTTGCTTGGGAGACGCTTCATAAATGACTTAAACTCATCTGACAAGAGACAAGAGTCAGGAGAGAAGGGTAAGCATGACAGCCGCCATCTGCAGTCTTATTTTAAGATTTAGCTCTCTCTTATTCCTTTAGTATTTTCTGCTAGCTTCATAGCACCTTGAAAATGGAAACAACATAAATGTCCTTCAGCCAACAAAGGTGATAATGAAAATGTGGTGCACATACACCATAAAAATACTATTCTACTATAAAGAAAAACGAAATCATAAAGTCTGCTGGTAAATGGATGTATCTAGAAAAGATCATGTTGAATGAAGTTACCCAGGCATAGAAAGACAAATGTTACATGTTCTCTCTTTCCAGAGGTTGCTAGTTTTAAATCTTCAGATATAAATGTACTCCTTATCCATCATTAAGGGAAACTGGTTTGTGCATCCGAAGGAGATCATCATAGACTACAAAAATCAATTAGAATACAGAATTGTGGAATCCAGTCCTACTGGATACACATACACTCCCATTCCCACATGTAAGGTTTCAGAGACACTGAGGAAGCGTGGGCATAAAGATTCACAGAGCCAGAATATCAGGAAGTTTGTTTTGAGAGTGTGTCTCCTAGAAATGGTGGAAGCCACTCCCATACAGTCTAACCAATAGGACTGCTTATCATGAGCCAAGCATGGGTAACACTGGACATACAAAAGTGAACCTGGGAACGCTCACAAAGCCTCCACCATACACAGAGCAACCAAGAAAGGCTGAGAGGTGTGGAAACAGGTTTTCCCCAGGAAAGAGCACACCAGTTGGTTTTTGGTCAGGCCTGTATTTGTTTCTGATGTTTAGCTCCATCTGTCAATGAACAATCAATGAGCCCAGGATAGCACTGCATAGTCTGCTGTGCTGCTGACATTGAACCTGTATTGAAGGGTACCTGTAGGAGGCATCTATATTTAAGATAAGGTTCTACAGACTTCCAGCACGGGCATGTCAGGTTATAATATATACTTTGCATTCACACTTAACAGTGCCTTTTGAATCAAATTACTATTCTTAATTTTTTTTAATTGGAAAGTATTTAGACAAACTACATAGAAAATCAATCTATTATGATTTTTTGTAGAATTGTAACTGAAAATAAATGTGAAGAAAACTGTTAATAAATTCTTGTTAGATACTGTTGCATGCTAAGTGAATAAATCTTTTGAAGTAGAGGACTCTAGTAAATCCAGAGTGGTGTTAAACCCATATTGGCCCTCAACTGAATCTTTCTCTTTGACGTAACTTGTAGGACTGATGGAAAACTGAAGGAAGTGAAACTCTACACTCATGATCCAACTGTCATTTGGAGTCCTAGGTGTCAACCAAATAACATCTTCTCTGGTGCAGGGAAGCTACAATTTAAGACATAGTAAGAGGTCCCTTAATAAACCTTTCAACTCCAGTTCCTAATATTTGAATTTATGAGCAACATCTCAGGCAACAGTTTGACATAACCTTAGAAATAACCTAGTTCTGCTTTCTTGTTCCACATATATAGGAAACTAAAGCCCAGAACAACAAATTGATTTTTTTTTGAACGATAACACAGGCATAGAGCTTCAAGAGCCAAGAGTAAAACCTTCTCTTATCTACTCTGACACTTTCTTAGGACACCCAGTGTCCTTCTCAACTGCTGTGGAAAATGAAACAAAATATGGCTCATTTTGCAGATAAAAAAAGTTTCAGGCAGATGGAGAGAGCTAGAAAATACCATTCTAAGTGTGGGACCTCAGACCCAGCAAGACTATGAGTCCTTCTATAAGTGGACATTATAGCTATAATGTTCAGTATGACCATGCTACTATCCACAGATCCAAAGAAGCTATGTAACAAGGAGGGCCCAAGAAAGGCTACTTAAATATCACTTAGAAGGGGAAACAAAAGAGAAATCTGAAGTAGATGGAGGAAGGGAACTGGGGGTGTGGGGGAGTTGGAAGGGGAATAGGGTAGAGACCAGTTGTACGGAAGTGGGGAAGGCTAAAAGAGACAACAGACATCAGTGGATGAGGGACACAGCCTTGAGACAGAAGAAACCCCTGAAAGTGTTTGGGGGTAACCCTAGCCGAGATCTGAAATAGGAGCGAAATAGAGCCTGAATTGACCACCTTCTGTAAGGGACAGTGGAGGGACAGGAAGACAAACTCACTCATTAGACCTTCAACCCAATTTTGTCCTGCCTTCAAGAAGTGCAGAGATAAAGATGGAACAGAAATTGAGGAGATGGACAACCAATGACTGGCCCAACTTGAGACCCATCCCATGGGAGAGAGTCAACCCTTGACTCTATTAATGATTTTTGGTGATGGTTACAGAGACAAACCTAGTATAGCTGTTCTGAGAGACTTTATCAAATAGCTTAGGGAAAGAGATACAGAGACCCACAGCTCAGCAAGTCAGAGCTTGAGGAGTCTTGTGCAAGAATGGGTGAGGGAATAAGGGAGCCAGAAGGGTCAAGGATACCACAAGAAGACCTACAGTCAGCTATTCTGGGCCAAAAGGGGCTCACAGAGACTGAGCTATCAACCAAAGAGGATACATGGGCCAGCTCCCTAGGCCCTCTATACATTTGTAATGGATGTGTAGCTTGGTCTTTATGTGGGGGTCCTTTAACAATTAGAGAGGGGGCTATGACTATGTTGTGGGCTACGGATCCCTTTCTCATAGCTGGACCGCCTTGTCTAGCCTCAATGAGAGAAGATGCAGTTAGTCCTGTTGTGACTTGATGTATCAGGGTGAGTGGGTACCAATTGGAGCCATCCCTTTCTCTGAAGAGAAGTGGAGGGGTCTTGGACCAAGCTGTAAAGTGAATAAATAAACAAACAAAACAACAAGTCAAAACAAAACACATTAGTTATAGCTGAAAATTTGTATTTCATGCTATTAAACATGCAAGGAAACTTCAGTCCTATGCATGTATTTATTTTATTTATATAAGGACTACTTGCATAGTTCTCAACAGTTACAAAACCTAATCCGAAGCACCTGGAACTCACAAATGATCTTCATAAGAAACCTCAGAGCTACATATCCATAGTATCTCCCTCCAGAGGTCTGGAACAAAGGAGGTAGCTAACTCACATAGGGTCAATAGCCAGTAGGTGGTACAATTGAAACTGCAGCCTTGATCTAGAATACATGCTCTCACTTAATGTATTGTATTTCCTCTCAATACACAGAAAGAAACCTTGACTCTTGGCATACTGCAAGGGGAAAAAAAGAAACTTTCTAAAAACAAATGTTTTCAGCCAGTCATTTAAAAACTTTGTGATGACAATCAAATATAATAAAAATTCAAATACCATATTGACAACTGAAGACTATGGGGCTCTCATTAATACATCTGTCAAATTTGTATAATTGGATCTAATCCAAATTTAGAAATTGTGAAACCATCAAAAAAAAAAGCCATTATTATTTTATTATTTTTCCTCCCAGGCCTAAGCCATTAAGGCTAAGAACTTGAACAAATAGAAGGAAAAAGTACAAGTTCATGACACAGATATTTGTTTCAATAAGCAGATATATGTTAAATTGAGAGATTTGCTTGTTTTAGAGGAATTTGTGCAGGAGATCCATGTATATATACCTTATAAGGAAAAAGATCCAAGCAAATCATTTAGCATTTGCTCATTCTGCAGCATCTCACATTCTGTCCTCTGACTCACCCACTCATGGGAGCTTCTTTTTGAAACTAGAGTTCCTTATCACTGGTGAGGACAGCCTGCGTTTCCTCTGGAATTCTACTAATTAGTAGCAGTTCTTTGTAAAAGGAGTCTGCCAAATCAATTTTGTTTGTTTGAGGCCAAGAATCACCACAATACCCTTCTATCATGGTTGCTCTGCTTCACAGATCCAAGAATTTGAATGAGACTAATGGATACAGTTTCATAAGACATCCACAGTAGCTCCATCCAAGGTGCATGACCCTGGAGGAGCAGAATCTCCAAAGGGTCCTATATGTTGGCAAGCTGGGGTTTCAAGTTCATGGCAACCAGTCATTTCAAATTACCTCCTGTGAAACTCTACTTTTGTTTGTGGTACACAGTGGCTCTAAGATAAGATTTTGTTTGGTCAAAGAATTTTATGGCTAAAGACTTAAATGCCTTCAAATACTTAAAACATAAACATAACCCTCCCCCTTTATCAGAAGAGGGCACACATGCCTACAAAGTTCAGTAGAATTAATAATTTGAAAAGACTGCTGTGACAACTGGGTTTGGAGTCAGGGTCTCCATTACCAATCCTGTCCTTTACAAAGAGTGTAATGTCAGAGAAGAGTGTGAGTCTCGGTGTCATTACTGCTTCATAGATACACACCCTACTTTGTTTCATGTAATTGTAACAGACAGAAGAATATATAAAATTGTATCACAAACTATAATGCTCTATTGATTAAGTTATTCACTTAACAGATGTTAAAATACATATTACAAGTATACTATGTCTTGGTGAAGTTCTTGGAATTCTTAAGAACTCTTAAACTTTTCCTATCTAAAACTGACTGTATGGTCTTGATTTCAGACTTTGAGTGTTCAACCCAAAGGAAGCCAACAACCATAATGTTATCTAATATACATCTTCATGCCATGCTCTGGGATATCATCTCAGATTTTCTAGGAAACTCTCTGAGACAAAGAGCATCTAAGTCTTCGAAATCCCCTTCTAAATATGCAAGCCATTCTATACATTTCTACATCTACTCCCTGACCTTCAGTGGGCTCATCACTCCTAGGAAACCTGTGAACTGAGTCTCTGAATCACTGGACAATGAGACTTTCACTTGCTTTCAACCGTTCACTTGGTTGGTCACACTGCCTGCACGTCTACCGCACTGTGCCAGCTGCTCCTAGTCCTGAAAGGTCACAATCATTTGCATCTTTTACATGGTTACATAATTGATTTCTGACAGAATTCGAAGCTTCAAGAAGGCAAAGGTCCAACTTTAGACCTTAGCCCCCCTCCTGACCTTGGAGAACTGACTCTTCTCCCCTGTAACTCATTATTCTGAACTAGGAATGTAGGAAATAGCTAAACTACCAGTAAAGAAAATTTCAGTTTTGTTAGTCTGTGTGATATTCAAGTATCTACATAATTTTATCTCGCTAGGCACATGTAAGACACATGTATACATCTGTGCATATGTATGTGCTTATTATCATATATAGACATTCACATACATACACACACACTTACATACACTTATGTGGGCTTATTGATTAACTCACACATATACACACTATGTTTATAAACACATTCACATATAAACAGAGACCCAGGAATAAATATAACACCCTCTGACTCACCACTGCATGGATGTCTTCTCAGGCTTACCTTGTCATGAGTCCAAGAGAGATGATACATCATACAAGTACATTGTCTTATATCCACTGTTTCATTCGGGAGACTGAATGTGTGACTGCCTTGTGAGGACTACTAAACCTGACCCTGAACACTTGAACATGAACAAGTGCCCTTACTCGGTTTCCCTCACATCAGTCTTTACTGCAGTTAGGTGATATCATTTTCTAGGTTTGGCCAGAGGAATTCACAGTAGTAATCTGTATACCTGAATTCTCCAGGTCCTTATAAGCTTCAGTCCAGGCCTTAGCCATGTTAGCCAATGTAAACTCCATGATCTGGATGTCAGTGATGGGGCAGTTGCACTGTGGGAACTCCTCAGCACACTGGCAGCGACACTGGCTGTTCTGACACACATACTCTCCCTCGCCATTGCACATGATGTAACTCAAAGCCGACTGAACAAACTTCTCTTGCAGATACTGCGGGAAGATTATCTGAAGACCTGGTTAGAAATAACAAGAAGGAAAAATCAGAAAGGATTTAAAAGGTGTTTTATTAACAGCCTCCAAAGGTGACAAGAATCTGGCCCTGTAATGTTTCTCCCTGTGTACTGGAATAAAAATATTCTAGACCATTCTTAGGTATAGATGGGCAGCAACCAGTGGGGCCTTCAGTTGCATGGCTTATAATTCACTGTGTTAGGCCATGACCTTGGTTCTCTTGGAAATGCAGACATTGCTATGTTATATTAGTAATGAGTCTGGAGTTGCCCTAATGTATATATTTTTTCTATTTGGAGAGAAAACCCTTATTGAATGCACAACATCATTATTTATCTTTCTTATATCCTTCATTTATTTTCTTTTCATTTCTTGAAATATTTATGCACTCTATTACAAACATGTCCTGAGCTATCCAATATTTTTAGATTTTTTTATGTTATTTTACTTTTTGAAAAAATAGGGTCTCTCTAGGCAGCTCTGGCTGTCCTGATGCTCACTATGTCTATTACACGGGTCTCAAAGTCAAACTCTCAAAAATCTGCATTCCTCTGCTTCCCAATTGCTGGGTTAAATGGTATGTGCCACCATGTCCAATGAGATATTTTATAAAGCATATTTGCAATATAATCAACAGAGATATATATGGGCACATGTCTTCCTAACATGGTGTACAGGTCTAAAGTGGAAAGAGACACAGGAAAAAAAAGTCAGGCAGCAGTGATCCTGGAACTATGTACCTCAGGTTGCAAGGTCAGCTTTCCACAGGATAAAGAATTTGAGCTTGTTGGAAGGTACATAAGAGATAACCATGGTTAAAAGCATAATAGATTGGGCAAAGGTAGGGGAAGTGTATCTGGGAAGTCCAACTGCATAAAACAAACTCCAATGGATAGGGATATGGTATAGTCGAAAAACTGACTGAGAGAGCTACAGAGGCCAGATGGCGGGAAGGAATTTATTATTCATTACAGTTCATGTGTTTACCATAGGGATCAGTGAATACACATTAGTAGATTTTCAAGAGCAAGAGTGATATAATTAAAGGAAAATGTTGAATAAGTGCATATACTATTAAACTAAAACATTTGTGAAAAAGAGCAAAAAAAAAAAAAAAAAACCATCACAGATACTAATTTTCTCCTCTTTGCTCTAAAAATGAAGGCACAAAGGAACACTAAGGCAAAGACACTAACTAACCCGTGGGTACCCATGGGTATAGGATGAGACACTAACCCGTGGGTACCCATGGGTATAGGATGAGACACTAACCCGTGGGTACCAGTGGGTATAGGATGAGACACTAACCCGTGAGTACCCGTGGGTATAGGATGAGACACTAACCCGTGGGTACCCGTGGGTATAGGATGAGACACTAACCCGTGGGTACCCGTGGGTATAGGATGAGACACTAACCCGTGGGTACCCGTGGGTATAGGATGAGACACTAACCCGTGGGTATAGGATGAGACACTAACCAGTGGGTACCCCTTGGTTCCCGTGGGTATAGGGTGAGACACTAACCCGTGGGTACCCGTGGGTATAGGATGAGACACTAACCCGTGGGTACCCGTGGGTATAGGATGAGACACTAACCCGTAGATACCCGTGGGTATAGGATGAGACACTAACCAGTGGGTACCCGTGGGTACCCGTGGGTATAGGATGAGAGCCCTTGACTACATCTTCTGATCTTCTTCTATGTTTGAATAATCATAGTCTTAATCCTTAAAGTAGAAGACTGAGTGGGGTTTATCTGAACTGAAGCTGCAAGCTGGTACCTAGAAGCATGAGCCAAGAACATGCTTGAGCCTACAGTAGCCAGAAAGGCAAATTTGGACTAATAAATCTCATCTAAGCTATTCCCCTTCACTTTGCAAAGGCTGCTAATTAGTTTTAGATGTCAACATATAGAGTTATGGTTTTACCTCTCATTTTGTAAAAAGGGGTTGGATTCTTTTTTTGTTTTTTTTCAAATTTTTTATTAGATCTTTTCTTAATTTATATTTCAATTGCTATCCCGAAAGTCCCCTCCCCCCTCCCTTCTCCCTGTTCCCCTGCCTACCCACTTCCACTTCTTGGCCCTGGCGTTCCCCTGTATTGGGGTATATAAAGATTGCAGTACCAAGGGGCCTCTCCTCCCAATGATGACCAACTAGGCCATCTTCTGCTATACATGGAGCTAGAGACACGAGTTCTGGGGGTTCTGATTAGTTCATATTGTTGTTCCTCTTCTAGGGTTGCAGACCCCTTCAGCTCCTGGGGTTCTATCTCTAGCTTCTCCAATGTGGGCCCAGTGCTCCCTCTTATGGATGACTGTGAGCATCCACTTCTGTGGGAGTCAGCTATATCAGGGTCCCTTCAGTAAACACTTGCTGTCCTATGCAATAGTGTCTGAGTTTAGTGACTGATTATGGGATGGATCCCCCGGTGGGTTAGTCTCTGTATGGTCCATCCTTTCATCTTAGCTCTAAACTTTGTCTCTGTAACTCCTTTCATGGGTATCTTGTTTCCTATTCAAAGGAGGAATGAAGTATCCACACGCTGATCTTCCTTCTTGATTTTCTTGTGTTTTGCAGATTGTATCTTGGGTATTCTAAGTTTCTGGGCTAATATTCATTTATCAGTGTGCGCATATCCAATGACTTCTTTTGAAACTGTGGTACATTTACACAATGGAATACTATTCTGCTATTTAAAAAATGAATTTATGAAATTCTTGGGAAAATGGATGAATCTTGAGGACATAATTCTTAGTGAGGTAACCCAATCACAAAAGGGGTTGGATTCTTATTTAGATTTTTATCTGTTTCTCACTTGGGCTTCTGGAGTACTTTGAATCCTGCTCACTCTAGATTTGCTGGACACATGGGGCCTTGCTTTTACTCTCCTTTTAGTTTATATTTTTTCAGTTATGTTTACATAAAGGCAATGTTTGTTTTTTCTTCTTTCAGATTACATATAATGTATATGACTATTATGGTTGTATATACTGGTTCCATATGGAAACTATACAGTAGAATTTTCTGACTGCTCCAGTAGAAACAGACCTGAGTGGGTCTCAGCGTGACTATGGCAGGAAGCCACAGTCTGCATGAAGAGTTGGCCATTGCTACCACTGAGTTACATACCAAAATCATCCCAACAAACTTATTCATCATCTCTCTAAAACTTTACTTTCTCTTAATTTCAAATGGGGATACTTGCAGTAGCTACATTATATCTAGAGAAAGAAAGCAAAGATATCTATAATTTGTGTGGAGCAGTTGCTGGTATACACACACACAGACACCCCCCCCCAAATTATCAATTCTTGTTTTTAAGATGCTTACTTACTTATTTTACTTAGTTTGTGTGTAAATGTATATGTAGCTGTCTCATTCCACAGCATACATGCAGAAGCTGAAGAACAACTTGCAGTAGTTGATTTGCTCTTCTGATCATATTGGTCACGAGAATTGAATTCTGATATCAATCACCTTTACCCACTGAACCTGTTTCTATTTTTGATGTGAAGAAACTTCTAGTGAGGGAGATGATGGTGATGCTAATGTTGTCCTTCCTCTGATGAAATGCCTAAACCTTCAATACAAACTTCAGCATAAAGGTTCCAAAGGGAATTTTTAAACTTCTGCAGAGCTCATTTAAGGAGGTAGGTTTAGGCTCTCTGCCTGCTGAAGGAAGAGGAGAATTTATTTACTATGGTGTATCCGACCTTACTTAGAAGTCATCCTGAGAATGCTGTGATGTTGGACAGTGGTCTGTTGTGACATTGGATACACTCTTTACCATTGATCAAGGCATCCCCATGAGATCAAGTTATCAGTCCCAATGGTTCAGTACATGGATATGGTGATAAAGGTACCAAAGACAGGGCAACACAAACCAGCTATAAAGAATTTTCCAAAGCAAACTCGTAGTTCATTATAGGGTACATTATTGAGTTGCTTCATTTATGTTACCATTTTCTCCTCCAAAGCAAAAATTATTTTTAGCTGATCCCTATAGGCAACTGTGTCTATGGATTGGGGTTATGTTTCTGTTGCTTAAAGGAACTCTACAGACTATATTCTCAGTCCTACTTTTTCAGACAACTCATCACTTTTTTTCCTCCCTTTTGTAGAGGATAGGATATTCTATTCTTGGTCCTAGCCCAAAAGGAATTCGGGGAGAGCATTTTTAGAAAATTGCATCAAATCATTTCTCCTTTTGGCAAGGATACAAAAGGCAGTATTACCTACCCCATTTAATGCAAGTGAAAACAGATAAAATTTAGGGTTGGGGGTTTTCTCAGCACAGCTGAAACAGAACACTGGCTGCTCTTTAAAAATGGAAACTCAGAACATGCCGAGCTGTCTCAGAGGCAGAATCCCTTGGGCAAATTTCAAAAGAGAATAATGAAGACATAGCAATTAAAAAGCACTTTTCTGCAAAATGTCATTACTGTTTAAAGTTACACAACCATTTCTACGGCAGCGGAGGTTCACACAGCAGTCACAGCCAGAGTTGTCTCCCAGTGACCTGTGTCCAACAAAGAGAGCCATTGCTGACCCCCTAGATTGGCGCCCAAGTCCTGCTAGCTTCAATGGGAGTCATAAATAATTTGGAGGGGGATTTGGCCAGTGGAAGCACTTTTTGAAAGATATACAGCTGCCGGCTGGGGTGAAATATTCTATCTCCTTGGTTCCCAAAACATCTCCTCTCCAATATGCCCCCCACACACAAACAGGCGCGCACACACACACACACACACACACACACACACACACACACAGAGAGAGAGAGAGAGAGAGAGAGAGAGAGAGAGAGGGAGAGAGAGAAAGACAGAGACACACACACACAGAGGTAGTAGGAGAGAGAGAGAGGAAAATAAAGAGGGAGAAGGAAGAAGGAAGAAGGAAAGAAAACTGAGAAAATGAGAGACAGAGCCACATTTTACTGCCAAGCATGTAAGTTTTGCCTCACAACTCAGAAAGGCAATGTTTGAGTGTTACACTTGAATACCACCTTGCCCACGCTGAACATATGGAATATTTTCCCTTCAACCTCATTAATTTTTTTTCAAGTCTGGCTGTGCTTTGAAGGGCAATGTTGTGATGTACAATCAAGAATGTGTGGAATGCAGGAGCAGGCAGAAATACCCCAAAAGTCTCGCTGCTTTTCCTGACACTTGCCTCATCCTTCTCAGGTGTACCCACCCAACTCCAAAGTTATCATCCTTCCATCTATTTCATGACGTGTTTTCTAATTTGCAGGGATTTGGTGATGAAATCCTTAATTCCATTGCTGCAGCTGCCACACTACTACATCTTTGCCACTTCCCCATCTCCTCAGACTCCACATCATACTATCTATACACATTCCCCTTTGCAGGGTTGGAGTCTTTCCAATCTATCCCTCCTATTACATTCATAGTATCTTATCTTATCTTATCTTTTATCTTATCTAATTTTTAAAATAGTTCTTCCTCCTGTGTCAGCCTGTCTCCCTTGTCCTGAAATATGGACCTTCCCACACTATTGGAGTTCAATTGCCTTTGTTGTAGGATTAAGTGTTGACTTAAATTGTTTTACTAATCTGTTTGATTTTCACCTCCCATCTTAAAAGGCCAATTTTGGAAGAAAGAAGTCTATATTTTTCTGACAGATCTCCAATTTAAGCCAAGTCCATTTCAGGCTGCCGCACTTATCAATTCTCTTCTTCATCCTACCAAAATTTAGGTTGATCTATTAGTCTTTGGGGATGCTCAAATGTGGTGCACACCTTTAATCCCAGCACTCGGGAGGCAGAGGCAGGCGGATTTCTGAGTTCGAGGCAAGCCTGGTCTACAAAGTGAGTTCCAGGACAGCCAGGGCTATACAGAGAAACCCTGTCTCAAAAAAACCAAAAAAAAAAAAAAAAGAAAAAAAAAAAGAAAAGAAAAGTGAAATGACCTGCCCAAAGCCCTCCAATTAAAATAACAGAATCATGATTCAAATCTGAATATTTGGACCTTTTGAAATACTTCAGGGTTCTTCTGCCTCTGTAGTCAAAATGGACTGATGACAATGTAAGCTTAGTAATTAACCATAGGTATCATGAATGGTAACTGGAAAGTGTGGCAACCTTTCCAAAATATAAGTGTTGTTGTTTTCTGTATGGTAAAAGAAAGAAAAAGGAGGAGAGAGAGAGAGAGAGAGAGAGAGAGAGAGAGAGAGAGAGAGAGAGAGAGAGAGAGAGAGAGAAAGGGAAGGAGAAAGACAGGCAGGCAGGCAGGCAGGCAGAACAACGAAAAACCAAAAAGCCTGAACAGTATAGGATGAACATTGTATGTTACGATGCAGGCAGGCAGGCAGGCAGAACAACGAAAAACCAAAGAGTCTGAACAGTATAGGATGAACATTGTATGTTATGATGATCCAGTGTTATGAACCAAAAGTTCATGCCCCCAACCCAATTCATTTGTTGAATCCCCAAATTTTAACTGGTTAGAAAATGGGTTTTCTTGGAGGTTAAGCTTAGAATCTAAGAAGACAGTCACATTCTCTCTCTCACTGTGTATGTACAAGAAAGGCCACATGGTCATTCCATAACAAGGTAGCTTCATGAAAATCAGAAATCCAGTTCTCACTAGATCTTATGGCAGTTTGGTTCTGGACCTCAGGGTGCAGAGAACATGACAAACAAACAGATCTCTTTTGAATGATGAACTAACCTCCAGCATCTTGTATAGCTCAAACTTTAGGTGAGGAAGGGTATAGGGGGCTTTGGGGGCTTCATTTGAAATGTAAATGAAGAAAATATCTAATAAAAAAAGAAATAGCAGTTCAAAAAAAAAAAACTTTATAAGGCACTGACATAATTAGGTGTGCAGTAAGTGTGAGCCTTCCCTCATTTATCACAATTCAAAATATGAAGCTCCATGAGAGCCAAGTTAGAGCACTCCTTGGAATAATACCTTTAATTGTGGAAAGACAGTCACGGGATTAAAGAACTCACAGGAAGAATAGTCTGGAATGTGGAAAGAGAATGTGCACAGGCTCCAGGCTACACAAATTCCAGTTGAGAATAATGCTATTCTTTACTTCACTTTCTGATTACAGTCATTTCCATTTATAGATTACTTCCTCAAAAGTCTCTTAGAGGAGAAAACATTCTTGTATCTTACACACAAACTGAAGTTATGAATGGTGTAAATGAGAGATCTGATCTCATTGGAGGCAAAGCAATTCTTAAAGCAACGGGGCTAAAGCTTCTTGTCCTCACATATCAGGTTTCTGAGATACAGAAAGATAAATAGAGATCCCAGTATTGTAGAGTTTCATTGGTTAAGAACTATTTAAGGAACACAAGAATGCACAGAGAATCTGTGTCAGATCCCCTAAGAATAGCAAGGACAGAGTTGATATTTTTTTTTTATCAATTAAGAACCTGATTCAGCTGACCATACTTGGGGGGAAGGAGGGTTAGGGACATCTAATTTCTCAGAAAAAGAATACTAAACAGAACCTGAAGTCTCACTAAAGATATAACAAATATAGCCCAGCTGTCATTTCTGATTCCAGACTTGCTTTTGTGAGTTCATTACAGGAACTCTTAGCCTCATCCTCTTCTTTACAAAGACAATATATGTGGAATCGATGGGTAGAAGAAAAGAGAATTTTAATACATTTGATATGTGTTCCCTCCTCTCTAAAGAAACAGGCCATTTACAGACTTAAACCTAAAGCACAAAAATCAGTAACAGTGAATTTGGAACTTTGGTAGATGATTAAAATTTTACAGCACTGCTGTGCCTGGCAATATTAACTGATGGTAACTGATAGTAACAAATAGCACCCATTTCATTGATTTATTTGTGAGGATGCAAGACAGTGAGATTGGATATAGCAGTTGTAGAAGACTTTTGAATGTGGGGTAAGGGATGTTTTTTTTTAAAATATCAATTTTTAAAAATTTTTATTTGTATGTATGTGCAATTGGATGTATGCATGTACACTACATGCATGCAGGAGCCTGAAGAGATCAGAAGAGTTACCTACAGTTCAGACAGCCCATGTGGTTGCTGTGAGTGAAATATGGGGGTCTCTGCAAGAGCAGTAAGCACCCCCACTTCTTTTAATTAGATATTTTCTTTATTTACATTTTAAATGTTAGCCCCTTTCCTAGTTTTCCCTCTTGAAATCCCCCCTTCCCCATCCCCCTGCTCCCCAACCTACCAACTCCCATTCTTGGCTCTGGCATTTCCCTATACTGGGGCATAGAACCTTCATAGGACCTAGGGCCTCTCCTCCCATTGATGACCAATTAGGCCATCCTCTGCTACATTTGCAGCTAGAGCCACAGTCCATGTGTTTTCTTTGATTGGTGGTTTAGTCCCAAAGACCTCTGGGGGTACTGGTGAGTTCACATTGTAGTTCCTCCTATGGGGCTGCAAACCCTTTCAGCTCCTTGGGTCCTTTCTCTAGCTCCTTCATTAGGGATTAAGTGCTGAGCCCTTTCTTCAGTCCCTAGGAATTTTTTAAAGCATGAGCGTAGTATAAATTGACAAAGAAGGTTAGCTATAAATGCCATCACATAGGGCAGACATGGATCTAATACAGGTCAGTGGATAAATATGTGAGATGGTTCTAAGTCTTATTTAGGGCACTATCATGAGCTGGTATAGCTTACATTTGCTTTATTTTGTTCTATCTCCTAATCATGCAAGCCAGTCTACTTTTGAATGACTTTTATCTTTTCTGACCAATACCACTTGCTATTAAATCCTTGATCTTTTGCAGTGCTAAGAAGAGGGAAAATACAGGTTCTATTTTAGTTGCATATAAATATTTTTCTGTTCTGTCCTTGTATCTAATGTGGCCCCCTATAGGTATCTGTGAGCCCTACAGGAATCCCAGATGTTGTCTTACCCACTAAGTTCTGCCTGTCAAATCCTGTCCATTTTTGAAACGCACAAGGTGGGATGAACAACAACAAGGACAGCACCTTTTGCAAAACATAAGCCTGATCTCCTCTGTGCAAGCCTGGGGATTTCATATTGGCAGATAAAGGACTTTATGGCTTACACAGCCATGCTGAACTCCAGCGTAATGAAGGCATGCAGGTCAATTACCCATCTGTTTGTGTTTCTATTGCTGTGAATTACAGTATCCATTGCTGACAGCTCATTGGAGTGGAATGAAAATAAGACAATAATTCACCAAGTGAAACTGTGCAGAAAGGGCGAAAAGGCTATGATCTCATTCAGAAGTTCAGCCCTGTCTCTGTGATGGGTCATTTACACTCTGGGAAATGAAGAAAGACAGTTACCTGGGGGGGGGGGGGGTATGTCTCCTTCAATGTAAGAATTAGGACATGGCAACTTCTGGTAAGAATGATATTTTATGTTAGTAATAACTATCAACTAGGCTGCAGGATCTTGGGAATATAGACTTTGAATACTTAGATGAAAAATCAAGGTAGATTATAGGGCAATTTATAAGAGAATTATTTACTGTCAGGTTTTTGGAAGAATAAACCAAATTTCCTTGAGAGTTTAAAAACACAAAACAAAAACAAAATGAAAAAAATAAAGCCTTTGAAGTATAGAAGAAGTGCTGAATGATAACCTGGTAGGAAGTATTAATCTAATGACAAGATCCAAATGCCATAGACTAAGTTATCAAATGACATGTAGTCAGTAGGCTGTGTTACCTTTAACTCATATTGTACCCTCCCCTGTAAAAAAAATATTAAAGCAATCTCTTCAATATTCTAACATATTCCAAAGTCTGAAAAAGACAAGTTCATTACAAATGGATATTTAAAATTCAAAGTGATATATGTAAATACCAAAAGAAGACAATATGAGCCAATATGTGAATTAATCAATTTTTCTTTTCACAAGACCAAGAGTATTCCACCTAGAAGAATCTGAGGAAAGGCATCCTATTGAGCTGTGCACCTCTTATAAAGTAAGAAAGAAGCATTCACCTTTGAATTCGAGATTAAGGGGTTATTTGTTGACCCCGAATAAGGATACCAATACTGACACATATAGGAGTTAGCATAATATGGCCAAGCAAAAACACAGTGTATTTTTATAAACAAGTTCTACTGTAAGGCAGTACATATGGAAGAGCTGAACAGAAGCCATACAGGCCATGTACCAAAGCCTAAACAAGTAACCGTCTTGATCTCCTAAAAGCAATGTTTGTAACCTTCTATATGAGTTGACCATTAAGATTTGTTTCAGCCTAATGGTTATTTTTGCATTCCTTCCTTCATTATACAAACTGAATTTTAGATTGTGCCCCAGGCAAGATCTCTAGAACCTGAAGGTAAAAGGAAGAAACATTGCTTGTGATTTGGGGAGAACTAATCTTAACTAGGAAAAATACTCAATGAAAAATAAATAAAAATGAAAAAAAAGTTTTATGTGACAAAATAGATTTGGAGAAGAGAAAATTATAAATGAGTATTTCAACATTGGAAACATTAAAGTAATCTAAACAAAATCATAAGTGATCAAAGACCAACATACCATTAATTCAATTTTATATAATTTCAACAAGAATATACTCTTGAAGCAGTGAAGAAATATTTACTGCTTAAACAGAGGCTTGTTTATAAAATTCATGAACCAAACAAATATAATATCCCAAAGGGTAAAGATGTTTGATTTTTTTATTAATATATGTCTCCAAGGACTTCCCTTATCCACTTCTTTATTGCAACATTCTGAGAGCACTTACGCTTCTTCTTCAGATTTTACCTCAAAATTTTATTAATTAAATGACCTTAGAGAAACTAAGGGGCTTAACTTCTCTGATCATCAGTTCATTAATCATAGCTTCCTTTGTATGACTGGCATAAAAATGTCATGAGCTGTTTTACATCTTTGCTTTATATCACAGACAAAATTCACAGGAAAACTGCAGTTAAGAGCAAACTTCTTGCTGTGTGTAAATTATTATATGCAAATTATATGTAAACCATACATTAGTGATTCTAAAAACTGAAGTCAAATAGCACTTCTAAAATTGCAAAATATGTATTATTAAAAGATATAATTTGTGTTCAACTGATGCCATTTTTCTGCCCTTGCCATGTTTCTTGTTTTCCGTCTAGGTCACAGGCAGCCTCAGAAGGCCCTCTGCAAGAAACCAAAAATAACTTGTACTTATCTCAAATTCTAAAAGAAACACTTACTGCATTATATTTTGTGTGCCTATGTTCATGTTCTTATTCTGACAGATCTCTGAACATGAGAGGCATTCATCTTCCGCATTTCTCTGTCATCTAGCACATTACTGGGTATCAGGAAAATGTGTTTGAGTGAAGGTACATTTAGAAAGGATGTTTCACAGAAGAGCTTACTTAGTTCTCTGTTCTATGCTCACTTTGACCAGCTTCAGCACTTCTGAGTAGAACTATATCTTCATCCTCAAAATTATAACTTGAGATTTGAATATAATTTAACTTCATCTCAGTAGTTATAAATGCAAGAACACAGAAGGGCTAGATTAAAAAAAAAAAAAAAAACACAGGCTGAAAACATCCTCAGAGAACAATGGCACTAAAGAACACTCATTTCAACACATATTTTGTTTTAGATACATTTCCAAAAATGATTCTTGGGGATAATTGAGCTTTTTATTTCCTTTCATTCTTTCCAACTTAACAAGGCCAGTGCTAGAAGATAAATGATAAGGAATAATGCAAAACCTCATCTTGCACCTATAATGTCCTTTCATTCACTACCGTATGAAGCCAAGTGCAGCATGAGATGCCAAAAGTGTGAAACATGAATGAGACATAGTGTATATCTTCAGAAGCTAGAGTAATGGATTGTGGATTATGATGTGTAATGACAAGAAAACACTCACTCACACACACACACACACACACACACACACACACACACACAGAGAGAGAAACATACATTTTAGTGAAATACAAAAGGAAGAGCCCCTACTATTGAAATAAGCTTGAAAAGCTTATCTAGGACAGAACTGAACCAGAATTGCATGTGTACCTCAGGATTGTCTAATTTGGATGCTCTTGGCTAACATCCATACATGTGTCCAAGCTAAAATACAACCAAGAAGTTTTGAGTAATTAGTCCGTCTTTTGAAACTGACAGTACACATTACCAGAATTAAGGCACTGAGACACTCCACAGAAAATAAATGTAGTTACACTACTTAACCTGATATTCCAATATCAGTAAGCTGTTAAATTACTGCATGGTGACAAATAAGTTCAAATTTCTAGTAGCTTTTGGCCACCATCATCTATCCGTGTTCATGCTTCATGTTGACTAAGCTTTGCCTATGCTTCAGATAGTTTCCTTTTATGCTGTAGGCACACATTGTCTGTCTCAGGAATATGATATGTACAACGTAAAGGAAAAGGAGCAAGAGTGAACAGAAGTATCTTTGTAGATGTGGCATGTACCATGATTTGTAGTTTAGTTGTTATTTTAAATCATTCAGACCCAGAATCTTTGGATAGTAATACTCATGATACAGCACTTCCTAGCATATGATGACCTGAGGAATACAGATTTCTCTCAAAAGTGGGTGGGGGGAGAAATCATGTGATCTGTTAAAAATATATTTGATTTTGTAACAAATATTTAATTTCTTACTTACCATGTGATCCAGCAATTTCAATTCTACATGTATATTAAAAGCACCATAGACAAGCACTCAAACAAAAACTCTTCTGACTTTTCAGAGTTGCTCTGGCCAGTAGACAAAAGGTGAAGGGGCACTGAGGAAATAATTGATGAAGATGCATGATATGTGTCATATCCTTGCCATGTGATGACATGGCTAATGCAGCCATGAAAAAGAACTGCTAATATTTCCCATAACATGGATGAGTTATAAACAGTAGAGTGGAAGAAGATTAATTGAAAATAATACACTCTGCACCTCGACTTGTTTAAAATATCCAAACTATATAAATTCAAAGACAGAAAGTAACTTTCAAGGTTAAACAGAGAGGAATATGAAGAATGACTGATTAATTGGTATACACTTTGTGTTCGAGACATGAAAGCATTATGGTGTCTCCTATGATAATATAATAGCATTTGAGTATATTTAATGACACTAAGTTGTACATTTAAAAAATGTCCATGATGTTAGACTTTTCTTTTCTTTTCTTTTCTTTTCTTTTCTTTTCTTTTCTTTTCTTTTCTTTTCTTTTCTCTTCTCTTCTCTTCTTTTCTTAGATTTTTTTATTACTATATGTAAGTACAAGATGCACCAGAAGAGGGTGTCAGATCTCATTATGGGTGGTTGTGAGCTACCATGTGGTTGCGGGATTTGAACTCAGGACCTTCAGAAGAGCAGTCAGTGCTCTTAACGACTGAGCCATCTCTCCAGCCCCCGATGATGTTAAACGTTATGTTTTTTTTATTTTGCCACATACACAAAAAGCATGCAAGTCAAAGAATACTAACTCTGCAGTTCCAACTAATTTAAATTATTAACATTTATTGAGCATCATGTTGTACTGTATGCTAAATGCTATACAACACAGAAATGAGTGATAAACAGCTAAATTTGTGCTTGAAAGCTGATTCATCCATTATGAATACAGGCCCACATCTAGCAGCTCACAAACATCTGTAACTCCAGAGAATCCAATGCCTTCTTCTGGAAAATGTCAAATGTCTTGTTCTGATCATCTCAACATGCTTAGATCTCTCTCTCTCTCTCTCTCTCTCTTTCTCTCTCTCTCTCTCCCTCCCTCCCTCCTCTGCTCCCCATCCCTCTGCCCCCTCTCTCTCTTTCACATACATACACACTTTTTTCTTTTCTTTAAAATTTTTATTAGATATAGTCTTTATTTACATTTCAAATGTTATCCCCTTTCCTAGTTTCCCCCTTGAAAATGCTCTATCCCCTCCTCTCTCCCCCTGATCTCCAACACACCCACTCCTATTCCTGGTCCTGGCATCTACCTATACTGGGGTATAGAACCTTCACAGGACCAAGGGCATCTCCTCCCATTGATGACCAACTAGGCCAATGTCTGCTACATAAACAGCTAGAGCCACAAGTTCCACCATGTGTTTTCTTTGATTGGTGGTTTAGTTCAAAGGAGCTCTAGGGGTACTGGTTAGTTCATATTGATGCTCCTCCTATGGGGCTTCAGACCCTTTCAGCTCCGTGGGTACTTTCTCTAGCTCCTTCATAGGGGACCTTGTGCTCTGTCCAATGGATGATTGTGAGCATCCAGTTCTATATTTGTAAGGCACTGGCAGAGCAGGAGACAGCTATATCAGGCTCCTGTCAGCAGGCTCTTGTTGGCATCTGCCATAGGGTCTGGTTTTGGTGGTTGTTTATGGGATGGATCCCCAAGTGGGGCAGTCTCTGGATGGTCGTTCCTTCAGGCTCTGCACTGAACTTTGTCTCTGTAACTTCTTCCATGGGTATTTTGTTCCCCCTTCTAAGAAGGATTCTGAGCTTCTGGGCTAATATCCACTTATCAGTGAGTGCATATCATGTGAGTTCTTTTGTGATTGTGTTACTTCATTGAGAATGATATCCTCCAGATCCATCCATTTGCCTAAGAATTTCATAAATTCATTGTTTTTAATAGCTGAGTAGTACTCAATTGTGTAAATGTACCACATTTTCTCTATCCATTACTCTGTTGAAGGACATCTGGGTTCTTTCCATCTTCTGGCTATTATAAATAAGGCTGCAGTGAACATAGTGGAGCATGTGTCGTTATTACCAGTTGGAGCATCTTCTGGGTATATGCCCAGGAGAAGTATTGCTGGATCTTCCTATAGAGCTATGTCCAATTTTCTGACAAACCGCCAAACTGATTTCCAGAGTGGTTGTAACAGCTTGCAGTCCCACCAGCAATGAAGGAGTGTTCCTCTTTCTCCACATCTTCACCAGCATCTGTTGTCACCTGAGTTTTTGATCTTAGTCATTCTGACACGTGTGAGGTGGAATCTCAGGGCTGTTTTGATTTGCATTTCCCTGATGATTAAGGATGTAGAACATCCTTTAAGGGTCTTCTCAGCCATTTTGTATTCCTCAGTTGAGAATTCTTTGTTTAGCTCTGTACCCCATTTTTAATGGGGTTATTTGAATTTCTGGAGTCCAACTTCTTGAGTTCTTTATATATATTGGATATTAGCCCTCTATCAGATTTATGATTGGTAAAGATCTTTTCCCAATCTGCTGGTTGCCTTTTGATTGTATTGACAGTGTCCTTTGCCTTACAGAAGCTTTGCAATTTTATGAGGTCCCATTTGTTGATTATTGTGATCTTACAGCACAAGCCATTGGTGTTCTGTTCAGGAATCTTTCCCCTGTGCCCATGTCTTTGAGGTTCTTCTCTACTTCTCTATAAGTTTCAGTGTCTCTGGTTTTATGTGGAGTGCTTTGATCCACTTAGAGTTGAGCTTTTTGCAAGGAGATAAGAATGGATCAATTCTCATTCTTCTACATGCCAACTGCTAGTTGAGCCAGCACCATTTATTGAAGATGCTGTCTTCTTTCCACTACATAATTTTAGCTCCATTGTCAAAGATCAAGTGACCATAGGTGAGTGACACACACACACACACACACACTTTTAAAATATCTTTTAAAAAAAGATATTTTTTGGAGACATGACATGACATGACAATTGAGTAGCAACCTTGCATAATTGTGCATATAAGAGAAGATGTGTTGTATCTAAAATATATTAATGGCACATCAAAAATATAGTGTGGGCTGTGCTGGACACTGTTACTTTTAATGTAAGTTGGTGGAATAAATAAGCATCAACTTAATAATTTTTTAAAAATAAACAAGTTTTGCACCCCCATGCAGCCAATAAATAAATCATCTGGGCTGAGTTATTCAGAATTTGTTAACCATGATACATGATTTCTGTCCAATCATTGACATTGACAAGCCTTCTACTGGGACTTGGTTGTTAAGTTAATCAAATTACCATATAGATCCTCTAAAATGATTTTTAGGATACATCTTTAACCACAGGTATATTTGAATGTGACTGTCTCATGTGACCACAGGAAACATATATAACTCCCAGACATACTTACTGCCTGTATCATCACTCTTTTTGTTGTTGTTGTTGTTGTTGTTGTTGTTGTTGTATAGAATTGAGTTTGTTTAGGGCATAAGGAGGGGAGTTAAGAGAATAGTAGAGGCAGAGAAAGGCATATAGGAGAGAGTAGAGGAGTAGAGGCCACCTATGGCCATGTGGAGAGAGTGGGGGAGGGGGCAAGAGACAACAGAGAAGAAAGAGAGACAAGAGAGTGAGAGAGTGCCTGCATCACTCTTGCTCCAGCAAGTGTGTAGTGGCTCAGAATTACCATTCTCCACTGACAGAGGATTCCGACTTCCTTACAGATTTCAGTAGCACATTATGCAATTACACCTCCTGGAACAACCTGACACACTCACTGACCACCCATTCTGAGGGCAGTGTACTTTTCTGCCTAAAGACTATTTTGAAAATCTCTAAGGAAATCAGTTACATCAATTCATACAAAAGTTTGGTCATTGAATAACAAACATGGACTCTACTCAAAGTACTTTAACCTTAAGTGTTTATAGTAGAGGAGAAAACATAAAAAGTACTTGCTTTTAAAGCCATTATCATTCTTTATTTCTGCATCCCAGGTTGGAAAAACATGCTGTGATATTCCAGATGACAGACTGCTTTGAGTGGACCTAAGCTCAATTACCTGCCTTGCCAACTGCAAGTTACAGAAGCTCTGTGAGGTTCCATTTTCAAATGAAAATATGGATTTGTATTGAAGCTAATATGAGGTATTGACTAAAAGAAATTATCTCAATACTTGATATATAATAATTGTCCAAAATGATAGTCATGATTATTACTGTATCACCTCCTTTGATTAGTAATATATATTAACTAATTAAATGTAGAAACATGCTATAAAACACGTTTTACCATTCCCATTTTTGCAGATTAAAATATATAAGGAGGCTGAAAATTTTAATTATAATCATCAACTGTTGTCTACTAAGCATCTCCATTTTATTATCACTTGGACTGATATCTTCAATCTGCATCTTTGCAATAACCCTCTTTCTTCTGACTAGTGAGAAAATAGGGTGTAGAAAGCAAAATCAACATTTGGATACTTGCAGTTTGGAGGTAGTCAACAATCCCATTTGTCACAAAGACTCTGCGATTGAACATGCCACCTCAGAAGGCAGAATATGGGATACTGACTAGTGCCTCTAAGGCTAGTGAGGATCAGACAAGAGCAATCCTAACCAAGAATTACTTCTTGTGAGCAGATATAGGGACCAAGAACTTACTGTACATTCCTGAGCTCGCAGCAGCACATAGAGAAATTGGGTTTAGGAGAAATGAAACTTTATGGGGAAAAAAAAAAAGTTACTAATATCCTATCACAGCAGCCTCCTCCTCTTCCTCCTCTTCCTCTCCCTCTTCCTCCTCCTCCATGCTAGCTTTTGGGTAAGGACATTTCTCTTGAAGCCCATCTAGAGTGCTCTGAATATAGAGTCTACCACAAGAAGAATAAAGTCAATATAGAGCCCCAAAGACTAGGAACCTGTGGTACTTTAATGGAAAATGCCACCCATACATTCACATGTTTAAATAATTAGTCCCCAATTTGTGGAAATATATAAAGGAATTAATGGGTTTACTGGAGGAAGATTTTCACTGGGAGTGGGGTCTGTGGTTCCAAAAAAGCCATGCCATTTCCAGTGTTTTCTTTTTGCCTCCTAATTTTGGATCAAGAAATGAGTGCTCAGCTGTTTCAGCTGCAATGGCATTATGGATTCTAACCATCAGAAAATGGAAGCCCATTTCAAAATATTCTATTATAAGATGTTTTAGTCATAGTGTCTTATTTTGAAGCAGGAGAAAAATAACTGAGACAGAAGTTGGGATCAAGGACTGGGGCTACTGTTGAGACACTTCTGACCATGCCATTCTTTGAAGGAAGGTGAAAGACTTTGAGACTTTAGAAAAGGACATCGATTGAATAATGTAGGCAAGCTTAATAGGCTCTCCTACCAGGAGCTCAGAAGACAGTAAAGTTGACAGCTATACAGAGTGAAGGCCCAGCTTAAGAGATTTTAGATGCTCAGCATTTGCTAAGAATGGCAGCTGAGATATAGGCCATTCTTGTGATATGCTGGCAAACAATATGGCAGTTCTCTGCCCTTTTCCTAAAAATTGGCCTAAGGCTAAGTTAAAAGGAATTAGATTAATATTTGATTTTTTTACATTTTCATGTTTTTTAATTCCTCATTTCTAAAGTAATAAGAATAATACTTAGTGAGTGGTTGGCAGGGCAGATAACTGCTCTAAAACAACATGTATATAAGAAAAGCATTGCAAAATTAAAGTACAATTTTAAGATATTTTTCTTATAACTTTCTCTATATTATTATCAAGATGATTTTGAAAATATTATAACAGCAGTATTTTCAATATTTTTTACAATATAAATATGTTCTGAGGAAATTTAGATTAACATATAGATATTTATTCACCATATTTCTAGTGAGTACTTAGTACTATCCAAGCATATAAACTATGGAGGAAGCAAGGTAAATAAGCAAAGGCATGGGTCACACTAGCACACAGTCACAGGAATTACATGGAGAATAGAGGTTTAAATGCTGCAGGGTCATGTCTGATGCCAGTCACTATGTCAAGGGTATGATAGATGATGATTTTTTTTTTTTCTCAATCCAGTTCTCTTCATGAAACAAGCCTTTGTATAAGAGAAATAGACAAAATTCCACTTATGGAAATAAGAGAGACAAAAGAGGTAAATGGCTTTCTCTGAAGAGGAAGCAGATTTCAACTTCATAGTAGTGCAGGAGGAAAGGTGAGTTTTCTTTAAGAACACTGTTTATTAGAAAAAAAATCACTGTGATGTGAAAATAGGTAAGAAATCCTAGGCATGAAAAGGTTTGAGTTGGGTGAAGTAGGGGGTAATAAAACAAAACTAAAAAGGTTATGAAAAGGTTACATAAAACTTACTATTGTGTACACTCATCAAAAAGCATGAGTAAAATCCAAACAAAAATATGAACAGATGTACCGTAGAAGCATAGATAATGCTGCTTCCAAAGTCAGAATTTAAAACGAAAATCCCAATGCCAGGTGTAAGACACATCTGTACAAATTGTTAGCTAGGACATTGTTCTTGTTTAAAGTTGTCTACCAGAACTGAATGACAAGAACCTACCCCCTCCTCTATGCATATACAAACAAAGCATGCTATCTATGCAAAGTAGTTCTGTGCTGGTATCTCACAGGTCATCAGCAAACAGTCACTGGACTGAAAAGGATTCATTATAATGTGATAGAAAAAAGAACAACTATGGATTAATTGGTCTGTTCATTCAATAATTCTTTTATTCCTTAATTCATCCAGAGCATGTTTTCTGAACACTGTTTATAAAGACTCCACAGATTGTCCTAGGATAGAAAAGAGATACTGTCTTTACAAAGCAGCAGTTTAAGATTTAATGGGAAGTTATATTACTAAGATTCTTTAAGGGAAAAATTTAAGAGAAGCACTGAAGAGGAAGTAGCAGCATTTGATGCAGCTTTGAGAAGCCCACACTGGCTGCTGTAACAAGATGGATCATCAAGTAGGATCAGAAGCCAGAAGAGTTACCTGGCAATCATCAAAATGGTCCCGCCTCACACACTGTGACCTTCTCCCTTCTCCCATGCATCTTGCTCTATTAGAAATGGGAAATGCTAATAACTTTACTTTTTTCCTACTGGATTTAAAATAGAATATCTCATTGTGTACCCGAGATGCCATTCATCATAAAACATACCATCGTTTTATGTACACTAAGCAAAGAATACCTTGCCAATTAAACTGACCCACCATCAGTTATAAGCAACAATTCAATTGCAGAAAAAGGGAATTTGAAATCATGAAACTTAAATCCAAAAAAGAGTAATCAAAAAGTCCAACAAAACATTGCCTATTCTCATATCTATAAATTGTCCCCCACAGGAACCCATTTTCTCCCTTTCCTCAATTGAGGATGGGCAGGAATATCTATCTATGTTAGATGATTTCAGTTACACTTAAAATGCCAGTTATTCTTGAATGCTCAACTTTGATCATACAATCTCTTCTTTATGCCTAGAATCATCAGTCTTTCCCTGTCTACAGAATAATTCCCATAGCTAAATAGAGGTTTTGTTGATTCTGCATTTAAGAAGGCAAAAAAATCATTTGATCCCCCAGTCCTGAGGCTACTGCATTTCTAAATACTGTGTAATTTCCTTGAGAGTTCATCATAATCAGAACCTTACACTGTACATGCTGAGAAACATTTCTTTTCAAGATCAGTTCCCTGTTGCTCCACCCAATATTTCCCTTTCAGTACTTCTCATGTATATATCAGCATCAGTTTTTGCATTTAAACAATGTCTAGGTTTTTAAAATCATGTACTTGATCCGTGCACATGCATGCATGAGTGCGTGCATGTTTGTGTGTGTTTATACAGGCATGTTTGACCATGGGGCACATATGGATGCCAGAGTATGAAATTAAAATCTGTTCTCACATGCCATCAACATCTTATTTGGGGGACATATCTTCTTACTTATTCAACTTGGAATTTATTGTTTGTGTTCTGGGTAATTTTTCTTTATCTGTGTACTTCCAGAGCTCAGGTCCTTAACATTGTGCAGTTATCCACTGAGCCATCTGTTAAAAAAACAATTTTTACTGAATTCTGTAATACTAAACTCTCTGATTCATGCCTTTCTGAATAGCTACTAGATAGTTCTTCCTCCCTCCTCCCTCTCCCTCTCTCATATGAGTGCATGCACTTACATATGTGTGAATGTTGTGTCTTCTTTACATATGTGTCTTCATAACTGCATATGATGTATGAATATGTGGTATGGAGGTGGCCACTGAGGTTTGTTTTGTTTTGTTTTGTTTTGTTTTTCTCCAGGAAGGGACTCTCAATTGCCTACAATGTGTCTAGTAAACTAGGTCAACTGGCCAAGAGAGTCTCAGATTTCTCCTTGTGTTCACCTCCCTAGGACTGAAATTGCAAGAATGTAACATCCATCATTTTTCACTTTTATTTAGATTCTTGGGACCAAACTCATGTCCTGTGCTTACAGAGCAAGATATTTTCCCACTCTGTGACCACACCTAGTGCACAATTTTCCCCCTCTGTTGTTGCTGCTGCTTCTCATTCTCCAGTTTCTTCTTCTTCAACACCCTAATCTTATCATACCAAATTGTCTGATAAATTTTGTGCGGTTCAATGCTTGTATTCCTTTTTTAAAAAATAGTCATACTTTCTCATGAGGTAACCTTGTCCAATTCCATAGTCTTTCTAGGTTAACTGATGCCTCAGCTTGTGTCTCTGACATTCTATGTTCTTTTAATAAACATAACAGTTTTAGGTTCAAATTTCTCATAGCCCATCAAAAAATGAATCTCTTATAGACTTGCAATGTCCAAAATGTGGAAATCACATTACAAGTATTTGTTCTAAATTTGGAGGTTATTTATGACTCCTTTTGTAATTTCACTTGCCTTTTCTACCCCTTTTCTAACTATTGAAGCACGGTGTTTAAAATTTATGGAGACATATTCTAACTACTCACTGCCTTCATTGGAACTATCATTGACACCATCTTCTTGCATATTAATTAATAATCAAGCCCCCAACCACCGTCCATGGACACGATTTCATCCTGAGCAGTCTTTTCTATCCAATCATCACAGTGATCTAATTAAACTGCAAAGTAGATCAAGTCACTTAGTCTACATTTGTAATGGTTTCTTGGTTTCTCCAGACTAGGTTTAAATTGAATTCTTTTTTATGATCTTTTACTATGAACAAAGGCTGTTCCTACATATTCTCTGAGTGCAAAGAAAAGACATACATAGTTTGTGTGATAATGTCTGTTTCTCTGATATATACGCACACTGAACATCCACTTCAAAATTACATGGAGATCTCAATAACCATTTTCTGTCCAATTTATGAAATTGAAGTTTACATGTAGTGGATGATCAATTAAAACTGCTAAATGAACACATGCCTTTCTGAATAGATGAAATTGGATACCATTCATAGCTTTCAGAAAAATATTCACTCTGCATCCATTTCCACATTATTGAGCTACTGAGGCAACATGCTTTTATCTTTATACTTCACCAGATGGTAACTACATTAAATTACATGACTATGTTGGCAAAACATGTGATGGGCTTCTTGAAGAGAGAATCACAAAATAAGAAGTTATCATTAAACCATTATTGTTATTACTAGCAGTTGAGTTTTTGCTGCTATGACTACTAATTGCATTTCATTTTTCCATCATCTTTTCTACTCATTTTTAAATCTCTGGATACAACCTTCTCTTCTTTTAATCCTAATTTGCTTTTACCCAGTTGAATTGAACATTGTCTGTCATACCACATGGCATGAACTATCATTAAAGGGTCCACTTCACCTTTAGTCTTTCCAAGTCAACTTCTTAAGTATCCCCATTCCCACCCCCAACAGCTTGTTCAAAGAACTGAGGAGACAGATAGAAGTATATAGAATGACATTATTTCCAAGAAAAGCTTTGGTCAGGAGGTCTAAGTAAAAATTCCAACTCGAATCTTTATTGAACAAGCTCAGTGAAACTCAGTTATTTTACCTGCAAAATAAGGATATTATTTTTACAGTCTTCATGGAAACTATCTGAGCACTAAAACCTCCATCTAATAAAATAAATGAAAATACTAATTCAAAATAAATATCAGGAATCAAAGATAATTTGAAAAATTGGCATTGGTACAGTCTCTGGCACATGGGAAATCACTGAATTCATGATAAATGCTGTCCCTAATGTCTCATGCACCCTCATTTCTATGATCTGCTTCTGAGTGGGCTGAGTTCTCTTTTGTGCCTTCACTTTATTTACAATGTCTCTTGGCAGAAGTGTCAAGATTGAGTGCATTATTAAATAAATATTGAATAGATGCATAATGTATATATATAAGAATGCATAAATCTAAATAATGTGTGCTTAACTCTGTGGATTTTCAAAACAAACATACCCAGGTACAACTAGCTAGGCCAATGAATACAACATTACTGGTGACCAAGGGACGTTACTTGTTCTCTTAGTCATGGTCCCATTTGCTTTCCATAAAGTTTCTCCTGGGTTTGGATGTTTAAAATTCTGTTTTAAAAATTTAGACCAGTATAGGAACAGAATTACATAACATACATACATTTTGTGTCTGGCTTATTTTCTCTTTTGTGTTAGACTTGTGAGACTTTCCTCTACCGTTGCATGAAGCAGTGACATGTTCTTTCTCATCATTGTATAGGGGATCTGTACTATCAGTATACTTATTTTCTTGAGGATAGACATACATTTTAATGGTTTCCTTTTTTTTTCTATTTTGATTGAATTTGCTATAGACAGTCATGGCTTTCTGTTAACTTGCATACACTTCTCTTGGCATATCTCTAGGGGTTAAATTTTGGGGGTAACAGCAAAAGCACGTATGCAATACTTAGTACATATCATCAACAGTTTTCCAAAATGGCAGTAACTGATTTATGCTCCCTCTGGCAAAGTGTGCAAGCACCCATGACTTCAGTCCTCATTTCTTAGTACTGTCAAGCTTTCGCATTTGTGGTGTGGAGTTCTGTGCTCAGGTACTGTTAGAAGGCAGTTTTCATCTACATTTTTTCTGATAATTTAAGCATCTTTTCAGATGTTTGTCATTTATAGATTCTTATTTGTGAACTATTTACACCTGTATTTTATCCATTTTCTTTCTTGTTTAACCTGGCTTACTTCCTTATTCTAATATCATATAGAAGTTATTCATATATTTTATATCAGATCTCTGTCATGCATTGTGTTGCTAACATTTACATTCTATTAATAGTCTATTTTAGGAAAAGAGTTTTAACTTTAATGTGTTCAATTTTCAGTCTTTTTTTTTTAATACTGAGTATTTTTAGACCATTGCATATGGCCTATTCAGAGTAATTCTGTTTTGTAGTTAAGAAGTTTCTTTGATCTCTTTTGATGTCTTTTGCTATGACTCCTTCACCTGTACCTGCGATATAAACTACCTTTTTTCCTGAACCCTTCATTCTTCCTATTACAGTACATATTACCTTGAATCAGAGATGTTTGACTATTCATCTTCTCTGTAGCATCCCCACATCCCATTGAATTAATTATTGAAATGCTTCAATGTCTTTTTTCATTGAACATGTATCCTAATGCTTCCAAAATCTCTCTCCAATTGGTCTATCATTTTCTAAGCCCAATGGCCCTACTGTCACAGATCTCATCCCAATTGCTCTCCCTACACAGAGAAAGAATGTCATTCTAAAATATAGCTCTCTTCATGCAATATTTTTGAAAACTTTCCCAGAATGCCTACTTTTCTTACGTTTATATTCAGCTCATTAGCGTGGATCAGAAGTTGCAAAGACTTTTAAATAGTATTGCGTTTTTCTCACCACTGAGCCTTCTGTTTTAATCTCATAAGACTTTAATTTCCTTGAATGTTCCTTTATAAAGAATCTTCTGTCAGACTCTGCAACTATGTCCCTGCCTTCCCACTTATCCTTCAGGTCTCAAGCTGTGTATATTTCTCACAAGCATAATCCTTACAAAACATCTGTAATCTGATATCGTGTAACAGCGCCCATAATCTTCTCTATTAAAATCTAGTACATTTATTGCTGGTGTTTTGCTCTCTCTGTAAAATACATGTTTTCTTGAAGTAGAAGCTATGATACTCTTGATCGTCATTCTATCATTTTCCTCAACTTACTACAGAAATGAAAATATATATGTGTGTGTGTGTGTGCATTATAATGTAACATAGGTCCATATATCATACTAACTAAAGTATTATTTTATATTCAATTATTCAAATTATTTTATATTCAATCATAAACATATAGAGATAGATATGTACATAGCAGATATAAATAAATATAGAACATACATAGAGTTATTGACTTGAGTAATCAGTGTTCATACACGTAGTTTACTTGTAAATTTGAGCCACAGTTTGGGTAAAAATTTGTTGATTTCTAATTTTTATAAAAGTCAATATTGGCCACTAGAAAAGAATTAAAACACTCCCATCCAGGCAAGACTTCCAGTGGAGGGATAGGAATACCAACTCAGCCACAAAACTTGGACCTACAATTTGTCTTGCCTACAAGATGTGGGATAAAGATGACAGAGAAATTGTGGAAGTGGCCCACCAATGCCTGGTCCACCTTGAGACTCAGACAATGAGAATGATACACTCTTCAGAGGGCCAGTAGCCAGAATATGGACACAATTCTTCAGCTCAGCTCTGAAAAAAATTAGAGGACAGGGTTGTCAAGTACTTCCTTTGTGGCAAGCATACTTCTAGCAATGGTACCCATGAATTTCTCAGGTTTTGGAGGGCAAGGTCTTATACAGAAGTATTTGAGAGAGAAGAAATGTAAAATTCAAAGTGAAAATTAATACATAATTAATACATAAAAAAGGGAATGTGCGGACAGAATGTAAAAAACCCTTGATGCTTAAGCTTTCCTAGATCCATGGTAAACTAGATTCCAAGTGTTGTAAAAACTTCAAATTTTTCGTTGATAGTAACATTTGATTTATTTTATTTTACTAAGCTAATTACAATTATAAATTACCATTCTGTGTGGCCTCAGCATGCACAAAAAATTAAGAAAACATACACTGGCATCCAACTGCCTAGACTGAAATCTTGAGTATAGTTTTAAAGACTTGCTCAAGTATCACATGAACAAAGATGTTGAAAATTCTAGTTCATCCAAGGCACATGGGCCATGCATTCCCCGCTCCCCCTGCCCTTTTTTTTAAACTTAAGTCTTCCAATCTTATTTTCTCTACTAAAGGGAGTAATCTAATTTGTTTCTAAGTATCTGAGATGTTAGTGGTGTGAATTGTATGTGTGTGTGTGTGTGTGTGTGTGTGTGCTGAAACATGAAACCATTATACTGGACTGAGTTTCTCCGGGAGATATACATTTAGGATCCTCAGAGAAACTCTTAAGCTCTGCTTACACTGTTTTCCAATTATGGTCTGTAACAAGTTCATGAATCACAGAACTGTCAAGGAACTAGAACATGGAAGGCCTGTTAGGATTTCCTAAGCGCTGTGCCTGCCAGTCTTACCCTAAGTTCTTCCCACTGATAGTCAGAATCATCTTTAGCATATACTTTTTGGGAAGGTCATGATTTTTGTCTTCTCAAAGTTAAAGCATACCATTCTTTTTCTGACTGTAAAATTAATATGTGTTCACTGAAGGAAAGTCGAAAAGGCAACTAGAAGCTTAAAATAGTATATAACTTCACTCTCCCAAAGTAACCTCGTTTGACACTTCAGCATTTTCTTACAGGATTCATGTTCTTCTTTTACATGGTTAAGACCAGTCACATTGAATAAGAAATCTTCCATTGTTTAATTAATACCAGATGAGTTTCCCTTATTCTAGAAAATTCTTTATAAATAATATTTTTCTAGTGACCTAATATTATGTTTTACAGATGTGAGATAATTCACTTACATTTCACATATAGAAATTGAGACCATTTTATACTTTTTAAAATATATAAAAGAAAGGAAAGGGATAATGATGTAATTGTACTATAATCTCAAAAATTACAGAAACCATGTATTGTTTATTATAACATCAGCATACACACACACGCACACACACACACACACACACACACACACACACACACCACCTCCTTTCCTCTCTTTGATATAAATTAAAAAGTGTAAATTTACTCATTTAAAAAAGCTGAGTGAACTGAAACATTTACAAAAATCAAAAAATTAATTCCCATAATGGTTATGATATTAAAGGTCATGTCCAAATGTTTCTTTATAGATATCAGAAAGGACTAAGCATTGCTAGTTTTATCTCTATAAACTGTACATGAATCCTTTTATTAAAAACTACAAATGATGAGCCAAAATAAGGAAGAAACTACAGAGAACATTATTTGTTTGTTTAAGATTTAGACATCACTTCCCAAAACACACTAGAAATCAAATCAATAAAATTATAAGATATGAAACTTTAATATATAGTATGTATGGGGTGTCAGACATCTACAAATAATATAGTTCAAACATTTTTATTAAAGTAATCAGATAGAGCTCACATTTTCATGCTTTTTTTTCTGAGAACTAATTAATAACCATGATTTTAATTCTCTGTTCATGTTAAAATTCTTATGGATCAATTCACAGCTGCCTTATTTCATTATTTCTAAATTTTATTTCATTTTTTTCTGTTTTTTCCCCTCTTCCCTATTTTCCTTGTGCCTAATTCTTAATGGTCCTCTCTGGTCCAATTAATAACCCTTCGGATCTCTAGTGCTGACCCATTTTGTATCCGTTTCCTACCTTGAAGGTGTAGTTTGCTCTCCGTGCTTTGCAGAAGGACAGAACTCACAGAGTCCAGATTGTCATAGCTGTTACAGCCCAGAGGCCCAGTGCGTGTCTCTGTGACCTAGAGCGAACATTAAGTGATAGATGTGTAAGTTAGGAAGGCTGGTTTGTTTATAGCATACTCTGAAAAGTAATTCTACATCTAAGATGGTTCCAAAATGCCTGGCCCATTCCTGGAACTGTGTGTGGCTCTGGAGAAGCACACAGGACAGCAAGGATGACCAAATACACAAACTGAATCCACAGTGTTCACTCTCCACCACCACTTTTCACCTTACAGTGTCACAGCAGGTTTTATATGAATGATTACATTGAGGCACAATGATGCAATTCTAAAGCCTAGGCTTCAAAATCAGAAAGAAAAAAAAAAAAGCCACTATAATTATGTTGCTGTGTGACATAAGGAAGGAAGTCAGTTAACTCCTCTAAGCTATGAATGTCTTCCAGGGAGGTTGTGGGACACATGTGAAGACTTTAAGTGCTTGGCACAGGGAGTCTTCAGAAATGGCCAGCTGATTACAAAACGCCTCTATAAAGGGCAATGAGTGCATGGGTGCTTTAACTAGGCAAAAACAATTCAATCATCTCCATTTGTCAAAAGAAGGCTCAGCAATAACTACAATCAGTGCCACTGCAGGATTTAAAAAAAAATCTGGATTCTATCATGTATTTGTGACATTCTCTACCAAGATTCAAAGTGGCTACAAAAGGGAACCTACGCATGGAATGAAAATAACCACAACCATGGCATGAAAATGGTTTCTTATATAAAGGCCCTTTTCCCTTACTCGCCATTCTTTCAAATTGACATGTGTATTCAATTGTAAAAGTATAGCTTCCACTGAAGTTGTGGGAAAGCCAACACAGCATCTCTTTCATGTAGTCTGTCCTTCCTCATTCTCTAGCTTCCCTTCTCTGTAAAGTTGGCAATGCTCTTATATAAAGGGACAAAGTGACTATAGTTTTTAGTTTATTATTATCAATATATCCTCATCATCATCACCATCCTCATCCACATGCACATACACATGTACCTCTACACATGTTCACATTGTATAATTGTATAATCTCACTGAATGTGTATAGTAAACAGGGGGCAATGTTGTCCAGTTTGTTCTCTCCTTCAAACTCTACTTGGATAGGAGGGAATGTGACTCAGATAAACACATTTATGCAGTAATCACCTTTACTGGCTGACCAATATTCCTTCCTTCCTTCCTTCCTTCCTTCCTTCCTTCCTTCCTTCCTTCCTTCCTTCCTTCCAAATAATTCTTTCCTTCTGTGCTGAATAATAGCATACTCCTTATTGAGTAAGAATTAAGACTACTAACTTATTTTACTATAGTTACCATATCTGGGTCATAGGCTAGTTTTCTCCAAATCTAGGAATGAGGCAAGTTCTAGTGTTGTGAGTCCTGAGATAGCTTCAAGCCAAGGGGGGGGGGGAAACCTCCCAGAGCCAAGTTGTGCAAAGAAGCCAGTGATAGTGGAATAAAAGGGGGGGGGGCACATTGAGAGGCCTCTGTGCAATTTGTTTGAGAAATCCCTCCTAAAGGGGCAGGCTGCACATTTCAGGATGCACAGAAGGGGATTTTCTCCTGACAGGACTTCAATATCTCAATTCTATGCCCCATCTGGGGTAGAGAACTATTTGGTAATAATGAAAACCAAGCCTTTGAAGATCCCAACTCAGATGGCTGCATGAAGATCTGTCTATAGTGCCAAACTCCTTAATAACATAATCCCCCCAATATAGGTGATTCTTCTTGGATAAGCTGGTCCTTTGTCAAACTGATTCACTCCTCTCCTTAGTACCTTTCCTCCTCATTTAGGTTCTCTTGTGCTTACAGGTTTCTTTATTAATGATCAATTTCTGATTCAAGCTGCCTGAGTCTAACTTGACCTTCCCCTCTGTCTTGTTTCCCTTGTGATGTCTTAGAGATTTTTAATATGAAACAAGATCTACATTTTATTCAGAAGTTAAAGACTCAGATGGAAAATGTAAGCATAATCTAGTTTAAGAAAATTTAGGACAGGGAAAAATATCCTCTGACGAATTAATTCTTTATTTCAAGGACTTTCTTTGAAGAGGTCATCTCGAAACTCACTGTACTGGAAATGGACTCTTAAATTTCCTGTACTGTAAGCCACTAACTTGAGAGTCCAGAGCTAATATAGCCAACATGTCTCCTTGACTTTGAATTAGTTAAAACTGAATCAACTTACAAAGGTACTTTCTTTGTAGGCATAGTCAAGTGTTCAATAATCACATATGAATAAATCTACTTCCTGGCCAGTAAAGATAGAGAAATTTCCAGCATTTCTGATGGTTTTGTGAGCAATGTTGGTGCAAATGAGCATGGCTCAGTGAGCAGCATGCCTGAGTGTTCATTTGTAAGTGGATAGTTGTCCATAAAACCATGTATTTAACATACACTGATAGCACTGTAGTTAATCCTGCAATGGGCATAGGATACTATATAAATAACTCAGTAGATAAGGCCACTCTAATGAAGATAATCATTTTGTAAGAGATTATTGGTAATATCAGAGTGCTGGGTAGTGGGAGAATGGAGTACACTGGTATGAAGCTAAGTATGTTGGTTATCTGCATTCATATTGTCTTTATCATTGTTCTGCTGACTTGAGAATCTAAGTGAACCCTCACACTGTACCTTGATTGCTCCAGTTGAAATCTGGATCTCATGGAGCCTTCTCATGGTGCCATCACGGTCGACAAAGTAGGATGATGCAAGCTGGTGCAAAGCTTCAACACTTTGGGTAGCATTCCCTGACTTCCGGTCCAGGCGACTTTTGTCCATGTACATGGTCAAAGCCTCCTCTCCTACATTGGAAAGGACAGAAGATGAGAGAAGATACCCCAATTTCAGTGTGGGAGGAGGGGCTCGAGATCTGGGATGCTGAAAACAGACTTATGCTCCAACTAACGGGTCCGAATATCCCTGTACATATAAAATCAAGGGCACAGTGGAGAAAATTGAATCCAGGGGTTGTTATAGATCCCATTAAAGCAATCGCCATAAATAATGCTCAGCAATCAAAGGCCATTTTCAAATAAACCGGTACATATATCTCAAGGGCATCGTCTTACCTAATGAAGTCATCTACTTCTAAATTTATAAGGGATTTGGCATATTTTTTTACTTGTTCTTCTTCTGTTTCCTCAACACAATTTAATTCTTCCCTTTTCCTTTCTCTGGTGTTTTCTTGTCACTTCTTCACATCCACCCTTTACTTCTCACAGTACTCATATTTAGACAGATAAATGACAGGAAATCGATATATAGATTAATGATAGACAGATATAGGAAAGGGGGTGAGTACACAGCTAAATACTTAGGTGGATTATGGAGAGAGAGAAAGAGAGAGAGAGAGGGGGGAGAGAGGGAAATAGAGGGAGAGAGAGAGAGAGAGAGAGAGAGAGAGAGAGAGAGAGAGAGTTTTTTAGATGATTGATGAATGGGCAGAAGGATTAAAATATGGTATAGCTGGGCCCTCAAGTAGTACTATGTCCAATTTTCTGAGGAACGGCCAAACTGCTCCACCATGTAACAAGGACACATGTTCCACTATGTTCATAGAAGCCTTTGTTGGTCCCTCAGGGGCCCAAGTGTTGAGAATGAGACCCCCAGAAACACAGCTTAACTATAGATCGCTGCAATGACCAGAGGTTTTTATTCCAATGTTCATGGGGTTGCTCATCCTCCCAGGGACAGTCAACTCCGATTGTCAAAAGGACAGCTTCTTTATACAAGTTTGAAAAGGGGAGGGGCGCGCTTCACAATGATATCATTATTGGCTAGCAAAGCAATAGTATATTTTTAATTTTAGTGATCAGTGGTTGATGTGCCAGACAACCTCCTCAGCAATGTTAGGGCAGTATGTGGTTTATCTAGGAATTCAAACTGAGGCAGGGTTTCAAAGAACTATTATCTGTGTTATAGCTAATTTTTGAGAACAGCTAATCTTGCTCCAGTAGCTATGGTCATCATGACCTCTCAGTCAGTTCTCTCAGATGGGGATGGGGACAGATGGTCGTGAACTATTGAACTTGCTTATATTGGCAGGGAAAGGAAATATTCCTCAAGCAGCAGGGGGAAGGGAAAAGCTTTTGCAAACAGCTTTGGTGCACATTAGCCAAGCTAAAAACTATATTTCTTCACCTTATTTATAATAGCCAGAAGCTGGAGAGAACTTAGATGTCTTTCAACAGAGAAATGAATACAGAAAATATGGTACATTTACACAATGGAGTACTAATCAGCTATTAAAAATGATGAATTCATGAGGTTCTTAGACAAATGGATGGAACTAGAAAATGTCATCCTGAGTTAAACCAATCACAAAAGAACACACATGGTTTGCACTTACTGATAAGTGGATATTAGCCCAGAAGTTTGGAATGCCCAATATACAATTCACAGACCACATGAAGCTTGAGAAGAAGGAAGACAGTATGGATACTTCAGTCCTTCTTAGAAGGGGGATCAAAATTTCCATGGGAAGAGATACAGAGAAAAATTTCCAAGCAGAAACTGAAGGAAAGGCTATCCAGTGACTGTCCCACCTAGAGATCCATCTCATATACAGTTACCAAACCCAAACACTATTGTTGATGCCAACAACAGGCTTGTTGACAGGAGCCTGATATAGCTGTCTCCTGAGAGACTCTGCCAGTGCCTGAGAAATACAGAGGTGGATGCTCACTGTCATCCATTGGACAGAGCACAGGGTCCCCAATGGAGGAGCTAGAGAAAGGACCCAAGGAGCTAAAGGAGTTTACAGCCCCATAGGATGAACAACAATCTGAACCAACCAGTATACCCATAGCTCCCAGGGAATAAACCACCAACCAAAGAGTACACAAGGATGGACGCAAGGCTTCAGCCACATTTGTAGCAGGGGATTGCCTTGTGGGACATCAATGTGAGGAGAGGCCCTTGGTTTTGTGAAGGCTTGATGACCCAGTGTAGGGGAATGCCAGGATAGAGAAGCAGGAGTGAGTGGGTTAGTGAGCAGGGGGAGGGGGATGGAATAGGGGCATTTTCAGAGGGAAAATGAGGAAAGGGGATAAAATTTGAAGTGTAAATAAAGAAAATACCTAATAATAATAAAAAATGTTAACTTTCAAAAGAGATATGGATGAATTATATCTTACAGATATAAATACAATTATATGAATTTATATACTTTCTTCCATGAATTTTCCTAGAAATCCATATGTAGATTCCTAATACTACTCGTAATACTACCAAGCTATGATGGTATTTGGATGTACATAATAATCTAATTCAATGTCAGATTGTGAAAATTCTAGATAAGATCAGCATGGAGACATGGCTACCACATTCCTGCCTCCATTCTTCGCTGCCACAACATGACCACATTTCTTAATAGTCCCTCTTCAATATGTCCACCACTTTAATCATTAGCAATATCAGCAATGTGGGAGAAATAAAAAAAAGGACAACAAAACCCAGAAACAAAACAAAAACAAAAATTCCTTTGGGACTATCAGCAAGCTTGAATTAGTAAGGATGCAACAACTCTCTTTATTTCATTTTAACACTCAACAATCAATTAGCATTTGACTCTGCCTTCAGCTCAATACTAGAGCATGTTCTAAGAATGCACAAAGCAAGCCCCAAATTCAACCCCAGCCACCACAAAGGAAAGCTGGAAGATGAGAGAAGTAAGATGAGAGGTGTGGTGAGTGAGAAGATGGAAGGGAGGATGGGAGGTTGGGAAAAGAAGAAGAAAAACTCAGAAAGACATAAAGGTGAGCCAAGAGTGGTGGGACACACTTTCAATCACAGCACTCAGAAGGCAGAGGTAAATTGGTCTTAGTGAGCTCCAAGCTCATCAGGGCCACATAATAAGACAAATTAACCAAACAAGGAGACAAAACAACCAAAACAAAGAGACAAATTAGAAAAACATGCAAACTAAACAAAGAAATAAAGGGGAGAGAGAAGTTGGGGGAACACAGAACTGATGGAGAGGACAAATCGGAGTACGTATAATCATAATTCTTTCCCATACAAAAATTGCAGAGTTTTTAAAATATATGAAAGAAAATATGAAAGAGTGAGTTAGTTGCTTATTGGTTGTCATTATAGACCAAGACCTTAGAATGAGCCTGCCGTGGCTGGAACTAGTTTTCATCAGTTCAGATACTTCATGTGCAAAATAGTGATCCAAGTTGCATTTAGTTCCTATGATTTCATGACATTAAGTCCATCAAAGGAAATACTTGTATGCTACAGGGCATCGAGCAAGCACTATGAATTATAAGGATTTGATAATTTCAGATATCCAAAATATACTAGTTACCATTATATATTATAAATAAAATAAAATATCTAGAGGTCACATCTCACAGTTCATTCCGAGGCATAAAACCTGATATGTAGGCCAACTGGAAAGCTTTTAGAATACTGATGACTTTTTGAGTTGAAGAAAGGACAGGCTATTTACTTTCAGGAGGAGTCTCCCCCTCCCCGCCAACTGTTTGACTTTTGAAATCTTACCCAGCTTTCTAGGACATTTCTAATGTCAGTTCCACTTGCAAGCCCTGTATTTGGCATTCCCGAGTACATCCCTAAGAATCATGTAGGCATGTCTCTAATGCCATGCCATCAACCTAAGAGAAGGAATCATTTGCCTTCCATATCCTCAGCTTGAGCATTCAGCTCAGATCCACTGTCTGCTGGGCATATCCCTGTTTGAGTATTTAAGCAGGTGTCACAATGACAAAAGAACAGGACACTGAGCTACACTATGGACCTATACAAGAATATTTAGCATAAAAATGTAGCACTTCTCATTAGCAGTAGGCTTCTTACTACTTTGTTGACATGATGCTATTTTAAATATGCTTCCTTAAGTCAAATGTATTATTAAATTGATTTCTATCACGTTTCTGTTTCTTAACCAGAACCCCCAGAACTCGTGTCTCTAGCTCCATATGTAGCAGAAGATGGCCTAGTCGGTCATCATTGGGAAGAGAGGCCCCTTGGTACTGCAATCTTTATATGCCCCAATACAGGGGAACGCCAGGGCCAAGAAGTGGGAGTGGGTGGACAGGGGAGGGGGAGGGGGGAGGGTACTTTCGGAATAGCATTTGAAATGTAAATTAAGAAAATATCTAATAAAAAAATTGGAAAAAAATGTAGTCTTTAGAAATGTATCTGGTTCAGAGTAACCCTTGAAAAGTTAGTTAGGATAGGACTGGGGTATAGCTCAAGTATGTGCTCAGCATATCTAAAGCCCTGAGTTTTAAACCCAGCCATTATTTCCCTAAAAGAGGTTTTGTGTGTGTGTGTGTATGTGTGTGTATGTGTGTGTGTATCCCTGTGTGTCAGTGTGTTTGTTTTTTAACTACAGAAAAGGAAGAAAGCATAAAAAAAGAAAGAAGGGAGGAAAAGGAGAGTTGACAGCAAGAAGAGGGAAGATGACAGAGAGATAAAATATGAGATGTTGGGTGAATTGGTTAGTAGTGGTTAACATCTCATGCCTGGGAACTAGACTAGCAAGATATAAACTAGTTAATACCTAGAGAGAATTTAAAATAGGTTACAGTGCTTAAGCTTGGGATTACATACTCTTTCTACCATCCAGAGAGGGCTGTAGCAAAAAGCAGCTTAAGATCATTTTCAGATTCCAGATGAAGTACTAGGGCAGTGGGACATGCAGAGAGAAAGGCAGACCAGTGTGTAAAACCTCTGGGTTGTTTGTTTGTTTGTCTGTTTGTTTGTTTGTTTGTTTGTTTCGAGACAGGGTTTCTTTGTATAGCCCTGGCTTTCCTGGAAGTCACTCTGTAGACCAGTCTGGCCTTGAGCTGGGATTAAAGGTGTGACTCCACTTCCCAGCTGTAAAACCTCTGGAGATAACAAAGACCACAAGTCCAGAGAACCTGATCTGTCTAGTTTTGCATACATTCATCAAGTAATACATGCTCCACTTTACTTCTATATTAAATATCACTGCTTTACAAAATAAACCCCACTTTCCATGCTTGCCAACAAAATGCTCCTCTGCCTAATGCAGCCCTCTTTCTCTCTGTTTGCTGCTCTGCTCTGTAAACTGAACCCCCTTTTCCTCACTCTGCTTTTCTGTCCTGGATAACATTTATTCATTCCTCTTTGTCTGATAAGATCGCCCTTGCAGTTGGTCTTTCTGTCTCCCTTTCCTCACCTTATCTGGGTGATAATGCTTTCTAAGTGCTCCCACAGCTCCATTTCAATTCTGCAACACACTACTTATCCTGTTCTTTGTTCTTCAGGGATTCCCTTGCTCGAGAGCAGAAATACTGTAAGGTCAGGGCGCTTGTAAAGTTATTCCTACTTTAGCAGATGTAAGCATGAATTGTGTACTTAGTAAGTAATGATATGATTGTACACGCAGAAAATAAATACAGAAGCATACCAACTCTACAGTACTTATTTATTGACCTATCTACATAAGGAACTAGATTGAAATATACTACAAAAAGGTATTCTAAGTTCATCATGAGGTGCCATATACCTTGACTGAATTCTGAACAAGATATAAGTTTGCATTTTCTCATAAATTCCCCATTCCTTATTGGACAATAGGAAATGCTACTACTCTCTTTGAGCCTGAAAAGTTCTAGCTTAGAGACGACTTTACATCCAAGTGCACTTTGAGAGTCAGGGACAGTGGGTGGTGGAGAGAGTAAATGTGAATCACCCAATTCATCTTTCTAATGTTCTCAATGCTTCTCCTAGGGTCCAACAAAGAGCAGATGTTCACTTATCATCTGACAGGTAAATGGATGGGCAGAGGATAAATGTGTGGACAGATGATTGGATAAATGAATGCATCAATAGATGGGTAGAGAAGTCTATCATAAGTGAATGCTAGGAGTTAAGGCAATGAGGCAGTGGAAATAAATATTCCACATGTCAGCTTCAGCTCTCTTAGAGGCCTATGGAACAGAAGGTGAAACAAGCCGGTTCCCTCTGGACTGAGAGCTGGTAGAAGCAAGCCTTAGATCAAGAGGGGTTAATGGACTTCTTGCTGCATTATTAAGACTTAATTTTGTGTATATTAAGAGAATGTGCTATTAGGAGCTGCATTCCCACATGGGCATTTCTGCAAATTGCCTCTTCACCCCACACAGGCCTTTCCTCAGTCTTCTAGTTTCTCCAGCATCTTGTTTTACTCCCTGAAGCACTTCTCCTCAGAGGAACAGAGCAAGACTCTAACTCCAGCTCACAGAAGATGGAGAGAGCTGGGAGCTGGCTATTTTACTTTTTGAGTCAATGGAAGATACAGCTCTGTGGGAGGTTATTCGGAACTGAAATTTGGGCATGCTATAATATTCTGCATCCTTTCTTTAGAAACATTATGATGTTATTATCAGCCATCACTTCAGCCAAAACAATATTTTCTGATATGCAGTGTGGGGCATACCATGTTCCCTCACAAGAACAGGTAAATGAACAAGGAAGGAGCATGGGCACTTATACTTATAATAAGGTATGAATGTAGTGCACACATTTCTACACATGCAAAAGCTCTCATATAAGCTTATCTGAATATATGTACGTATGTGAGACTGTACATATCCATACACAGGGACAGTTACTCATAGCTAAGTTTGGGAGGAACGCATGCATGCCTCTTAAAAAGGTAGGCACATACTCCAAGCATGAATGCCAGCTTAATTAGGCATATCTCACAGATATCTAGTCTACAAAATGTTTTCTTTAACCCCAAAACACACTTTCAAAGGGACAATGGAAAATTACTACATGTAATTCCAGACACGGAATATCTCCTTAAACTACTTTTCATCAGATCATTCTTATCAAGAGGTTTTATGAATTTACCAGTTTTCGTAAACTTTTAAAGAAACTCTTAAGTTGCCGGATGTTCCCAAGCTTGATTGTGGGCTTCCCACACCCTGTCCTTCCTCTTTCATTTCCCTAAAGAGCTGAGCAAATGCACTTCTTGTCCTTTATTCCAGGGTTCAAGGCTCATCTTTTGTTATTTAATTATGCCCTTAGGAACTTACTTGACACCTCAAAAGGTTTATCAAAGCATTTCTTCCCTGGGAATACAGCTTTTCCAGGAAGAAAAAAAAAACCTATAATAAATAATGTTTTCTACACTTCTTCCCGTAGAGATTGTGAAACTGATATCCTGGCAGGAATGTAAATTTCTGAATAGTTTCACTACTGAGTGACAGGATATGGCTTTAATCATGGATTCCCTGAGTTCTTTAGCTCCATTAAATAAAAACAGCGATGATGATAGCGACAACAATAGCAATATTTGTGAGTGACACTGTGCTCAGCATTTTCTTCCCTTTCACCACAAGTCAGTGTTTGCTATATGTATTAAAAGAAAGCTATTATTATGACAAGGTATGAAAGGAAGCCAAGGCACAAAGAACCAAGTATTTGCAGAAGTAACTTCTAAGATGACGAAAAGTGTCCAACAGAACTAGAAAGCAATCAGGGTCATTCTAGATCCTATTCTTTTCCTTAGAATTCTTTAATCCCTTCCCTCCTGGTGCAGTAGGAAGCCCTTAAGAAATATTTTTTTCAAGTGATGGTATGTGAAGGACATTGCACTGTTTCCAACATATACTATTTGATCCATGGTAAATCTCTTCCTCTTAAGCTGTCCTGCCCCTCCTCAGTGAGGCCTGAGTGAACATTCCGAGACTGCTGTCCAACATTAGATTTCAATTCAGTGCTTTGCATATTTTAAAGTATTGTGTTGTAAAAACAGGAGAGGAACAAGGCTCTGTGAATAATTTACCACCTTGTCTCAAAGAAATTAAAAATATATTTCATGGAGAAAGAAAAGTCTTTGGTTACTTGGAATTTCCAGGGACTGAGACCAAAGCCCAGCTTTTAATGGAAAACTTGCGCATCACCTATGTTTGCCCTGTGCAAAAGGAGCTGAGAGTCATTTAAAGGAAAGGATATGAGTGGATGCCACATTCTGTAGAAATCACCTCATTTTCTTTTTACAAATGAGTATGATTTTTACTAATAATGCCACATTGGAAGTCCTTCTTAATTTACTCTCAGCTTAATAAGAGGTAAAGAGAAATGCTGATCAGTTGGTTGCTGGGTAGGAGAGATACTTTTATGAGTCACCAAGTAGATAAAGATACACCCGATACACAATTTTATAAATAATGAAGGTTTCATGATCAGGAGATCTTGAATTTTGAACTTAGCTGTGTCACTTATTAGCTGTATCCCCTCTGGGGTCTGATTTTATTATTTATAAAGTAAAAGTAAGTATTGGGTTTTAACTTGTAGTTTGGAGAAATGCAGCCAATATAAAAAGACCACACAGCAGCAATCCTCATTAATTAGTAGCTAAAGTGATTCCAGCTGTGAATGAATTTATTCAGCCAGCATCCCTACCCCAAGTCATCAAATTACTGATTTTCTGATCATCAAAATGTATATAAAGGATCTGGGGGGCATGGTTCAGTAAGTAAACTTCTTGCTCTGCAGCATGAGATCCTGTGTTTGGATTCCCAGAACCTATGTAAATTGGTGGCCATAACAGCATATGCCTATAAACTGAGGAGTGCTGGGGAGCTTGAGACAGACGAGTTCCTGTGGGTTTGCTAGCCAACCACTCCAAATCAGTAAGCTTCAAGTTAAACAAGAGAGATCTTTCAATAAATAATACAGAAAGTAACTTGAGCTTATATCATTCATATGAACTTGCATGCATGTGTATTTGCACACATGCTCACACACATGAACATATATCACACTCATGCTCACAAATAGTGTATATTCAGTCTGAAAATTACTGCCATCTGCCTTCATCATGACACCCCGTTTTGAATTAAAGTGCCCCTGCTTCCTTGAGGTAAGTATGAAATGTTCCAAAGAAGAACCCATGTTGTAATAATGCTTCAATCTGTCCAACAAATTGATTTATTTTCCCTAGCTTGGCCCATAACCACGTGCATCTCATCAGCTCTATACAGGTGTTGAAACACTTAAGATTTTCAGAAAGAACAGTGAACTTAGTTACTGAAGAAAGAAAAAGGAAAAAAAAAAATCCCTTAGTGCTTAAGGGATGTCAAATGATGCATTCAGGCAGGACACCATAACTTAAGTGCCCCAGTTTACACCGGTTCCCATTGTTCCTGTGGTCTTTTCCTTGGCTTCAGTCTACTCCCTTTACTCATTCCCTCACAGATGGATTGCCCTAGAAGGGAATATGGGTAAGGCTGAGTAGAGCAAAGCAATTGGCCTACTTTCCTGTTAACCTCTTCCAAGCCCATATAATAGACACATGATAGTCCACGTACATAAAGCTAACTTCAAATATCACCCTTAATGTTGACTGAAACAAAAGAATTTCCCTAAATTCACATGACATTTATTTTCCCAAAATTAGATCCCATTCCAGAAGAATGATGGCAATGATAAGGTGAAGCTTTTTTTTTAATTTCACAAAATATTTCGTTCCAATAATTCATATTTCTGAGATAATATTCCTAAATTAGACTTTATGTAGATGTGGATCATCTCTTCTGACATGATCTCAGCAGCCAAGACAGTTGGCATCTATGGAAATGCATGCTTTGAGAGATATATAACGGAACTGAGACTAATATGGCTTGGCTCTCAGAGGATCTCATTCTCCTGTCATCCTGGAAACAAAAATGATGGAATCATGGCTCAGTAGCTGCTGACCTACCTCCCAATGTAGCAGAGATGAGCAGGTGGGTGCCGTACTTTTTGATGATGGTATCAATGAACTGCTGAGTGGTGGGTCTCCTGCCAAGCAGACGGATGCTCCTTTGAAACTCCGGCATGAGGGGCACTGGATGACGGACCAGGTCTCTCCTTTCTATGGCTGTGTTCCTCACCTTCCAACGGGCAAACTCCCTGCACAGGAGAGATGAGCAACATTCCTCAGCTAAAGACCACAATTCACCGCATTTAGTCACACCTTCTAGAGGAAAGACTGCCTATACTTAGTTTTAATTTTATTATTATTTATTATTATTATTACTCCTATTAGTATTATTTTCAGAATACATCTCATTATGTAGTCAGACTAGGCTGGAATTCACCTTCTAACCTTGGTTGGTTTTGAGCTCAGGATGCTCTTGGCTCCATCTCTCAAGTACTGGCATGACAACATGTCCTCAATTCTATACTTCTTATATTTGATTTAGAATTTTCAACTCCATACAATTCACAAGTATTTACTGTGGTCCTTGAGATACTTAACCAGAGCCACAACCAGGCCCTTGAGTTTCTTGCTAAGCATCAAGAACACAAAAGTCAGGGATTTTTTTTTTTTTTTTTACTAAGTTTTTAATGGACAGACTGAGTTAAATGAAAGAATAATCAAGAGATACAAATGATGAATGATGATTGCAATGATGATTTCCGTGAATTATAGTTCACAAGAGTAAAGACCCCATTCTTTTCTAATTATCATACCAGCTCTGGATTACTATTCATTTCTGATTCCTTTTGTAGGAACAAGATCCCCAATCTAGCTGGGCAGTGGTGTCTCACGCCTTTAATCCCAGCACTTGGGAGGCAGAGAGAGGCGGTTTTCTGAGTTTGAGGCCAGCCTGGTCTACAGAGTGAGTTCCAGGACAGCCAGGGCTATACAGAGAAACACTGTCTCGAATTAAAAAAAAAAAAAAAAATCCCCAATCTACTTGCTTGTCCCGCACTCTCACTAGTTTGTGAATGTATTACACAGATAGAAACTTCTTAGTTAATCCCAGATTTACACTCTAATAAGGTCAGTGGTGTTCTTCATGGAAGGATTTAGTATAAGTCTGTAAGGAGGAAGGAACGAGCAAATGGGTGAAAGTATGTAAGGGAAGTAAGAAGAGAGATAGCAAGGGAATCTAGTAGAGGCCAGGACCTGGGCACAAAGCTACCCGAGACTCAAGACTTTTCACAAAGTAAATGTTTGTCCCGGAATGCATTTTTACTACCATACTTTAATGGGAGTTCTCATAATTCATATGTTTAAGAAGGAGCAAGGCAATTCTCTGAAAACTAGGGAGAAAAAATATAAATAACTGCCTTCACTTAATATAAAGATGATTGGAACAAGGAAGCATTGAATTCAGGGCTGCTCATATTTGCGAATCTACTACAAATTCTGTGCTACAACACTAGACAAAATATACGTTTCCTCGGTATATCTACAAAAGCCAATGGACAGTATTTATTTTTGACTGTTGGTATGAGGATTGTATGAAAGATACTGTGACAACGAATGGAAATCACAGGGCATTAATCTAATGTTTAACATTGTTTTGTAAACTGTATCTCCTCAAAACTTCATACACACAGATGTAAGCACTAAAGATGCATTGGTAGTAAATAGGAAATATGCAAACCAAAAAAAAAAAAAAAAAAAAAAAAAAAAAAAAAAAAAAAAAAAAAAAAAAAAAAAAAAAAAAAAAAAAAAAAAAAAAAAAAAAAACCAGCCCAGGCTTAGTAGTATTATCTCAGGTTTCTTTTGCTCTAATAGTGCCCTTCATTCCTAACAATAATGCGCTTCCCTGGAGTGACCACTACATTGGCCTGCCTTGTTTACATACTCTGGATCCCTTGAGATAAATACAATAATAGGGGCGTGGGGGTGGGGAGAGGGTAAAGTCAGTCCAGATCAATGAGGAGAACCAACATTTATTGAAAGTTATCTTTCCCCCCATCCTCTTTTAGAGAATGGAAGAGGGAAATCTGATAGATGAAGACGGGGCCACAGGGTAAAAAAAAAAAGTAAAAATCATTAGAATCATGCTGGAATATGCTCAAGTAATGTGCTGGTGTTATCCGACCCTTGACCCACAGAAACTTGAGTTTATAAAAAAAAGGTTCAGTACCAGGATTCATCTGTGAATCCAAACAGCAATGATAAGGATAAGGAAGCATTTTCTATGATTCTAAAAACAGTTCAAATTTCAAGGCATTATAAGATTTCATAAATGTATATGTAAGGCAATCAAGTTCAATCAATAAGACTGTAAAGGGCACCTATAATCATAATATAGTGCCTATGCTGAGGAAGCTGCCCAGGAAGGAAGAGCATTTCCATATTGTTGTAAATTAATTTACACAGGATGTATAAAGGAGGATATGAGTATTTCATGGCTAAGGAACAGTTCTGAGAGGAATTCATGTGCATATTCAAGTTTTGAAGTTTGAATGTGGTGTTGACTACAGTTTAAAACACTGTCCATGTGGATAAGAGGACGGCAACAGAGTCAGTGATCATTACAGTTAGAATTTCGTATAGGAGCACCAAAGTAGAAGGTAAGGAATACAGGAGTGGGTGGCATGAAGAAAGGACACAGGAAGGCAACAAGGACGGTTGAGGGAGGAGTGTAGAGAACCAAGGAAGAAGGGAGTAATTCTCACTGTGATCCCGGCGAGGGGCTCTTCTAACGAATATCAAGTAATGGCTTCATGAGAAAGTTATAAAATCCTGGGATCTCTTCTTCACCTTCATTTCTTCTTTACTTATTACCGCACTGTGAGATTTCCATGGGCTGAGCCATGTTATGAAGCTAGCCAGAAGATAACTGAAGGTTTGTGAGATACACTCCCAGTTTGATAACACACAGTGAGATAAAACTGTTTATGTCACTAAATTGTGAGAAAACCTACAACTCAACTAATGATGATTAATAGGAGGTAAGGTGAGTCACCAAATATGTCTGTCGAAAGTAACTTTCTTCAAAAGCTCAAAAAAATTAGACATCCAATAAATATACATTGCATATGAACATGTATTTCAGAATCTAGCCATATATTGTGCATGAACATATTCATTTAAAGGTTATTTTCTGGGTTCCATTTTCTTTTTCTTTTTCTTTTTCTTTTTTTTTTTTTTGGTTTTTCGAGACAGGGTTTCTCTGTATAGCCCTGGCTGTCCTGGAACTCACTTTGTAGACCAGGCTGGCCTCAATCTCAGAAATCCACCTGCCTCTGCCTCCCAAGTGTTCTTTTTTCTTTTTTTATTAGATATACTCCCCCTGCCTTGCTCCCCAACCCACCCATTCCCACTTCCTGGCCCTGGCATTCCCCTGTACTAACTAGGGCATATGATCTTCGCAAGACCAAGGTCCTCTCCTCCCATTGATGGCTGACTAGGCCATCCTCTGCTACATATGCAACTAGAGTCAAAGCTCTGGGGGGTACTGGTTAGTTCATATCGTTGTTCCTCCTATCGGTTGCAGACCCCTTTAGCTCCTTGGGTACTGTCTCTAGCTCCTCCATTGGGGGCCCTGTGTTCCATCCAATAGATATCTGTGAGCATCCACTTCTCTATTTGCCAGGCACTGGTATAGCCTCACAAAAGATAGCTATATCAGGGTCCTGTCAGCAAAATCTTTCTGACATATGCAATAGTGCCTGGGTTTGGTGGTCGTATATGGGATGGATCCCTGGGTGGGGCAGTCTCTGGATGGTCCTTCCTTCCAACTCAGCTCCAAACTTTGTCTCTGTAACTCCTTCCATGGATATTTTGCATTTTCATATGAACTCTCCTATATTAGTATTTATCTATATAAAAGATTAAGTTAACTTGGTGAGGGCCACTTGGTGAGGGTCACTTTGCAAGCTGCTAATGTAAATATACTGATTCCTTAGTTCTACTTCTAATGTAAATACGGAAAGAACATAGAAAGAACCAACATAGACACAGAGGAGTAATGCCACCCACAGTGAACAACAACAAAGCCATGATTAATTTATTCTTTAACAAAATTCACAGTCATTGGGAAACTCACTGGGTATATATCTAGAGACAACTATAACTATTACTTTTGAAGAAAATGGAAGAGAATCCCACTTCTAGTCTCCAGCTATCTATCTATATCTATCTATATCTATCTATCTAGATTATATATATATATATATATATATATATATATATATATATATATAATCCTAGCCAATAAAATACAAATCAGGAAGGAAGGAAGAAAGGAAGGAAGGAAGGAAGGAAGGAAGGAAGGAAGGAAGGAAGGAAGGAAGGAAGGAAAAGAAAACAGCAACTACCTTTATGCCTGGGATGTGTGGTCAGGACCATGAACAGCACTCTTGATCCTATGGTGTTGGGGAGTGTATGGTTGCTGAGTAAAGTTTACAAACTGTGCTCAGCTTTTCTAGTCAGTTTTAATAAAACAAAGGAAACTAACCCTAGAATAGTCTATTGATAGAGAGAGTAGGAAAGGAGGGGGTCCAAGAATTTTGTACAAATTGAAGTTCAAAGGAAATGATATTTGACCAGGCAAAGATTGAGGAAGGAATTTCAGAAAGCATAACTTGCTTTTGCAAAAATAAAAGATATTCAGAATGGATGGATTATATGAAAAGAGAAGAGGATGTGAGCACATATAAAAGACAAGAGCAAAAGCAGATATCTATAGTATCATTATATGACTTTTGTAGGATGGGTATTTCAATGTCTTGTCCCTGGGTCCCTAATGAGACTGTAGCCTTCCCAAAGCAGGCCTGAGAAACACTCGCTTCCTAATTGACACACTATTACTATCAGAACTCTGTGTGTGTGTATGTGTGTGTGTGTGTGTGTGTGTGTGTGTGTGTGTGTATCAAACTGCTATTAATGGTTGATAATTACAGCCAACAAAGTATGATCTGTGAGTGTTTGGGCCATGTGTACACAGTCCTGCATGTATGCTTGTGAGTATGTAGGGTAGAAGGCACTGTCAGTTGTATTTTTCAGTCATCCTGCACCTTAATTTTGACTCAGTGCCTCTCACTGAATTTGTAGCTGACTGATCTAGGTAAAACAGTGGGCTAGGAAGCTCTGGGGATGCACCTGATCTACCCTGGCACTCAGTACTGAGATAACAGGTGCAAACCTGCATACTTTGTTTATAATTGACAACTGAAGATCTAATCCAGAACTTCATATTTTTTATGGCAAACACTCTAGCCCTGATCCATTCTTCCTACCCTATAAACATTTTTATTTTAAAAATACTGTTTCCCTTAATGTGTGCTTGAGCATGCCTGCCTGTGCATGGAGGACAATTTGAAGGAATGAGTTCTTTTCTTAGCCTATGTTAATCCTGGGGATTGGACTCTCACCAAGTTTGCCACAAAATACCTTTAGTGCTTTTAAGTGAGATACCAACTATGATCCCATAGGCTAATGATGAAGACTAAAAATTTTTAGAGAATAGTTTATGTAACTCTCTAGTAATTATAAAGATGTGACAGCCAGGAATGTAACAATAACAGGATTTTAGAATTTTACAACTTTGAACCCCAGTCAGTAGTTTCCGCATCACCAAGATCTGCTCTTATACATGTAGCTGATAAAGTGAGTTATGCATCCACAGTTTTAGTGTCTGCTATTTTTCCAATTCTTAAGATTAAGAAGTAAATAAAATTGATTTTTATAAAGACTTACTTTAGCACAGCTTATATTTTTGTAAGAACAGATACATATCAAAGAAAGCAACATGAAGAGGACAGAAATTTCCAGACAAACAAGGAAAGGTGTGTTTGGAAGTTCCAGATTGTGACAAAGCTATCTGAAGGAAAGAAAAGCAAACCCATGGAGCCACCTGGTGGTGGAAGAATTATCTCCAATGAAAGAACAGTGGGTGCAAAGATCCTGAGGTAAGAATAGGTCTGTCTTGTGGAGAAGAACATCAAGGATGGAGCAGGGATGAGAAGGAGTAAGACAAAAGACAATGACAGAAGAGCCAACCAATGACATCAACATTTGGGATTGGAAGATTACAGATCTTGAGAGACTCTTCTAGCTTTGGCAAAAAAAAAAAAAAAAAAGAAGGAAGGAAGGAAGGAAGGAAGGAAGGGAGCGAGCGAGGGAGGGAGGGAGGGAGGGAGGGAGAGAGAAGAGAAGAGAAGAGAAGAGAAGAGAAGAGAAGAGAAGAGAAGAGAAGAGAAGAGAAGAGAAGAGAGAAGAAAAAGAAAAGAAAAAAGAAAAAGTTAAACTGGATTCTACACAAGTTAGACAAACACCCTATCACTGAGCTATATTCCAGTCCTTATTATAAATTGTAAGGCATATAAAAAGCTAAAAAAATTTTTTGAGCCAATCAAATCTGACTATGATTGGAGGAAAGCAGTTTGGGAGCTGTTTTCTGGAAATGAACAGTTTTTCAATTCATTGTACATCTTAGACAAGCACTCAATTCCATTCTTGTGCTCTGGAACAGACATAGGCAATATGTAAACAAGTAAGTATGGCTTATTATAATAAAATAATATTTACCAAAAGCAAGTGGCAGGCAGGTTATGCCATGGAGAGTGTATACCCTTCTTCTGAATGCTTCATTTTGATTCCATTCATAGAAGAAATCAAATTCAATTTGCCTAATTCATGGATTGGAAAATGGACTGTCAAGTACCTTAAGTTATAAACCCAAGTAGAGAGGAAGAAAAAAGATTAGAATGACTTAATCAAAGCCTGGGCTCATGACTCCAGGTGCTGGTGACTTCCCATGTACCATGCCATCTGAGAACAAATAAGATAAACTGAAATGAAGCAAGGAAGAAATGTTGCCTGTGTGCTCTGCTGGCCCAGGAACAATTTCATGTAAGTGCTCAGTGAATTGAGCACAACATAAAATAAATCTTTCCTTCTGAGCCCACAGTGCAAGCAAATCCCCCTGGAGGAGAAGGAAGAACCTACCATGACACAGGATCTGCAGAGTCTGCTCATGCCCAATTAAGCATTTCAGCGGGGTGGGTGAACCAATTAGACTGAGATTTAAAAAAGGATCCTAGATGGAAGGCATGAAAATTCTACTTTCAAGGCCCATACCATTAGGAGGGCTGAAAGCAGGAGAGTGAATGATGACAAGGACATGGCTTGGAGGAATAATAGAGCCTCAGGTGCAGAATGTAAGGAGAGGCTGAAAGGAAACTCTAATGCCAAGGCTTTCTTTTAGTATAAACATTGGGTTCATAGGAAAAAAAAAAAAACTTCATCTTTTTAAATAGCTCTCTGCTTTTGTGCACACACACATGCACACGCACACACACACAAACTACAAAACTACATTCACTAATTCTTTGGATATATGTTGCACTGAAGTGGGAGAAATGGTTATAAGAGGGGGAGGGATCAAGCTCTGTACAATTTTTTCTCCTTCCCATTTCCTTGCTGCTTTTACTTGATGCATAAACCTGATTAAGGTAGATCACTTTCAGCCATGTCTCCTTCAGCCTAGGGGCTGATGGTAGAAATTCTGGGCTTTGCAACCTGTAAACCTACTGTTTATAGAGTATAAAATGTAAATAGTATCTTAGATGGATGCATGTCAGATTGTCTTAAATCATAAAGCAGAGAGCCCACTGCAGGCAGCCCTCAATAAAATGCTAATGTAAAGTTAGCTCAATATCACCATTGCTGCTGGGATTATCTAATAGGCCCCAATAGCTAGTTGAATGGCAGTGGGTAGATGGTGGATGGAAAGAGAAGAAATTATAATTATCATCATAAAGTTACTCATAGACAGAACTTTGGAGAAAGACAGGGTTTTATAATTGTAAAATATATTAGAAACAGGAAGTCTGACTATAGAAATTATTTTCTTCATGCCTATTTCCTAATGTATACAACGAAGAATAAAACCACATGATTCCATAAATTGTCTCATAAAAAGTCAACCAGGGCGTCAGTGGTTAAGAGCACTTTTGCTGGTCAGGTAGAGGATCCAGGTTCAGTTTCCAGTGCTCACATGGAGGCTCATAACCATTTAAAACTCCAGTTTCAGAGAATTTTATGCCTCGATTTGGCCTCCACAGGCACCAGGCATACATATTTTACATAGACATACATATAGATAAACACAAAATAAAGATAAATAACTCTTTAAAAAAAACCCCAATGTAATAACACTGGAACACATCTTGTAAATTGAAAGACTATAAAAAGATAGCAGGCATCTGCAGATATTATTTATTATCATTCTCATAAGAAATAATGTCATGTTTCTTTTGCTTCTTTGTCTGAGAAATGAAATGAGAAACAGGTTCTGGCTCTTGAGGAATAACATGAAAACCATATTCACATGGGTTTGTAAGTGATTGAAACAGCTATAACCTCCAAATAGGAGAAGGCTGATCTGCTTTCCATCCAGAAGATTTTATGCCTTGTTTATTTGTTGTATATAATAATTCAGTAGATATAATTCATAGGTATTTTTCAAAAAATCTTTATACTCTACTATTTTAAAATATAGGGACACAAGGTAGGAAGATTAATGAGTGAGTAAAGGGACTTCACGAACTGACTTTGATCTTTAGTTTATATGTGCATGCACACACCACACACACACACACACACACACACACACACACAGTATTACACTATACCACACCAACCACAGCACTCCACACTGCATCACATACCAGACACAAAACTCCACCACTGTGCAGAGTAGTAACAAAATAATTGCTGGGACTTTCTGGCTAGCTCATCCAGCTGAGTTAGAGAGCTCCATGTTCAGTTAGAAATCTCATCTCAGAGAGTTGAGGCAGAGAGTGAAAGGACAGGATGCTTGATATTCTCCTCGGACCTGCACACATTGGTGGGTGTCCAGGCATGAACACTCCCACACTCACGCACATGGGCGGAAATCGTACATTACCAACAACATACACTGTAGGAGCAATAGGAAAAAAATAATCAATAGAAAAAGAAGTCAGTTACAATGTCACATCAGAGTGATTCTATGCCGTCCTGAACACTGGAGGAGGTGAACTTCCAATATCTTTGAGCATGCTTCTATTGAAAAGACACAAGCAAATCACAGCCAAGAGGACGGCAGTCAATGCAGCTACAGGGTAGCTGTTGCTTAATGTTTTGTGTGAAATGTAGAGACTGTGAATTCACTGTAAGTCACAAGCATCTGTCATGGTTTCCTAGGGAGACAAAGGCAGAAGATTCTGAGTGGTGTCCTCCAAACAAACCCTCAGGAGAGTCTGCCTGGCTCTAGGTAGACTGGTTCTACATGAAAGCAACATTAAATAAAGCAACTGCACGAGGGCCAACCCCATTATAATGTAGGGACTCTCTTCTCTGTGGGTTTGAATTCATCCAAAGAAACATCTCAGAATATTTTATAGACACTTTACGTCTAATCAATGTTTGTTGAAAGCATGATTGATGGCAGTTGCAGAATGTTTGCATTTGTTTACTCCGGGATGGCTTATCCTTTTCAGTTGCATTAACTAATAGCTTAGAAATGGAATAAAAAGAAGCCTCCGAGAGTTTCAGTGTGATGGAGAACTATGAGACTGCTTCAGATATTGTTAGCAGCAAATTATCCCTGGAGATGAACAAGGGGAATCACAGAGGAGGAGGCTACGGAGATGAAATCATTGCACTGAGAAGAGAAGCGAGGGCATTTCTCTTGCCTGCTGTTCCCATTCTCTCCCACAGATCCCCAGCCAGCTCAAGGAAAGGTGAACCCAAGGGCACATGTGAAGTAGAAATGATGCATTTTAACGAGCATGGGTGTCAGTGCCAAAACCCTGCCTGCATTCATGCCCCAGAATGTAAGTGGGAGGGCAGTTGAGGAGCCATGGCATCCAAGAGAATCTCTCAGAGCATTCTGGCTCAGAAAGGGCAAAAGGAGAAAAGCAAGAAAAAAAAATGAATAAAAAGACAGAACTGTCTCTGAAAACGCGATTATGAACAGTGCAGTTCTCATTATAGGTGAGGACTTTGACTTAAGTGTAAAGAATAAAATAATCTTTGTTTAGAATTTGCATATCCCTTTTCCAAAGTGCATTCACTTAAGTCGTGATAATTTTAAAATTTATTGAGTATGTTCATTTGTGCCACCACATAAATGAGGAGGTCATAAGGCAGCTTGCATGACTTGGTTCTCTTGCTACAGTTTGTGGATTCTAAATATAGGTCTCAGGGCTTCAGGCTGGGTAGAAAGTGCCTTAACCTGCAGAACCGTCTCACTAGCCTAAATTTTGATATCTTTATTTTGTAGCATTCCAAAGGCAGGTCTGTAAGCCCGTAAAGGAACAAAGGTAGAAGAAATGAGAGTGTCTACGCCGGGGAACACATACTGAAATGGAGCTTATCTCCTCCTTGAGTCAAAACAGAAGAAGCAAAAGAACAGACCTATGAAGAAGCCACAGGGAATGACACACTTTTCTAAGCAATAGACCATACCCAGAAATACAAGTGGAATTCTTCATATTGTTAGCAAATGCTAGGACACATACAGGAGGTGGGAATTAATATTAGGATAGAAATCTTAAAACCAACGTACTTTGCTTCTTAATGATCAGTTGGCATTTGGTGAAAACCTATGAGTTCTTGCCCACCTGCTTCCTGCTTTGCCAGAGAAGCTAAACATCTAAACATGAGAGTAGGAGAGCTTTTAAAGAACCCACCCAAAACATTATATCAGGCTCACTTTAGGCTCACAAGGCAAAGGGGTGTCTTCAAAGTTACAGCACTGTCAGTGGCATACAGGGTGAGATAAGGACAGAATGGAGGTTCAGCATGCCCCACAATTAAAATTCTTCTTCCTTCCATTACTGAGATGTATGGGCTCTATAGAACACCCAGTCTTTTACACGTATCCATTACCATTTATGTTATACTCCCAACAACCTGGAAGAAAGAAAAAAATGCTAAACTCATCATAGAAGAAACTAGGTATCAGGGAACTAGGGCCTACTGGGCAAATCTGCACCAGAATAGCACAGGAAATCAAGATTCTCTGATGGTCCTCTCCTCAAGCATTGTTCTCAACTTACCAAAGAAGGAAAGAATTTGCTTTCCCAAATGTGTTACAAGGACACCATGCTATACTCCATTGGACAAACAGAGAATACCAAAAATAAGGTGACACAGCAGAACAGATGGTTCAATTGATAAAGTGCATGCACATGATGATTTAAGTTCTATCTCAAAGTATCCATGTGAAAATCCCAGTGAAATGCATAAGTGTCAATCCCAGTCCTGGAAAACACTACGAAATGGTTAAGCTCAAGGTTAATAAGAGACAATGATTCAAAGTATAAAATAGAATGTGGTTGAGGAAGATACCCAGAAATGATGACTGACCTTTATATTCACACCCACACATACGCACAGGTTCTCACAGTCATACATACACATCGTTACATAAACAGTTGCATATAACAGGCCCATATGCACACACACACACACACACACACACACACACACAGACACACACAAATACACACTCACAGAGCAGATGCTCATTGCCTTATATATCCAAACAGAGGTTAGATATTGGCATTTTCTTGAAGGTATGATGACACAGTAAAATAGGCACAGACTTTATAGCTAGACTAATCCGCCTGGAGTCACAGCATGAAGCTGTTCATTAGCTAAGAAATTGTGAGCACCTCTCTCACAATCTCCCAACTTCATCAGTGCAGTAGAAATATCAGGACTTACCTTGCAGGACTGCTGGAAGGATTAGACATAATGAATCCAATTAATCTGGCAGTAGTAGCTACTCAATAAACTTTAGCTTTTTATCCTTTGGCAAGGATTCTAAAAGAGGAGTTTGTCGCATAACACATAACTTTTAATGGATATTTTAAATGATCTTAATATGCCTATGGGCTCCAGGGATTTACACAAACTGCATATAAATAAAATATTTAAAATTCTGTTTACTTGATTTGCCTCTCCACTGATTTCCAATGCATCTATTGTGAAAGCATGACTCATAACTAAATATGGATTAATAAAACTTTGGAGCAGCAATTATTTTCCAATTATCACAGATCCCATTAAACATTGCAATTATATGAATTTTTTTTCTTTCAGAGCACAAAATTTGAGAGCACTGAAGGACCACAAAGAATGTCTTCATCATTGCCATCAATCTTGAGGTGGAAATATGATGACTTTAAGAAAGTAGATCTCCCCAGAGACAATCAACCTGTAGTAGAAAAGCTGGTGTGGAAAAAATAAAAAAAGTTTTGTTTGTCCAGGTCTCTTTTCATTTTCCTCTCCTCTAGACCATCTTCTTAGGAGAAAAACAAACATTTTCCAAAGTGTATACTACTGTACTTAACTACCAACTTCTTCCTTATTAAAATATTGTGGGTTTAAAGAGTATTTTCTGCCATATCATACCTGCCTCCAAATACAAACCCTCAGCTATCCCTCTCCCTTGTTGTCTTAAATCAAATCCTTCCATGTCTCTGCTTTCAACTAGCTTTTCTTAAACTCATTTTCTAGACATCCAATAAGTTTCTGGTCCTGTACTGAGAAATAGGGAATCTGAAGTCATACTTTACTAAATATAACCAAATTCCTTAAAAGCCATTTAATTTATAAGTTGAAATTTAACCCACATGTTATATGTGTTTCATGACTTGTTATGAAAATAAAATTTCATTGGAATTCACTTCCAAGTTTTGTTTAGGTCTACATTGCCTTTGGTTGCTATTGGACAACATAGAGAAATACTCAAATACTACTACTACTACTACTACTACTACTAAAACCAAGAGCCATCCAATTTGGAATTCTTTCTATTTGGTCCTTGATAAAAGACAATCTGGAGTGACATTACTTATTTTACAGAAAGAACCAAGGATACCAGATTAGATTATAGACTGAGCAAGATATCAGTACATTCCTTAAGATTTTTTTCTTTCTTTCTTTCTTTTTTCTTTTTTTTTTTTTTTTTTTTTTTTTTTTTTTTTTTTTTTTTTTTTT
>LR753795.1:3633-34223 GCA_902729485.2 Mus minutoides | reverse complement strand
TTTGTGGCTTTGTTTTAATTTTCTGGCAAAAGTAATCACCTGTCTCTAAAAATGTTTTAAAACTTTGTGACTACAATGATTATGAAAACAAAGATGTTTCATACACACACACAAACACACACACACACACACACACACACACACACACACACACTGAAACTGAAGCAATTTTATGTCTTTCCCCATTGTTTTGTGTTGGGGCCAGCATTGTCTTGGTAGGGACAGAATGACTTGATTCCTGTCCCTGGGACAGGAGCAGCAGACATGGGCCTCCACTGCTGTGAGTATAGGGCTCATTGGTATAATAATGTATATATTTTACATTCCTCCTTTAAGGAATGTCCCCCCTGTTAATGCTAATGACTACATAATAATCAGAGAGAGCAGGAGTCTAGGAGGAAGTTTTGGTTAATGTCTCAGCAAAATGGTAAAAGTTTAGACCTTCAAGACAACCCTTAAGGCTGTGGAAAAGGACTATAAAAACGTAGGTTCAACAATATATAATTTCTCAACTATGCAAAAATATAAGGATGCAATATGAATTATGAGGGGCTTCACAAATCTAAAGGAACAGATCCAGTAGTGCTGTGTGCCAACTTGTCAGAAAGATGCTAAGGAGATAAAGGTATTTAGGGAGTAATGCATCAATGAGATCCTACCCAGCTAAGATTTTTGTTTGTTTGTTTGTTTTGTTTATGCTTACAAAGGCAGACAAATTCCTGAGTTCAGGGTCTGCCTGGGACAGATAGGCCCAAGTGTGATAGAAAAGGTACTTTCAGGACTGGATGCCAACAAGCTAGCTTATTGTCTGTGCTTAACAGAGGCATACAGATCTCTGGATTCCTTTGCAATGTTGAAAGAAAATGTGTTTGCTGTCTCCTAAGAACTAAGTGACTGGAGTCACCAGATACTGATTGATAAGATAATCAAAAGAAAACCTGGACCAAGTGACTAGGTTGATATGTAAAATAAAAGACTGTGCTCATGATTTTCAAGAGATGAACTATCCAAATAATTTTTGAGAATAGCAAGAGAGAATTGCTTGGAGAACTATCTGGAGCTGAGAATAGTAAGAGAAAGCAGAACAGAGGGAATGAAGTCTGGAAAGCTGTTGCCAGCATAGCATAGGCCACCTGCTTTGACCCAGGATTTCTTGTGTGGTTTCACTGTTCCCAGACATCATCCCTTCTCTCAAAACCCCTCTCTGAGCTGAGGCTGGTCCTCAGCAGTTCTGGTTGCAGGTTTTTTTGTTTGTTTGTTTTGTTTTCCTATGTTTGAGACAAATGGCACTAGGTAAGCCAAGTTTCTTAAACATATGATCTGTAACCTCTAATATGATAAAACTATACTGGTACAATTTTAACCTCAAACACAAAGGTCACTTAAATACATAACAAAAAGTATAAGATGCCAATGACAAAAATACCCAGGTAACAACTGAATTAAGAGAAACAGGTCTCTACAATGACCTTCACGATGGACTAATCAAGTAAAGCAATTTATACTGAATCTACAGTGCGACTAGGACACTATCATGTGATTATCTACAGCATCCTCAGAGGCATGCAGTTGCCTGAACACCACATCAAGAAGGAGGATACTATTAACTTTCTTATATGCTGGGATCTGATGAGTTGTCTTTCACAAGAATATGCCTTCAAGGTCTGACATAAGAATGACCAGAAATAACTGACAGAAAAGCAAAGCCTTGATCAAGAAAACAAATTCTGTCTGTCAGATGTGAGGAAAGTAGGATAGCATGCTTGATGAGAATCATGGAGGTCTCTGTCTTGAAAGTTGCTGAAGCAGAATTTGAAAAGATGATTGGCATATATACTTATAGTTAAGACTCATAATCTTAAAGGGGCCAGAAAGTGTCTGTACTTCTGCCCTTATTGGGGAAATACAGTGACTTTCAGGAGGGAAATATTTATGGGTAGGAACTGTCATGTGAACACTCAGGAGGAGTAAAAATGTGCCACTGAGGACCTGATAATTATTATGACTATTGATATATGTGTTGGTTTCACACATATCAAGATGTTAGATCACAGTTCAGAAGTGATTGCTTCTTGATCATTCTCAGCTCTGGCAGTGGAGTGATAGTCTAAAACATTTTGGTAGATACCATCATAAATTTGCAGTGAGTTTGAATTTCACCCCATGCTTTCTCCGGAAACACACAAAAATGCTGACCTCTCATTAAATCCTCCTTCATCTTGTCTTCATTCTTCATAGTCCCTTCTTTAACTACTACTAACAAAATATTTGTGCTAATCATGAGGCATTTTTTACTATACCCTACGAAGGTCGTTGTCTGAAAGTTCATATACTGAATGCTTTTCACAAAATAATACTCAATTTTCTCTTCTCTCTCTGTTTCTGTTTCACTGCCTTGTATTGTTTCTGTCTCTCATATCCATATACAAATACTCTTTTCTTTGTATGCATGTCTCTATCTCTCTCATACATGTAGACATACAAATACATACACAGACACACATATACAAACACTTTTTTCCTGAGTTACACATGTTTCTTTGTACAAATTCATAAGCAAATATATGTATTAGGCACTTGATAAAGGTTGTATCAAGTGGCCCAGGTACTTTGTGTCAGGAAGCACAGGTATCACAGGAGCTCTTGTTATGATGATGCTCATTTTACAGAAAAAAAAAAATGTCTCTAGATACCAAGCAAATCTTAACTGTTCTATATGTATAACAGATGTTATTTAGGATTGCTTTCAACTCAGGATTTTGTCTAGAAAGTGAATTACATTTTATGAATCTCAAGTCCATAGATTCATGTTAATGACTCCTAAGCTATTGTATATTTCTCACCTAATTACTATTTTTATAAAGTTGCCCATATTTTTGGCTCTCTTCAAAGCTGATGTATGACATAGGAAATCTATCTCCGGACAGTGAGAAAAGACAGTGTAACCTGACCACTTCCTTTGATATGGAACGAACAACAACTTAAATAAAGTATGATCTTTGATTGATCTCTTTATTTGTAAAAAAAAAAAATGGACAGATGAATTTCATCAATGGACTTGAAACCTTTGTTTAGAGATGAATCATTTATGAAGCAATATATCCTTCCAAAAATTGATCAAGAAACATGTGACAAAATTTGATTTCTAATTTGATGCTAGAGCTATCAGAGTGAGTGTAGATGAACAACTTAGATTTTCCTGGGAAAAATCAACTAAACAGGTCAAAGTAGATCTTTCTTGTGGGTGGAAATAGCTGCAGAGCCTTGTCTTCCTCTCAACATCCTACATTATGGGTGAAGGAGCATCATCTGTGAACTATTTTACTCGGGTTTTATACATGCTTTTATGAAGTAAGGTCCCTAGAACACCCTCCTCAAAGAATGCAGTGAAAGTATATATTCAAATACAGAAATAAACTCACTGAAATCTTAGCAGCTCAGTCTCAGCACTGGCCTATCTAACAAGCTCTCAGGTGGCTTTATAGTCAGTAAAATTGGGTATAACCTCCATGATTTCCTCTGCTGTGGACAAACATCACACCTCATTCTCATGTTTCCTTCTGCTTCTCTGCCTGGAGGCCACTCCTATAGGATAGTTTCCCAGAAACTACAGCCTTCTCTGGTTCTTCCAGACCCCCAGATTATGACATATAGTTTACCCTGGGAATAACAAGGAAGTCACAACACTACAAAGTAAATTCGAGGATCAGGGACAAGATCTGATTTTTTGTCTTGTTTTTTGTATTTGTTGTTTTCACTGCACTTCTAACATTGCCTGAGGTTTATAAAACTCCCAATAAACAGCCCTTAAATAAGCAAAGACAGTGCCAACGGGTTTAGAAATGGATCTTCTCTCCTTCCCAGCATGCAATGGCTCACATTCCCAGGCACTCCTCACAATCAAGTGGTTTTACTGCCAACACTGTTCCCCTGGTGCCTGGCATGTCACTCAAGGTTCTGCTTTCAAATTGCTTAAGTCTTCAGTGACTTCCTGTTTCTATTTATTACATCACCCTGTTTCACATGTAGGCAGGGTGGCAATTAAATCTTCAGAAGTGAGGAGCCTTGGAATTAATCCTTAACACCTTATTGTTTTCATTTTTCCTTTTCCAATCAGTAGCATGTCTAATATGCCCTGAGATCTGCAGGGATTAAGCAAAGCAAGTTGTTAGCCAAGACACACAGAAGCACAAATGCTACCCACCTGCTCCCTTGCTTCCACCTTGACAACCTTAAACAGAGTTGCCAAAAGCATCTTTCCTAAAAATGGGTTGGCTCATGGCACCTTCTGCAACTTACTGTGAAGCAGTCACAAATCCCAATGACTAAGAAATATTTTTTTTTAAAGTCTTCACTTACATGAAAGTCTTCTCATATTGAAGTGTTCGGCTCTCTATCTGTCCTCACTCCTCCCACAACAAAGTTCTCCACAGATCCACGTATTAATAATTGTCAGTGTTGGTCTATTATGACATTTAGAAAGTATATGAAAAGAAGGTGACATCAGTTGATGAATAATTCCAGAATCCAGGCAAAGGGAAGTATCAACCATAAATGATGACATAAAGCTAATTTTTTTTTTTTTTTTTTTTTAGTTTCACGTTCATCATAGATTTTTTTTTTCCTTTTCTTTTGAAGGAATAATTTGCAACAATGTGGATTTTGGGACTTTGGATTTGGAAAGCAGTAGAATGCTTTAAATGGGATTTAATGGGCTATCCTAGTAGGAATGTGGAAAACTTTGTTACTGAGAGTGATCTGAATTGTGCTGACCTGGCCCAAGTGGTTTCAGTGGAGAATTTCAATATGTGGCCTAGAGACAGTTTTTGTGGTATTGTGGTGAAGAATGTGGCTACTTTTTTTTGTCTTTTTTTTTCAATTTTTTTATTAGATATTTTCTTAAATTACATTTCAATTGCTATCCCAAAAGTTCCCTCGCCCCTCCCCCCGCCCTGCTCCCCTGCCCACCCACCCCCATTTCTTGGCCCTGGCATTCCCCTGTATTGGGGCACATAAAGTATGCAATACCCAGAGGCCTCTCTTCCCAATGATGTCCGACTAGGCCATCTTCTGCTCCACATGGAGCTAGAGACACGAGTTCTGGGGGTTCTGGTTAGTTCTTCTAGGGTTGCAGACCCCTTCAGATCCTGGAGTTCTATCTCTAGCTTCTCCATTGTGTGGCCCTGTGTTCCATCTTATAGATGACTGTGAGCATCCACTTCTGTACGAGATAGCTATATCAGGGTCCCTTCAGTAAACACTTGCTGTCCTATGCAATAGTGTCTGAGTTTAGTGACTGATTATGGTATGGATCCCCCAGTGGGGTAGTCTCTGTATGGTCCATCCTTTCATCTTAGCTCTAAACTTTGTCTCTGTAACCCTTTCATGGGTATTTTGATTCCTATTCAAAGGAGGAATGAAGTATCCACGCATCCACGCGCTGGTCTTCCTTCTTGATTTTCTTGTGTTTTGCAAATTGTATCTTGGGTATTCTAAGTTTCTGGGCTAATATCCATTTATCAGTGAGCGCATATCCAATGACTTCTTTTGTGATTGGGTTACCTCACTAAGGATTATATCCTCCAGATACATCCATTTGCCCAAAAATTTCATAAATTCATTTTTTAATAGTACGAATGTGGCTACTTTTTATGCTTGTCTGAAGAGTCTGTCTGAAGCTAAGCTGAAGACACTCAGATTAATTGCATTGACAAAGACAGCCCCAGAAACACCCATAGTAGACTTTCTTCTCTGGTGACGACTCATGAGGAACATTTTAAACAAGTATAGCAAGCTGACAAAGGAAAAATATAAAATATATGGTTTTAAGTAGTAAAGGGACACTAGGAAGTGAAATTGAACCGAATCCTGTATTCAAGGATATTAAATTGAATTAGGGGATTATTGACCTTGGGGCAAGATCCCATCTAGCCAAATTTAGGTCCAGGCATTGTAGTACAAGCTTTTAATCCCAGGAGGCAAAGAGAAGCAGATCTCTGAGTTCAAGGCCAGCCTAAAACAGAGCAAGTTCTAGGTGAAGAAAAACTTAAATCCAGGCTTGGTGAACCACACCTCCAATCCCACTGCTTAAGAGACAGGCATGCAGATCTCTGAGTTCAAAATCAGTCTAAGGAGCAAGATCAAAGACAGCCAAGCTTAGGCAGTGAGGGAGTTGGAAAATAGAAAACTGATAATAAGGGGGTTTATGCTTCAGTCCTAGCAAGCAGAAGAACTAGGCACCTTGCCCATATGGCTTTGGCTTTAGAGTCCAGAATAGAAGAGACCACTGGAACAATTGATGCTGGTTATCTGGGGCTAAGAAATTAGTGGTGATTAAGAAGAGAACAGCATCACCGAGGTAAAATCTTCTGGAAAGTGTTTGCTGAGGGCACAAAGAAGCCATGTTCCAGAGATAGACAAAATTAAACCTCCTGCTGCAGCTGTATTTGGTCATATTTAAGAGTCACCCAGGTGGTACTAGTTTTGAAGGCATGAAGGGATCATGAAGAGCAGATGAAGTTTGGCACTGTGAGAATCCATGGAAGGCCATTGGTGGAGTTGCAGACTCAGTTGCAGCTGATAACCCAGGACTGAAGGGGTCATGTAAAGGGAGGTTTGGCACCATGAACAGAGTCTATGAGAGGCTATTGGTGAAACCTAGTTGCAGCAGAAGAAGCCTAGTATGTTGCAGATGTCAGTAATATGGGATGATCACCAAGAACAGCAGCAGCAGTGGAGTAGATCAACCTGCCCTAGAGTGCTACAGAGGGCAGAGAGGAAGAAGTGATGCCAGCCCTTTGGAGGAGTCCAGAAGATCATGTGTAGATCCCAGAAATAGAAACAAGAAGCTATAAAACTAAAGTCACTTTGGAGACCCCAAGATGTTCTAGATGCCAGAGATGTGAGCTATCTGCCTAGGAAAGCTGCTAACAGGGAGTAGAACCAGCCCAGGAGAATGAAGTTTGTTGCAGTCAACAAAGATGAAAATGGAGTTGGAGATCTGAAGACTGCTTTGACATCAGACATGGAGATGATGCAGTGTTGGAGATCACCCAGGGGGTTTCCTGGCTTGCCTTAGGGATTATTGATTTGATGAATCTCAGAAGAGACTTTGAACTTTGGACTTTTAACATCGTTGAGAAAGCAATAGACTATGGGGACTTTGCAATTTGGACAAAATGTATTTTGTATTATGTTATGTTCAGGTGTGGCCCCCATAGTCTCATATGTTTGAACAAGCCTATGGGGGCCAGAGAGTGGAATGTGATGATTTGTATACACTTAGCCCAGGTTGTGGCACTTTAGGAAGTGTGGCCCTGTTGGAGTAGGTGTGTCACAGTGGGCATAGGCTTTAAGGCCTTCGTTCTAGCTGCCTGGAACCCAGTATTCTGGTAGCAGCCTTCAGATGCAAATGTAGTACTCTAAACTCCTCCTGAACTATGCCTGACTGGATGCTGCCATGCTCTCACATTAATGATAATAGACTGAACCTCTGAACCCTAACTCAGAAACTCAGTGAGTAATCATGTATCAAGCAGACTATAAGCAACAAGTAACACTGAACTGAAACTACAAATTAGTCTAACCTATATTTACCTCCCAACAACATTTTCTGCTCTATTTCCCTTAGCCCTTCTTCTATACAGTTGTGTTTTTCCATCTGAAAATAGACAAGGGTGCATAGAGATCCAGTGCATTCATAAGCTGACCCATTTTGTTCAGAGCTCAAGATAACTACCAATCTTTTGTTAGTCCATTAATGTACACATCAAGGAGACATCAAGGAGTAGGTAACAACTAACAGGTGATCGTCCTGACATGGTTCCACCATGAGCTACAACGTTATCAATTGATTCACTTCTTTAGGTAAGGCTCAAGAGATTAAATCTGAGGAAATATTCCTCCAATTAATGTGATTTTCCTGAATATATATGTGTGTATATATATATATATATATATATATATATATATATATATATATATATAAAACTAAATGTTAGTCCACTCTTTTGAACAGATTTCTGCAGAACAACAAAGATATACTGTCCTGTAGTGATGCTATATAGACAAATAAATAATGTCAATTCTTAATTATGATTGTAGAAGAATTCCTAATATTATATTAGTGATTATTAAGCTCTTTTATAATAGGACTGCTATAAAGTCTTTTCTGATGTCAAAACTTCAATAAGAACTCTAACAGTCTTCAATTGTCACAGGTTAATTGCTTCTGAGATAGCAAGAAGGCATCTTCAACTAGCAGTCTGAGAGTTAGTATCCGGCAGTTCCTGCAGAGATAGAACAAAGGTCATATTACATAGCCCTTGCCCATAGGGTACAGGTGTTGATGGCCTAAACCAGCAGTTTTTAAATCTCAGAATGAACAATAAAGTTTTTAGGACTATTTAGAAGTTATCAGCAATCACTCAGTATAGTAAGAGAGCTAGAACATTCAGAGACCATCACTGTTTAGATCACATTGCAAAGTGTTGTAAAACAACTAACCAAAAGTAATAAAAATGAAAATTAAGGATTTGCTATAGGTGCAAGGGTAGAAGATAAAGATATGACTGGGTTTATCTATGTAAAACTTCAGTAATACCTTAGTCACAAAATTATGGCTTTAACATTCAATAAACCTATGGAGCCAGTGACATAATGAATATTTACTCAGGTGATTACTCTTAATAGATGTGTCTGTAATCATTTTCTGTTGTAACCATCTCATTTGATTTATGATTTTAATTTATGTTTGAACTTCTAGTGAACTCTTGTTAAAAAAGGGAAGGATCCTTGGGTAAATAATATGATCTATATTTTTGTTTAGAAAAGGTACAAAAGTCTAGGAAAGATTACATTGCATAACATTTGGAGAAAAGGCATTGGTAGTAAGGCATTGGGAACAATAGCATGGTTACATCACAGCAAGAGGAGAAAGCAAGATTAGGAGAAGAGAGCAGAGAGAACTTTCAGAGAAAACTTTTTGGAAGAGAACTTCTGTGGAGACTTTTTGGAGAACGAAAGCACTTAGAAATAAAGGCTAAAATCACTTTTCCTAGTGTCCTTTTTTCTTCCTATGACTTCAACTATCAGGCTGAGAGTTGAATCATGCAGTTCCTGCAGAGATATAACAAAGGTCATATTACATAGCCTTTGGCCATAGGGTACAGGTATTGGTGGCCTAAACCAGCAGTTTTTAAATCTCAGAATGAACAATAAAGTTTTTAGGACTATTTAGAAGTTATCAGCAATCATTCAGTATAGTAAGAGAGCTAGAACATTCAGAGACCATCACTGTTTAGAGCTACACCTGTGTTTGAGTCTGTGTCTAGCTTCCACCCATTCCAGGTTGGGTTTCCTCCCAGCAACATTCATTCAGGAAAATTTAATTAAGCATTAGACACTATTCTAAGTAGTTGAGTTAGATTAATGAACAAAATATTTTCAGATATTTCCTCCCAAACATTTTTTCTAAAATAATAAGTTTTTAAGCAAGTAAAAATTATTACAGAGAAATCAAAAGATAAACAGGATAAGAGATTGTACATGCTCATAGAAAAAGCTCTGTTAAACAAGAAAATCAATGATTGTGTGACTGATAAGTTGATATCAAAGCAATCACTTGGAAGTTGTCAGAAATTGAGCAACGTAGACATCTACCAGAAGAGCTTCCTAAACAGAAGGTACACTAGAAGACCTTAAAAGTTTAGCTAATCTTGATTGTCAATTTGATTTGATGGAGAAATGCCTATAAGTTAAAGGAAGAATACCTCTGGGTGTGTCACCAAGAGTGTTTACAGAGAGCATTGGATCATGAAGACTCTGAACTAATTAGTAGATTGATTCCCTGATGCACTCAAATATTAGAAGGTAGAGGAAAGTTGAAGGTGGTTCTTGATGGGAAAAGTAACTCTCTTAGGGCTAGTCTTTGGAATTTTATATACAGAGTAGGAGCTGAGTACTAAGAATTTATAGGTATTAATATCAAAGAAGAACAGGTATATAGCCAGTTGAGTACTGTTCACAACTTTATGAAAATTGTTTTTATAATGAAGCAAATGAGGAGGAAATTTATCTAAAAGAACTGCACAGCCTGGCATGTATTTTACCAAGTTCCCTGTGTTTAAGAGGGAAAGTAGAGGGGGGAAGGTAAGAATTAATGAGGTTAAGAGACACATAAAGGCCATATTCCCAACTCAGGAGAGAGAAAGGGGTTGAAGGAAGCAGAGAGTAACTACAGAGGAAATAAGACTTCGTGGGATCATCGGTTTATGCTAGTAAGATTAGAATACTTTACTGGATTAGCTCTGATTTTGAGAGAACAAATGAGATCAAGGAAGAGAAGAAGTGTTTAGAATTGAGCAGCCTTCAGTTTGGACCTTCTACTTCCTAATATGGAGAAAAATATGGATGTAATGCATCTTTCGGGCAATGGTGGTGGTAGTGATGGTGCTGGTGTGTGTGTAAGAACATAAGAGTGAATCTGAGATATTTACTCTTTCTCAACCTAGAGATGTCAACTGGAAAGTGGGGAAAAAAATTTGGAGTTGAGGAAAGGGAAGATTTGAGCAGGCAATGTTAATGCCTTCATGGAATTCTGACTGCAGATTTCTTTCTCTAACTAATATAGTATAATAATTATGCAGTAGGAGCTATCAGGGGAACTGGATTTTATAGGATAGACAGAGAATGGGTCTAGGATATTCATAAACACTGTGTTCACAGTCTACGAAGAGAACTAAAGACACACACACACATGTGTGAGTTTGTGTGTGTGTGTGTGTGTGTGTGTGTATGTGTTATCATGTATCAATAGGATGAAAGTAACCACAAAGATTCAGTTCCACTTGAAGCATGATTAAAAGATTTAGCGGTAAGAATAAGTGGATACTAACAGTACATAGCTATAACACTTGACCTAACTTGAGGATTTTATTAAAAGCATCCTAGGGGAAGTAAGATTTAAGATGATACCTGATAAGGCAGTTTGCCAGGGGCACAGAAGGAAAAGGAGCATTTTTAAGGCAAAGAGATTTGCCTGGAGTTTAAACAGAATGGGATGTATAAGAAGGAATAAGAAACATTAAAAAGCCACTGAAACTAGTAAGGCAGGGACTGTGTAGAAATGGTAAGAGCAAATGCTGGAAGGATTGACAGCTAGCAAAAAGGATTCTTTATTCATTCCTTAAATTCTCTATCCTTTGGATTAAGGAAAGGAAAATGATAAATGAAACAGTCTTTTTATGATGGTAAGATTATATTGTACAATGATTAATCATTTGGGGGATTAATAATATAATTGTTGATTTGTCTTTGTGTGTATTTATTATTTACGTGATAATGTGTTATTGATATCAACCTAGTTGCTAGTTTATAAATGCCCTCATTCCAAGTAATAGCATAGCACATTTTAAGGGGAACAATATGACATCCAAAACTTTTTTTTCAGAGTTAAGAGGTAATAGAAAAAAAAAAACATATAAAGACAACAGGAAAAAAGTATTATTGACGAGAAGATATGAATATAATACATAAGTACTCAGATGTGAGTATATATCACAGAGTAACCAAGGAAACAGGAAAGATAAAGGAAACATAGGCAGGGAGGGGAAACAGGAGATTTGAGAGAGGACTAGTAGAATACAGGTTTTATAAAAAAGAAATCAGAAAAACTGTGAGGGAATTCCAACTGGGGGAAAAAAAGAGAAGTTAAAGAGAAAAAGACTCTCAATTTGGTGAGATGGCTCAGACGATAAGGACTCCAATCTTGATAACCTGAATTCAATCCACAGAACTCACACGATGGATCAAAATATCCTATTCACACAAGTAATTCTCAGATCTCCATATGTGTGTATGTATGTATGTGTGTGTAATCATATATGTTCATACAAACAAAAATATAAAAATATAAATAAAAAATAAAAGTATATGATGACTGATTTCTTCTCTTTTCAGTTTTTATATTTCTAAAGACTTACAATTAATAGCATTTTTTTAAAATTAAAAAGTAGGAAAATAATCCTTAAAAAGAAGTATTGTATGTGAGATTTGAGATGAGTCACCCAGGTATCCACATTGATGTGACAAATACATATCATTCATACCAGGCATCCTCACATGCATGTGACAAAGACATAAGCTGGTTTTCTAAGAGCAGACAGGTATATTATTTAGCCAGGATGCCGTTAGAATGGCCCTGGGGTGCCATCTGCCAACCCTGATTCACTGACTCCCAATAGAAAAACCAGCAGCCCAGACTCAACTTGGCAAGCTGTGAAAATGGGAAGAGTAGCTGGGACCCATGTCTAATGAAGTTGGCTTCAGATGCTGTTCCGAGATGCTGTGAAGAACTGTCAAGATCAAGGTGCAGTAAGAGCAAGTGGAGTGAAGTTCTGTTATCCATCCAAGGGTGTCCTGAGAATTGCAGACCCCTCTGTAAGTATTTAATTCTTTTATCATAACTTATTTTTCTACCGAGTGACAAGCTTCTCCAAGACAAATTCTCCCTTCAAGCTTTACTCTCAGAACCTGGTAAAGAGCTGAGACTGATGATCAAAAAAATAAAATAAAATAAAATAAAATAAAATAAAATAAAATAAAATAAAACAAAATAAAATAAAATGAGAAGATGCCATATGGTTAGACTGAAGTACAGACTGTAGCAGGCTAGGACTCGGAAAGCAGATATGGAGTGCAATTGGCTGCTCACCCCACTGAGTCATACACATCCTGTTTATCCTGAGTCAGTCCCCAGCTTGCCAAGCCATGGAAACCTTTGGCCTCTCCATTTCCTCCCACTAACCAGGTTTGCTCTCTAAATGGCAGGTGTTTTCCTCAGAAACAGAGATTATCAAAAGAATATGCGTGGTAGAAAAGACAACTGCCCTCTTTTGGCCCAGAGTAATTAAGCCATGGAATACAATACCGTGGAATCTGAGGACATATGGGCAAATGACAAACCACAGTAAAGAAGACAAAAGAAGGAGTGAGCAGGTGTAAATGGTGGAATCAGTGTAGCTGGGAAGCATCTTGGGTGGAGATTACAGACAACGTCTGAGAGCAATGTGTTTCTGCCTGTGAGTCTGGCAACATTTCACTGGATTGAACATCAGGTGGACCACATTGGAAAGAGAACATAGATGGATTTTCTCCAGTTTGCTATTCAAGAGTTTTCATTAAGGTAGGAAGGATTGTACCACCCCCACCTTCCTGACAGTTAGTCACAGGGAACAAATAAAATATGCACAGAATACGTGTCAAAACCATTCTATACTTGTCAAAACCATTCTATAAATTAGGAAAAAAGGGCTCAGAGATACAAGTAATTTATGTGAAAAATCATAAAACAACGTGAATTGGTACTAAGCTACAGAGGATAAATAAAACATTTAACTTGGAGGATCTTGCTCTTTCCCCTTTCTCTCTCTCTGTTTGTATGTATGTATATACAAGTATGCTTATATATATATATATATATATATATATATATATATGAATATATACATAACATACATACAATATAAATATACTATAGCATGCAGAATATGTATAAGTGTGCAAGTATCTACATCCATAAGCTGTTACATATGTTACATAACTATGATTTAATGGCTATAATAACTTTGTGGATAAATCATAATTCCAATTCATAAATTAGGAAATTGAACCTTAGAGAAGAAAATTACTGGAAGAAGGGCAACTAGAAGGCAACAGAAACCTTGGATTTGAACCAGTTCTTTCGGAGTATGCCTTCACTTACTTACTTTAGTTACCTGATTTATGATTATATATATATATATATATATATATATATATATATATATATATATATATATATATATANATAAATTAGGAAATTGAACCTTAGAGAAGAAAATTACTGGAAGAAGGGCAACTAGAAGGAAACAGAAACCTTGGATTTGAACCAGTTCTTTCGGAGTATGCCTTCACTTACTTACTTTAGTTACCTGATTTATGATTTTATATATATATATATATATATATATATATATATATATATATATATATATATATACTGATAGGTAGTTGAAGGTTATGTTTATACTATAAAAATGTTTGCATTTTCTAACAGATATTTTGGCTTACAGAAATCTACCTTCAAGAAATATAGGCTCTTATCACCCATTAAGATAAGGTTAAAATTAAATCCTTCACAATTTCCTCCTTCTTTGAGTTGTGCCCATATTCCTAACCTCTAACAAACCCAGGTTATGAGATCTAACATATGTTTGTTTATTTGTGAGATTATGATATGTTTACAACAGTTGTCTCTTGGCTGTCCTCTTTTGAAGAGGGATATTCTATGTGCTACAACACTAAAGAATTTCAAACACCAAGATTGTTTACTAGAGTAGGGGATAAAAGAGATCTTGTTTCCTGAAAAGAAGTTTCTCCAAGTCATATCCACTGACTTTCCTGTCTGATCATTTTTCCATCTCTGACATCTGGGTTTCTTTTCATCTTCATTCTCTCATTCCCTGCACATTCCTTCATTCTTTTCAATCTCTTGGTCCCCCATCCTCGTCACTTACTTATCATTTATCTTTCTTCTCTACTCCTGTCTGCTTTCCTTCTCTTTTAAGCTTCTCCCCTGATGGCAGCCAGACAAAACATCTTTACTGAGAGATTCATTTTCCCTGAAATATCTATAACAGTCATCTTAATTGAGTTCTTTCCTAAATACATCTAAAAGAAGGGCCATAACTTTCCATCATAATATTTTCTAATGACAGTCATTTATGTTTAATTATCCAAGCAAGATGTGAATACATTTTTAAAGTTTTAATTATAGATAGTCATGGTGAAACCTTCTTAACTTTTATTTTTATGGTTTCATGTGTATCAATGGACTTTTTTTTTTTTTTTTTTTTTTTTTTTTGGTGTTTTGGAGACAGGGTTTCTCTCTATAGCCCTGGCTGTCCTGGAACTCACTTTGTAGACCAGGCTGGCCTCGAACTCAGAAATCCACCTGCCTCTGCCTTCCAAGTGCTGGGATTAAAGGCATGCACCACCATGCCCAGCTTAATGGACTTTTCTAAATTATACAATACTATTCTGTATTCATACTGGCTACATATATATGTATATGTATATGTATATGTATATGTATATGTATATGCATATGTATATGTATGTGTATGTGTATGTGTATGTGTATGTGTATGTGTATGTGTATGTGTATGTGTATGTGTATATGTATATGTATAGATAGATAGATAGATAGATAGATAGATAGATATACATATGACACTACAGTACGGGTAGAAAATAAAACATTTATCCTTAATAGAATGTTTTACTTTGTTCTATCAATAGCAATTTTATATTTCACTTTTTTTGGGGGGGTGGGGGTGGGGGTTCGAGACAAGGTTTCTCTGTATGCCCTGGCTGTCCTGGAACTCACTTTGTAGACCAGGCTGGCCTCGAACTCAGAAATCCGCCTGCGTAAATCACATCATTGTATACTATCAATGAAATGTATCGCATTTATGCATTAACAGTTTCCAATATTACTTCATGTTTTATCCTAAGCATTCTTTCAGTTCGTATCTCACAATAGAGTTGCCAGTCATTCTTCCCTAGAGAAGATGCTGCGAGTTGTTATTACTGGGGTAAAGGCCTTATACATGATACAAACAGTGCTTGATCTCCTCCAACAACAACACTGAAAATATATAATCTTTCAGGCTTTTTAATTTGTTATTTTCCCATTTCTATGCCCCCTTATAACTTTCATTATTATTACTAATGTTTATAAAAATATAAAGAAGATTGTACTTTTTGTGTACTGCCCTGAGTTTTGACTGGTCTACAGTGTAAAAACTGCAAATAATGTAATGTTATGCCTTTCCCCAATTACTTGTGTAATGAAACTTTCTCCCTGCTCTTAGCCTTGAAACTGTCCAGTAGTGACCTGCTTCCCATAGTTCTTCCTTTTCAAAGGGTTATGGAAACAGAATGACGGAGTTTATGTAGCCTTTTGTGTCAGGCTTTTTTCCACTTGGATAATCACTTTTGAGGTCCATGCTGTTGTTGAGCTTCTCTGGTAGTTCTATTCTCTCATAGGAATATGTGGCATGTATATGACAGCCTATGCATTTGCTACAAAAGGACACTTGAATTGTTTCCTGACTTTACTTTCTCTTCACATTTATATCCTAATTTCTTATATTATAGATAGATATAAATAGATATTTTCATATTTATATCCTATATTTCTTAGTCCCTTTGTCTTCCATCACATTAACTTGTGTAACAACCTGGGTGGCATAAAGGCACCATGAAAGAAGCTGAGAATGTGGTCCCACACTTGATTGAAAACCCTCTCTTCCTAACTCAACATTTGAAGATGTCAATCTGGAAACTTGAGGGTGGGAATATTTACATGGTGGGAAACTGGCAAGCACTAACAATCAAACTCTTTCGAAGACAAGGTCCTGTGGAGGCAAACCTAGAGCTGAACCTCCAGGACACTTGTAAGTCCTAACGGAGCAATGTAAATAATATAGGTGAGTACTGACGGAAAGAATGCCCGAGAGGACACAAGATGATACACATGTCTTGAACTAGTATAAAAACATAACAGCTTTTCAGCACAGCAATTAACTTTCCCTGGGAATTAGGAATTTCCTCACAGGAAGCAAAGTATCAGTGGGGGGGGGGAGTCATTGAGGTACATTGAACAGTCTACCCTAATTTCCACTCATTATTCATCACCGAACGGCCTGGTTTGATACACTTTATTTGCTTATTTATTATTTTTTTCATTTTTGTGTTATTTTGTTTTTTGAGACACAGTTTTTCTGTGTGGACATGGCTGTCCCTGAACTTGCTCTATAAAGCTGGCTGTCCTCAAACTCAGAGATGACCTGGCCTCTAACTCCTGAATCCTGGGAATAAAAGAGTGTTCCACCATACCTCAGCATTAAAGCAGAAGTCTCCTTACCTCTGCAGGAATAATATTCTCGTGGCTGTGATTCCTCTGAAAGGACTGAGTGCCCTGGGCCCACTGTTTTTTTTGCCCCCACTAACAGGCCAAACCATCAGTGTTGTTCTTGTTCCCATTCTGTTCTCACAGGTACTATTTTATGTAAGATGATTGCTCATGGCTCTCCCAGAGCTATGGCCTTACCTGGGTCCCAGGGTTGCCCTGGATCCTGCCACGCCCACACACTCTTGCTGCCCTCTGGATCCCAGCTCTACCTGTAGTTAGTCTCTTTATCATTCTGAAGAGGGAACCATTCCCTAGCAGCCAGAGGCAGCGCTGCCTTCCTGACTAATTGTTTGCTGATTCTGTCTCACACATTTGTTTTCTGGCCTCAAATAGACCTTATTAGAAATCATTTTCATATTCCATAGATTATGTTTCTGACACTCTTCCAGTGGGAAGATGGATACGTGAGAGACTGAGAAAGGCCCTCTAATAAGTGAGTAAATAAGGCAAATTCATTAATCTTGTAGCCTCTTAAAATATAACTTAAGTCACTTTCTGTATATTGAATTTTTATATGCATCCTACTCCAAATAAAGAGTCAGGCAAGTAGTTCACTTAAATTTTACCTATGAGAAAATTAAGATTTAGAAATACACTTCAACTCTCCGGGGCTCAGAGCAAATAGGTAACAGGGCCAAGCAGAGATTTCCAACCTCTTCAGAGATAGATTAGCATTTATTTCAGACAAGAGAAATAAAGCCATAAGGATTGGGGGAGAGAATAGGGGATTATCAAGGGGAAAACTAGGAAAGAGGATAATATTTGAAATGTTAATAAAGAAAATATCTGATAAAAAAAAAGAATTTAGGCTATATGAGGGAAATTGGGTCTGAATTAAGGCCAAGGTTGTATCATTAAACACTTGAAAATAAACATCATCTGATGAGTATAAGAGCTGAACAATGTCTTCCCATCTACACTCTCAGCCTAGTTATCATGAATTCTCACTCTTTTAAAATTAATTTCAGCTTTGTGATTAATCATGGGAAATATGTCCCAGTAACTGCTTATATGAGGTTCCCCTCAGACAGATTGCCAGCTTATCCTGTTGCTCATCTCTCCTCTTCAGCAACCGTGCTGCATCTGTTTGTACGCAGGGATCTCCTGCAAGAATGGATTCCCTTCAGAGCCTGGTGGTGGTGGTGCATACCTTTAATCCCAGCACTCGGGAGGCAGAGGCAGGTGGATTTCTGAGTTCGAGGCCAGCCTGGTCTACAAAGTGAGTTCCAGGACAGCCAGGGCTACACAGAGAATCCCTGTCTCGGAAAAAAAAAAAAATGGATTCCCTTCAAAGAAGAGGCCATGTTTTACCAACCTATGTATCTTCTGCATCATATACAATGCCCAACAAGTAATAGATGCTTAATGTGTATGTCTCAAAGAAAAGCAGTGTGGAAGCATTCAGAGGTAGCCAAAGCCCCATTAACATTAATTGTGTAGAAAAAGGTTGAAAATGGTTAAACAATTGTTGATCATTGTTAGTCTGTGTTAATGAATTGAGGAAAATAAGTTGTAATTATCATATCAATTCCAAGCACAAAGAAAAGGTGCCCACAAACACTCTTCAAAATATTTGCATTAAATATCAATGGCTTCTTAGAAAATATGTTCATGCCAATTTGTTATTTAGTAATTTTCCTTTCAAGGAGAGAGTAAAATAGAGCTCATTACATTCAAAAATCACCACAAATTCAGAATTAGTGGGGTCAAACTTAATGAGGCTTATTAGAATGCTCATATTCTTTGACCTAATAATCCCTCTCCTGGGAATCTATATTAAAAAAAAATAATTCCAAAGAAGAAAATGCTATCTTCACAAAGAAGAAAATGCTATCTTCACAAAGAAGATCATAGCAGCCTTTCTTACTATATGTAAATGGAACCCCTCCCCAAAGTTAAATGTTCAACCGAAAGAAAATGGCCAGCTATTTTAAGAAAGAATTCTGCAGACGAGGTAAATGTTTTCCAATTTCTCAGCAAATTCAGGTGTCATGATGCTATAGCAAAAATGGGAGGAGAATATGCAGAAAGAGGAAGAGGGCAAGGGCCTCAGACAAGGAAAGCATGAATAGAAGGTCTAGTATATTTAAATTCTGTTGAATTAAGCTCAACTGAGACTTAGCAGTAATTAGTCAGTAGGTCTTACTGGTCTCACTACTTGATTTATCATCTAGCTGGGTTTTTTTCTTCCACTGTATCCTCTACTTCATTTATTGTGGCTCTTGGTAGGAAGCACTCATTATGGAAAGGAAAACACATGATTCCTGATGTAAAAATCAGCACTTGACTCAGCTCTGTACAATACCTCAGATGAGCCCTGAGATGTCCTAAATCCTCAAACAGCAGAGACGCACAACACTTCTGATCAGAAAGAAAGAAAGAAAGAAAGAAAGAAAGAAAGAAAGAAAGAAAGAAAGAAAGAAAGAAAGAACAGGCAAAGCCCAAGACTACTTACTGTCAATTTTTTTAATTAAAAGAGTATTACAACATTTCCCCCTTTTTTGTTTCATCTCCCTAATGCTTCCCACATTGTTGTACCTTGCTTTAAAATGCATATCTGTATCTGGACATATATCTATATCTACACATATATACATGTATGTGAAACCACAGAGGTTGAATGTATCCAAGTCACATGAGAAATGTAGACACACTGAAGGCCACCAGCAGGAAGGTGAGGGAATGCAGGTGATGGGGATAAAGGTGGCAGAGGGGTTACTGTGGAGGGTGCTTAAAGGCTAAATCAAAGAGCCCAGCTCGCATCGCCAACACTAGTCCTGTGAGTACAGAAAGGAGACCAGCTACCGATGGGTCAGGAATTACACAAGACTCTCATTGCTCATTCCATTTCATGCCTGTCCTGGAAGAGATTCTTCCTCGCATATGGAATATTTTATTTTCTTTTTAAGAGCTCTTCATTTGTCATCTGGGACAGAGAGTTGGACCTGGTTACAGGCTATCATCAATCAGCCCGCCTTTGTGGAAGAACTACCAGGAAACTGATCTTCTTCATCTCTGAACCTTTCTACATTGGGATAGCATTCAAACCTCACTTAGGCAGTGAGTCGTGATGAGGAAGGGAGCTCTGGCAGAGCCAAGAAAGGGACAAGTGAGGTTTGTTAGAAAAGTATTTCTACAGAGGAGTAGGAAAATTCTGCATTCATGTAATTTGTCTTATGCTGTTATGAATCTAGCATTTATGCATATCAGCAAATAAATGTCATCAAACCAATGTGTGGTCATGACAGATGCATGAGGAAGTTATGTGGGAGTCTGCAATTTGCTTTATTTTTCCCTTTGATGAGTTTTTTTTTTTCAGATCTGCACAAATAGATCATTTTCATTCTTTTTAGTAGCTTTGTAGTATTATAAAATGCACTACAATTTCTTTGAAAAATCCCTTCATGATAGAAACCAGGTTGTTTCTATTTCCTGTCCTTGGCTGGAGCAAACTGTGTCATAATAAATACTGTTGTTAAGTGCACCTCTGCACATACTGCATTTCTCAGAGATGATTCTTGAAGAGGAATTATAGAACCATACCTCATTGACATCTTAAATTCTCAAAAACAGAGATTTATACTTCCATTAGTAGGGTCTGAATATATGAGCTTCATGCATTGCATGGGTTTAAGTGATTTCGACAAAGTCCTTTATCTGAAAAAAGTCCACTGTCTCATATTCATTCGTTGGGCTTGCATGAGAATTACTATTGGTACCAGAGATGCCACTGTTAAGAAATGTGCTGAACTTGAAAGTGATGTTAAAACGGGAAGTTGCTGAGACCCATAATGGAATGGAGAAAAGATACTGGGGTTGGTAGCCTTATCTTTGTAATTGAGTCATGAGAGGATTCTGATACGTCTGTTCTATGAAATCTAACAATGTGAAATGATGTTCTCTGAAACTTGCTTTTCTATCCAGTGAATGAGGAAATGGATTTAAATTGACAGTATCTCTTAGCTGAGATACATAGTGATGGAGATTGGAGGACAGGAAGGATAGAGGCAGGAAGGCAGGGATATAATAAGATGGTAAAAACAGGAGAAAGAAGCAAAATGAGGAACAAAAGAAGCAGAAAAAAAAAACAATAGCAAATAATCCCATCTCCAAAGTTATTATCATAGAAGAGCCTTTTTAAAAATTCAGCATGCAGCAATGCCACGAGCTATAACCTTTAAAAGAAAGAGAAGGGAATTCTCAAGGGGACCTATGGGACAAGAATGCTGTTCTTTTATTTTCAAAAACCCCAAATTTAATATTACCCAGAAATAATGTTTTACATGTTTAGTGAAACCAGGGACAGAGTAATAGCTGGCCTCAAAGGAAGAAAAAGGTGCACCATTACTGCTTAAGGTCTCATGTTTCTATAGGCACCTCAAACATGGCAGTGTCTTCTGCCCCTTGGAAGAAGGTAGGTTCTTCCTTGTGTAATGTGATATTAATCACCGTGGCCTAAACCATCCCCTTCAGTGACTGTCTCCTCTAAGATTTCCTATACCCATATCAGAGATACATATGGATGATGATAGAGAGGATGGCTGAGTCATCAAAGGTCTGAGGTGGATCTTATAACACTCAAGAACAAGCCTACCTGCAATCCCAGCTCTGAGGAAGCAGAGGTAGTGGGATCAGAGCTCCCTGACCAGTCAGTATAGCTGAAATTGTGAACTCCAGCTCCAAGTTTAGGGAGAAACTCCTATATAAAAAATATAAGGTCAGAAAAAATTAAGGAAGATACAGATGAAAAATATAGATGGCCTTCAACATGTAGATGTGTACATGTACTCTTATTTGAACACACTCCCCCCACAGACACAGACACTGCCCACACACATATATGATACATGAATGATAAAACTGGAATGAGCAATGGTGGAAGTCCAAGCTTAAAGAAGAGTTCATAGTGCTTAAAGATTAATTATCCTTAACCATAGTGTTTTAGCTATAAATGAATCCTTTTTCCTCTCTGGGCTTCCTTGTATATTTCTGTGTAATAAATGGGGTAAGTAAGCCATGGCCACCCATTTCCCTAGACCAGCATTAAGGTAAGCAGATATGTAGAGTCTTTAAACAGGCCCCAAACCCAGTGTTTCAGAACCATAGTGGAAGGGTTTCCTTGATCTGTTTGAGTACATCTATAAATGATTTTAAGGAAGGCTAAAGTTTGAGAACTCTTGAGAGAAAAAAAAAATTCCAAAGTTCCTGCCACTTTCACGGGGTACAGTTTTGTCCTGAAACCTAAAGGAAGCAGGTAGTACAGGTAAAATAATAAGCATTAAATGATACTTTTACAGTGTCATATTTCCTATCCAAGCATCCCATTGACAGTTGATATGCTCCCTTTACCTCCCTAAGGCTATTCCTCACCATCTTGCAACTTAAACCACAGGCATTGGACCATCAAGACTGCATCCTGTGATGAATGATAGAATCACTCAGACAAATTCCAGAGCCAAGGTATACCTGAGGCTGAATGAGTCATAATTTATGTCTTTAATTGGACCAGAACTGATTAAAATGCTTTATTGACTCAAAAAAAGTTTCATTCCTTTACAGCCTCTTTCTTTCCCTCCCTCTTTGATTTCTTTCTATGCACATCTTTACCTTCCTTTTATAGCCCTTCCTCCTTGGAAATGGTAATGTTTTATAGTGGCAATGCCTCAACTCTGACTGACATTCAGATTTAATAAGTTGCATACTACCCAGTGACTTGGTTAAATATCAAATTCTGAAGAAGCAGAAGCTAGAGAGGATACATTGATTATTGCCCACTCAGGGAGGCAGTATGAGACAGGCAATGGTCCTGAGCTCAACTTTCTGTCACCCATCATGTCAGAGTTCAAATTCCAGCTCTCCTCCTTATTGACAATTGACAAAGATAGACATTGACTCTCCCAGAGACTCTTTTGAAAATGAAGATAGTCATACTTGTTATTTCTGGGGTAATGTGAGCTTTGAGTTAATTAAAATAATTAGAAAAGCTCAGACTTGCCAGGCAGTGGTGGCGTACGCCTTTAATCCCAGAACTCCGGAGGCAGGGGGAGGTGGATTTCTGAGTTTGAGGCCAGCTTAGTCTANAGTTCTTAAAGGTATGAAGAAAAATAAGAGTTCAAGAAAATCACTGAAATCAGTACTTGCAAAGAACTAATGTGAAAAAGATTTTAGTGCTCCTGGGGCTGCTTCAGAATGGATATGAAAGTTGGGAATGGAACAAGGATGGGAAGAGAGAATCAAAGAAAAGAATAAATCAAAAACACTGAGGAAACTCATCCAGGGGTAAGGTAGATATGAATGTCTCTGTGTATAGATAAGAAGGCAATGACATTGGAATCAGTATAGTGACTTTTCTAAGAAACACATTTGGGAGTAAGTGGTACAAGACAATTTCAATTAAGATCTTGCTCATTTTAGATCCCGTCTTCAGCTAATTACTCTTCTGGTCATTAAAGTTGTAACCTTAGTGATTAGTGGCATGGAGAATAAGGCCAGGTTATGCTTTAGGGCTTCAAGATTTGTACAACAAAAATCATTACCACTACCACCACTACCATCACTACCACTAATACTACCCCAACACCACCAACACCTCCTCCTCCTCCTCTTCTTCTTCCTCCTCCTGCTGCTATTGCTTCTCCTCCTCTTCCTTTCTCTTCTCCTTCCCACCCTTATTTTAATCCTCTTTCTCTCCTTCTTTTCTTCCCTTCTATCTTTCCCTTCTTGCTTGATTATTCGATAGGATCTCTTGTATCTTTTATATTTCTATGTCTTCAATAGTAGCATGTTGAATTTCAGAAGGTATTCACTTTTACCAGAGCATCTTTCCTTGATTACTAGTAGAAATTCATTGTTAATTTATTCTTAGAAGTAGAACTCAGTTTATAATGGAAAGATGAGCTATCTTTAAACCAATTAAATATGAGTTTAAATAGATCAAAAAAGTGCTTAGGCAAAATGTTGGCTGCCTAGTCCCAGTCCTCTCCCAGTATGAACGTCTTCCTCAATATAAATGAGAACTTCAATGAATGTATGTAAAGCATTGGTACAGTTAATAGAAATAATAACTGACAATACAAGTCTCCAATTTTAAGTGTAATACGAATGTTAACTTTGAAACCAGAAAAAATAAAACCTGCTGCAGGAGACCATGTTCCAATAGGGTAGTCCAGGTCATCTGCTTTCTATTTTGTGTAGAAAAAATTAACTGACAGTCCTGGAGCACTTTTCCTGACTGTTAGATTCTATGGAATACTTAACATTAAGTTAGATGTTATTTTGTTGGTGGTGGTGGTTGTGAAGGTGGTCTTCTTACATTTCTGTTATTTCTCCACCAAACCACCAAATCTGCTGTCAATTTCACATTGAGGAATCAAGAGCATGGAGACTTATGAGATAAGAGAGGAAAAATATAAAACACCTTCCTTGCTAATCTTATGTCTTCTCTGTTCTCTCTTTGGACCCAATCTTGTGATATGCTAAATGCTGTTTAGGCCTGTAGCATGGTTGTAATTTAAATGATTTATAGGGTGGTTTAACTCTCCTAGTTGAGTAAGTTCTGACTTATGAGAGACCTGCTTCAAAGGAACACTTCTTGAATAATGTCCTAAATATATCATTGCAGAAACGCTTGGTGGTTCACATATTTAATTTTATTCTACATACTCTTTTGGGAACAGAAGCCTCTGAGGTTGGTTTTAGCTCCTCTCAGTGTTGGCTGTGCTATCTGGGAAAGGCTCAACTGCTTCTCTCCACTCAAAATATCTCACCGGTATAAATGGATGAACACTTGCCTATGGTAGGGGGTTTGTGGTGATGCGATGGTGACACGCATCAGACCATGGAGCCTGCTATACTGAACTTGTCCACTGATTAGTAGACAAGCAAATAAGACAGTACAAAACCATCTTCCTGATGGGGCTGGAGCATCAGCGACACCCAAAGATGGCAGATGTGATTATTTACCAACCCACTGTTGTTTTCCTCAACTGGTGGCAAAATTGATAATAAGATTTTTTTAAAATAAAAGCTATATATCTGTATTTATTTCCTCTGAAATCCTTCAATTTTCAATATGAAAGAATCTCATTGTTATTTTTAAAACTCATTGTAGGTTAAGAATAAGATGTCTTTGGGCCAAGGTTTAGATGCTATATAGCAACATGAGAACAAGAGTACAGGCTGTTAAGTGTCTATGTATTGATATGTAAGGTCTCTTTTTCCATCACCTTTCTTCACTTTTTACCTCAAACAGAAAGATTTATTTAAGGAGGATAAATCTCTTAAAGTCAGAGCAGCTTTCTGTATGCAAATACATCATTCAGATTTATGCCAAGAGTATGTGACTCTTAGAGGGCCAGGTATGTAAAAGGTCACAGTTACTACACAATATTGTATTCCCTTCTAAAAGCTATCACCATACCTATAAGTACACTGTATAAGATATATATATATATATATATATATATATATATATATATATATATCTCACATTCAAGAAAAAAATGATTAGAACATGGACCTTGACTGCAAAGAGCAGGAGAGTTTTATGATATCAAGGAGGGAAAGATTACAATTGAAAAAAGAAAATAGGGTTATTTGGGAATTGCTAGACTCATTGGATGATCACAGAGCAACCACCATGCATGATATATTGAGGTGTCTTAAGAGAAAGTGTTGGAAAATGTCTTTCTTCAGCCTTAGATGTGTCAAGCCTATGATGAGTAACTGTATACGTTATCACTGGAAAGAAGCACAATAGTGAGAAAATGACCAGAAAACGAAGCTAGAAAATTTGGATTTCTACCTTCCTGAGCAGGAAGCCATTGATTTTTATTAAACCTAGGGCAATTCATATGCACTCATATGGTTTACCACAGAGACACAGTCCCATTCCAGAAAGCCATTGAAACATATAAACATATATATTCAATATTATATATATATATATATATATATATATATATATATATATATATGAACATACATACATATATGTGTGTGTTTCATATATATACTTAATACATATAAAAGTAATATAACTAAGCTTATTTTAATCTTAGAACATTAGTGAATGCTTTGTGGTCCATAAAAGAGAAGGTCCAATAATGCTAGTTGGGGGAATGAAGGAAGCTGATAGCACACACATACATATTGTTGAGGCCTAGGTAAAATATTAAGGGCTAGATGAATTATTCAGGCCTAAATAACAGTTACCTGGCTAGGCAGGCATTTTAAGGAAACTTTCCCATATGTTTCTGCTATTAGGAGGAAACTTCCCAATACCATGTTGATTACATATTCTGTTACATTCTGTGCCCTTGAAACCAATCACAATAGAAGTCAATTGAACTGTTTTGTATAGTTACCCATAATTAGCATAGATCCTCAGCAACTACACAACAGTACTTCTTGTGCCCTTGTATAAACTTTTATGATATGGACCCCAAAAGAAGAGAGACACCGATACCAACATAAGAAATTATTTGGAATAAGGCTTCCATTTTGAGTAGTAGTTGAGTAAAGTTTATGTTTCCAATACTTCCCTGGGAACTGACACCCTACTTGGCAGAAAGAGGCATGTACATGGGTAACTGATATCCTGGTAGACAAGGTAAGACATGAATCTTAGACAAGGCAAGTCCCCTGCCACAGTTGAATGTTCCAATCAAAGGAAACAGGGTATATGTACAACAAAGACATAGTCCTTAGGAAATCCCCTATCCTGAAATCCTTTTTTGGTGGAAGAACTTAGCACAGATTCTTGTGGAGTTGAGGCTTAAGAACTCTGTAGGATCTTAAATTAGCGCCTGCTTCAAATCCTAAATATGGACCATGGCCTTGGATGATCAGTCCTGGGGTATATGCTCAATAAACTATCTCTGTCTGACTGAGGTCAGTGTTTATGTAGTAGTTTGTGAGGTGATTCTTGGACCCCAACACATATTAACAAAAATAGTATAGAAGTGGTATGGAAGAATAGAAGAGATGAGTATCAATTACCTCTTTGATGAAAAGGTCTCATAGGTGTCTAAAGTTTTCTAATGGTCTGTTTTCAAAATCTAAAGAATACCTTAAACCCATAGACTCCAAATACACCAGGTAGAGTGCTGAGTATCCTGTGTCATAATAGTTACTCATACTTTGTTTTCTTCCACTTAAAAATCTAGAAGAATGCCCACATTTATCAACCATTGGCATAACTGATGTGGATACTGTCTTCATTTTTAACGGATCGCCTAACCCTATCATCTTTAAGTTATAAATCTGATAATGTCTGTGAGCCCTTCATGTGGTTCTCAGTCTAAGAGTCATGATTCTCTTTGGGTCACATATCAAATATCCTGTATATCAGTTATTTATAAAAGAATTCATAATAGTAGAATTACAGTTATAAAGCAGCAATGAAATAATTTTGTGGGTAAAAGTACCCATAACATGAGACACTGTGTTAAAGGGTCTCAGCATTAGTAAGATAAGGCCAACCTATGTGTTGTTTCTTGCTAGCCTAAATCTTACAGCTTGGCACAGATTACCCTATATTTCAACAGTTTTTCTTTTCATCAAAGGAGATCTTTAAGAAGTGCATTTGGAATTTTGGTAAAACTAAGAGAGGTAAGTGTCAGCTATTAATCTGACAGGTAATTTTAAAAGTAGATCTTCTTCTTCTTCTTCTTCTTCTTCTTCTTCTTCTTCTTCTTCTTCTTCTTCTTCTTCTTCTTCTTTTCTTCTTCTCATCCTCCTCCTCCTCCCCTTCCTCCTCTTCCTCCTACTCCTCCCCTTTCTCCCTCTTCTTTTTCTTCAACTCCTCCTTCCTTTTTAAAAATCTCTATGCATGTGATCTTTGTACATTTTAATTTTTATATGCACACTGCTTCAGGTGAGTATGGAGGCAAGAAGTTGACATTAGGGATTTTTCTTAAATAATTTTTATGTTACTCTTTGAGACAGTGTCTGTCATTGGATATGAAAGTCATTGATTCATCTAGGTTAGGCATCTAATGAGCTTTAAGGATTGGCTTGTTCTGGCTTAGCTTACCTCTGCCCACCCTTTACCACTTATCATGACATATATTTTATATGGAAATTCAATCATGAACTGAGATCCTTGCAAATGCATGGCAAACATCCTACTGACTGAGCCAACCCCTCAGCCTTTGATTCATTTTAAAAGGAAAACATGGCTATATGTGATAATACATGCCTGCAATTTACATACTAAGTTCAATGACACTCTGAGATGAGGAGAACCTAAAAAATAAACAAATCAAGAAATAAACACAGATATATAAATAGGGAAAGTTATAGAAAAAGTAAGATTGATATCTCTTTGTCTAATGTGAAGGCAACCACAAGACAAACAATGGAAGAAATAGCCAACATTATAGGGTCAGTTTAGTATAGAACAAATCAGTTATCAGGAATAAATACAGAGTTAAAACATGACTACTACTCAATAAAGACTAGTTGTTACTCAAAAACTATATTACTATTATTATTATTTATTATGTAACAAGACGAAATTATGAATTCAGAATGCTGATCATCCTCATGGTTTAGGCTTTAGCCAATGACATGATCATTATTGAAACAAGAGTATCCAGGATGTGGTAATTTGAGTTTTTGAAAATATCTGCTGGGAATGTATATTTGGCCATGATAGTCAAGAATTAGAAGTCTAGAGGAGATATGTAAGATGAAGTTAGATTTAAGGAGTGGTAGGATATCAGTAATAATAGAAGAATTAAGGTTGGTATGGTTTTCCAGGAAGAGTGGATGAAAGAGACACATTTGATGAGTTTCTAGAAAAGAGCCTCATCTGATGTGTTAGAATAGTGGCTTGTATCTGAACATAGCACACCAGACCAAAACACTTCCATGTGTAAGATATTTATTTGGAGAGAGAGGGACAATGTGGTAGCAGAACGAGAAGGGGGAAAGAGAGAGAGAGAAAGAGAGATCTGGAGGCCTTTCTTCATATATATGTGTGTGTGTGCGTGTGCGTGTGTGTGTGTGTGTGTGTGTGTGTGTGTGTGTGTATGTGTGTGTGTCGGTAATGATGTAACCCAGGTAAAGGTGGGAGTTGAGGCAAGTGGATTATGGGAATATGGTGGCTGTTGCCTTGGCACTGGGTCTTTGGGTCCTGTCAATATGAAGTCACAGGTTTTATAGGTCCTGATGCCAACATCATCTATATTCAGGTGGGTATGGACAGGGTAAATGCTGGATTGAGGTATGAGTTCTCACTCAAAAAGAAGCTCTCACATAGATATTAGGAAATATCTATGCTCACAAATTACATAAGTGGATTATTTTCAGGAATGAACGTCGAGACACTGACCAACATCGAAGTCGATTACGCCAATTAGTCTTAAGAAAATGTCACACGTCTGATTATTGACCTATACCGCGAAACTCTAGAGTGGATGTACAGAGTTGTAATACTTCAATCGCTTCGGTCATAGTCTAAATAAGTATATAAAACGGGGGGAATGAAGACAACCATTCTCCCTTTGTCAGAGGGATAGTCATATTAAGGTATTCTGTCTTCTGATAAATATAGCCATTAAAGTCACTTTCCCAAAAATTTCCAACCAATACCAGATGATCGCTTTAGAACCAAATCACAAAAACATATTTGTCTTCCATTCATGTTCTATGTAATACTAGAAAGCTTCCAATGCATAATAGGTACTATCCTTATACCAGTAGATGCTTTTGCTTGTTATATTTCAAAACCAAGCCCCCCCACCCAGTAGTGCTGAAAATCCATCCTGACAATGGCAGTTGGATAGGAAAGAAGCTGAGACATCCGAGGATGTCTTTCACTTGGCCTTGTCTCCAGATATAGGTGGGTGGTGCTCAACTAAAGAAAAGGATCCAAAAATGGGATAGAATTATAGAGTAGGCTGAAAGAGAAGTGCATAATAGGTACATCCATGACCTTCTCACTACCATCCTCCATCTGAAAGAGACAAAGGAAAATCTGTGCTGAGGCAAAGTGAGCTGGCTGTGTTTAATGACACATCAGTCTGCTAATTTCAGGAGAGGAATCTTAGTAAGAAAAATAAGTTATTTCTAAAGTCCAAGAATATCATTCAAAGAGAGCAATAAATTTCTGGAAATTTTGAGAAGGAAGGGGACTCATGGTAGCAAAGTATGTAAGGACAGGAAAGGCTCTTGGAAAATACTCAGTTCTATTATCTCATTGTAGAAATGAGTACAGAGAGCCATGGACTAAGCCAATTTCATTTTAAAATGAGGAATAGAGCTAGGATTAGAAACAAAGTGCTTTAGTAAGTCTTGTTTTTATCTCCTGTTATTCAAGATCTGAGAAAAAATTTAAATGTATGATATTTTCAGAGAGCAGAAAGAAAAAAATGCAATAGCTTTTAGTATACATTTAATGCATTATTTTGTAGCTGTTTAATTCTCTGTCATTAACACTATGCTATTTGCTACTTCGGCAAGAAAGGTACTGTTACTATTCCCATCACCAATAAGTGAATATTTATCATAAAGTAAAGGATAACCATGATACAAGCCTCCGACCCAAAGAAACTAATTAACAAAGAGT
>LR753796.1:39757-52124 GCA_902729485.2 Mus minutoides | reverse complement strand
AAAAACTGCTCCCCAAGTACTGCTACTTAAATTTTTATTAGATAATTTGGGCATGGTTAATATTTTGAGATGTATAAAACCTACATGTTTAGAGTTAACTCAACTTCTTTATAAATGATAGCTTATTTTTTCACTGTTATAACTGCAAAACTCCATTAATTAGTAATAAAATATATTTTAATCACAAATGTATGCAATAACTTTATGATAACATGCTTATTATAAAGATTTATAAAATGTTAATACATACACATGGACACACATAAATACATATACAAACATACATATACATAGAGAGAATTACCAAATACATGAACAGACATACCTTTGCTCTTGTATCAAACTTTTCTGCTACAGAGGATGTACAGGAGATATTAAGAATAGTTAGTCCCCCAAATGGAATTATTCCTTCTCGTGGAACAATATTAATGGTAGACAAAAGGCTTTCATCACAAACCTGTAATCAAAAATTGGTAAGATGCTACAGTGCCTTACAAAATAATAATATCAAAGGTTTTAGAGGGAAACATCTATAGTACTTCCTATACACAGGCTCACTGGGCATAAGATATGAGGTAATTTTTATAATAGAACTTGACTATATTTAATAGACAAATCATACAAATTACAACAACTAATTACTTTAATCTAGTCCATGTTGCTACTGTAACAGTCTTGATTATAAAGAGAAAGGGAGAGGGAACTTATAGAGCCCACCTCCAGCAGGAAGACAGGATCAAGTGAGGGATGGGGTTGCCATCCCACAGTCACATCTCTGACCCATTCTTTCCTGTCTGAAAGAATTACAGGGATGGAAATGGAGAGAAGCCTAAAGAAGAAGGTCCAGCAACAGGCCAAAAGTGGGAACCAGCTCAAGGGGATGTCCCAAGGACTGAAACTATTACTGAGGCTATGGAGCACTCACAAAAAGGAACATATCCTGACTGCCCTCCAAAAGACCCAACAAGCAGCTGAGTCAGATTCAGATATTTCCACCCAACCAGTGGACAGAAGCTGCTGACCCCTGTTGGTGAATTAGGGAGACTGAAAGAAGCTGAGAAGGATGATCCTGTAGGAGGACCAGCAGTCTCAATTAATCTGGACCCCCAAGATCTCTCAAACACTGGACCACCAAACAGATAGAATACACCAGCTGATATGAGGCCCCCAACACACATACAGTACAGAACTTCTGGATCTGTGTTCATTCTGAGATGATGCACCTAACCCTCAAGAGAGTAGAGGCCCCAGGGAGTTTATAGGTCAGGCGCAGTAGGGGTGGGGGTATCCATGTGGAGAAGAAGTGGGGTGGGTAGGAGGTGTGGGATGTNATATATATAATAAATGTCTCAGGATTTTATAGGGATGAGCTAATAAGAAAACACCAGTTAACACAGCACTTGACACATAGTAATTACTCAATAAATACTATCTATTATTATTATTAAACCTATACAATTAAACTACTCATTTTTATGTTAGTTAAAAATACATATAGGTAAAAAAATACATATAGGTTGAATATATGAGCAATTGAGTACATTATTAAACTTGTTAGACACAATCAGATCAGCATCAGATAAATACTATGCATGTCCTAACTGAGAGTTAAAATGAAAAGGAAGCATGTTAGCTAAACACTTGAAATACATGTCCATATCATCCATGCAAGTTTGAGAAATAACAACATGCAATTTATATACAATACTAGTAGGAGTCAGCTTATTTCAAGATCATAACTGAGGAAATATCCTAATGTGTTGACAGTGACTTCCAATCAATAAAATTGGAAAGTCGTTTATGTATAAACTATAAGCACCTTCATAAGTGAAACACAATAGATCACTATGTCCAGAAAATATAGGTGGAATTCTGTGAAAGTGCACTAGTTCTAATGACATTGGCTGGGATGCACAGGCAAAAATGCATTCTTGATGACCAAAATTCATATTGCTAGGGCATCCTGGAAATACCATGGAAGTACCATGGAAATAAAGAAAGTTTATTAGGTCACATCTTTCATTTTTATTGTAAGAAACATTTTTTTCTAAGAAACATTTTATAGTAATAAAAAGCCTGGTTTCCACTTATAAAAATCACATAGTCTTTCCCATACTTAATTATTAACTAGAGTATTAGATTAACAGTACAATATAGTAGGAATATAATTTTCTCTACTGTATTTTATGTTGCTTGTTAATAAAACAAGTTACTTTCAATTGGCTCCCAGGGTGGTATTACATATTTACCACGCCTCTGTCAATCTAGTGTTGTTACATAATGTTCTTGGATTTAGGAGTTAGCTTTTACTCTTAGTGGGCAACTGGCTCTATAAAGTAACTAAAATAATTATTACACGAATTCTATTTTACATCTCTATATAAGCCAAGATAACTGTATATCCAGATAATCCAACAGATGAAAATCACATTGAAGAGAAATAATTACATGTGCAATACACTTCAGTGTCAAAGTATTTCCTCCATAGACTTGTAGCAAAAATTCTCCCTTGTCCGGAGAACTAAAACCTGGCTGCCAGGTGACTTCACATTCCAGTGAGCAATATGGATCAACAATGCCTACAGAGAACAAGATAAAATAAGGCAATTGACATAGTTTCATTTTTTTATTTTTTTGAAACATTCAGGATAACAACTGATTTAAAGATATAATGGCATTATAAATCAAATTAAAACTAAATTTAAATAAAGAGAAATTATAAGTGAGGCATTATTAAATAAGCACAGTCCTAAAGGATTTCATGAAACCAACATATAAATTAGTTTTCCTAGTAGATAAAAGAAATGTATATCAAAATATACCAAAGTTTGAAAAACATCAGAAAAAAATTTATGGCAATAAACATTAGGACTAGAGAAACACAGATGATATAAAGTCATTTGTGAATCCTGACAAAATTCCCTCCTCTAACTTCTGAAGATTCTGCTTTCATATGGAAGAATTAATAGTATGAGTTTTAATCTAGAGATTAACTTCTGATGGAACTAAAATGCATAAACTTATCTCTGTATTTCAAGTGTACTGAGAGACCATGTGATATCAGAAAAATGGGGTATAAAACGGTGGCTATCTTTAAATTTACAATTTTAAAAGGAAATGATGCATAAAAGAGCAGAAGAGATGAGGGAACTCTGGAGTATCCCAAGAAAATAGAGGAACTTCATTGCATGCATTTGAGTTTTGACAGGAAGGATGAATGAGCATGAATACTGGCAGACTGCAAAATGTGGGAGTGACATACAAGGGACTAAAGAAAATGATTCATTAAAAAAAAAAAAAAAAAATACCAGCAAACAATACCTGATGGGAACTTATTCCTCGGGAAGAAAGAAGCTTCTGAAATTTGGGGACACAGGACACTAAATGGAAGACATGAGTGACCATTACAAACAAGTTTTGCTTAGGGTTAGTTTGACTTGCATGTAGGGCAAGGTTTTCTATCTTTAACAAATGAAGCAATAGAATGATGACTTCTGATTCTGCAGTGGCCATTCAGGGCTATCAACACTCAATCCCTGGATGGATATAGTGTAAGATGATCAGAAAGTACCAAGTGACATACTTTTAATATTCTTAGATGTTAATTCTGTACAATAAATAGTAATTGATAAACTAAAGAGAGCTGACTAAAGAAGTTTGTTGTCTACAGGTCTGTCAAGATCATACTGACTGAAAGCAACTAAAAATCCTGATATAGAGGATTAAAGAGACAGACATTTGTTCAGGATTTAAGCAATGGACGGGAATGGTTGTGATGAAAACTAAAAAAGAAGATTCAATGATACAAAAGAGTGACAGGAGGTGATAAATAAAAAGGATTAGCAATTCATATTGATGAGTCTTATGAAGTGAATTTCTGCCTCCAATCAGCACAATTAAGTTTCTAAGAATATTGTGCATATTAGGGAATAAAGAAAGAAGTCTTATGCATGACTTAAGTAAGTCTGGATTCGGTAGAAGTTCTGCATATAATTAAGTGTTAAGAACCCCGATGAAGACGAAGCTGCACATCTGCTCTATATGTCTCAGGAGGTGAGGGAAGAAGCTAGAGTCCAGCCAATGCTCTCTGGCTGGTGGTTCAGTATCTGGGAGCCCCCAAGGGGCCAAGTTAATTGGCTCTGTTGTCCTCCTGTGTGAGAGATAGGGATCACTTTGGGGTTCCTCAATTCTTCTGTAAACTCTTATACAAGACTCCCTATGTTCCATCTAATGTTTGGCTGTGGGTCTTAGTATCTGTTTCCATTTGCTGCTGTGTGGAGCCTCTCAGAGGACAGCCATGCTAGACTCCTTTTCTACAAGTATAACAGTGTATCATTAACAGTGTCAGGGATTGGTTCTTGCTCATGAGATGGGCCTGAATTTGGTTGGCCATTTTCTCTCTCTCTGCTCCATCTTTGTCCCTGCACATCTTGCAGGCAGAACACATTCGGGATCGGGTGTTTTGTGGGTGGGTTGCTGTCCTTATCCCTCCACTGGGAGTTCTGCCTGGACACAGGAGGTAGCCACTTCAGGCTCCATACCCCTCACTGCTAGAGGTCTCAGCCAGAGTTACTCTGGCCCAGTTCTAGGTCTCCTGCTCATCTCATAAACACATGCCCCTCCCCAGCCTATTTCCATTATCTTTCTCCATTGCTCTTCCTATACCTGATCTCCTGCCCTGATGAGTTACCAATATCCACTCCACAAGTTACCTTCTTCCATCTACCTCCAATATCTCTTTTATTTCCACTTCTGAGAAAGATTCAAGCTTTCTCCATTAGCTCCAGAAAGTTTAGAGATCAGGTGAGGTAGGGGGTGGGGGCATCCATATGGATACAGAGGGTTAGGGAAGAGGTATGGGATGTGGAACAGAGGGTGGATGGGGGGGGATAAAATATGGAGTGCAAATAAATAAATAAATTTATAAAAAATACTTTTTATTATATGATTTGAGGCATAACAATTTACATTCTAAATAACAATTGCTCATAAACTATAACTAGAGATTGAGGAGAAAGTATGGAAGAAAGGAAAATGAGAAAAAGGTAGGAAGCAAGGAGTAGAAAATAGAAATAAATACCAAGTTATGTGATAAACTGCTCATATTCTCAGGATGCTTTCAAATGAAAAAATAGTACAAGAGTAAGATTTTTTGCACAGCACTCACTGATAAATGGATATTAACCAAAAAGTACAGAATACCCAAGATAGACCCCATAGACCCTAGGATGTTAAACAAGAAAGAAGGCCATAGTAAGCATGCTTCAATCCCACTTGGAAGGGAGAACAAAATAATCTGGGAAGAGAGAGGAAGGGAGAGCCTGGGCGAGAGTGGAGAGAGGGAGAAAAAAGGGGGCCAGAATCAGGTTCGAATGGAGACAAAAGAGAAGCCTAAAAGGTCAGGCGAATGAATGGCAATATGTAGCTGTCATTGGTGGGGTTGATGAGGACCTCTAGAAAGTCCCATAGACCTGGAATGGGAGAGGTTCCCAGGATTCAATGGGGGTGACCTCAGCTGAAATGCCTAACAGCGGAGAGATGGAAATTGAAGGTACTACCTCCAGTAGCCAGACAGGATTCCCTGGGAAGGAATGGGGACACCAACCCACCTACAAAATTTTGAACCAAAATTGTTCCTGTCTAAAAGAAATGCAGGGACAAAAATAGAGCAGAGACCTAAGAGATGACCAGTGACCAAACCAAGTTGGGATCTGTCCCATGGGTAACCAAAGCCTGACACTATTACTGATGCTATGTTATGCTTGCAGACAGTAGCCTAGCATGGCTGTCCTCTGAGAGGCTCTACCACCAGCTAGCTGAGAGGGATGCAGATACTTACAGCCAACCATTGGACTGAGGTAGGGGGAACTCCTATGGAAGAGTTAGGGAAAGGATTGAAAGAGATGAAGGGGATGGCAACCCCATAGGAAGACCAACAATGTCAACTAATTGAGACCCCTGAGAGCTCCCAGAGACTAAGCCACCAAGCAAAGAGCATACAAAGGCTGGTCCTAGGCTCCTGGCACGTAAGTAGCAGAAACCTGTCTTGTCTGTCTTCTGTGGAAGAGGATGTGCCTAATCCTGTAGAGACCTGATATGCCAGGGTTGGGGGATGCCCTGGGGGGGGGGCATTCTCTCAGAGGTGAAGGGGAAAGGGGATGTGGAGAGGCAATCTGTAAGGACTGGGAGGTTGGCAACATTTTAGATGTAAATAAATAAAATAATAAATTAATAAAATAAAATACAAAGTTTTTTTCCTCAATCATGCACCTATCCATTTATTGTTGTACCATCCTCTGTGAATCATTATAATTTTCTATACATTTAATGTTAAATAATTATCTTATATTTATAAGTGGATACCTAAGTATATGTATGTGTGCCACATGCATGAGATAGTCTTCAGAGATCAGAAGAGGACATCAGACCCTCTTGAACCAGAATTATAGACAGTTGATCAACTGTATAGCTACTAGGAACCAAACAAACGTAGAGAGTCTTACAAGAGTGCAGCAAGCACTCTTAACTACTGAGCCCTCTCACTGGCCTCTGGGACACATGTTCATTTTATAGGTGTGGGAAGTAGCACACATAAAAAAATTCCTCATGATAAAAATAACTAACGAGTTGCGAAGCTAAGATCAGCTTTAATCTTTATTTTACTTGACACTTTGGTCATATTTTGCTTTAGCTTGTTATAAAACACCACAGTAAGTCAACAAGATGCAAAGATTCAGATCTTTCCATCTCACTGAAAAAGTATAAGAAGCATATAAAATGAAAAGACAGTATTGGTCAACTGGTAACTAGCAATTTTAATTCTTCAAATTATATGTTATGTCCTTAGAAGACATGTCCTCACAGCACAATATAACGATGCTTGCCAATTCCAATGTGTTACTAGATAAAGCACACTTTAGAAGTTACTGAGTTTGTATGATAACAAATGCATTACATGAAACTAAGAGATTACACAAAGTTAAATGGATGGTTAACTAATTCAGGTGCTCATCAGAAACAGTAATTCAGATTTGCTTATACTAGTGTTCTTATTAAATGACAGTCTTAAGTTTTTACATATGTAATTGACTTTGTCACCAGTTATAATTAGATGAATTTAAAATGTAAGAAAATCACTAAAAGTTATAAAATCATCTTATAATTATACTCAAATTATAAAAGTAATGACATTTTTCATGAATATTTGCAATGGTTAATGTTGTCATTGTTTAGATTGAGCACCCCAGTTATGTGATTAAACACCAAGCAAAATAATAGCTTTGACAATATTCAGATGTGATGTGAATAAATAAGATTTAAAATACTTAACTGAAAAATACTGCATAAATTAAGTCATAGAATGTGCTAATTTGATATATGTTTAGATTGTACGTATGTTTACACAACAAAATGCATATTCAGCTTATATTTAATATCAGTGGGTCTTTCTTAGTAATTTGGCAGCCTTAAATGATTTAAAGCCTATAAATTGAATCTTGCCATTGATCTGAATGTGGTACTATCACTTTTTCTCTGGGTATGTAGCCTCCCACCTTGTCTTGCAAATATCTGACTTGTTAAGCCACATAATTAACCAAGACCTTATATCTCCATCTCTATCTCTTATTGTGTTTCCCTTGGAGCCTCAGAACAGAATATTTATTTTTAAGTCATATTTACTCACATAAAAATAAATGCCCCTAATGATAGTATCTTTTTACTTCTATGCTCTTACCATAAGTAGATGGTACACACTCAATAAATAGTTAATTCCTGAATATATAAATGAATAAATGAATTTCTATATAAAACAAATCAAATAAACTATTACCTTGGGCTGGACGAATAGTAAATGCAGTTCCTCTTGGTGTAGGTACTGGTTTCCATCCAAAGTGGGCAGGGCAATTGAGATGATTATATAGCTTAACTGTACCACGAAAACATGTTTTCAACGAAAAGGATTGTGGTCTCAATACAATCTCATTAGAAGACAACTCAAGTTTTACAGGCAGGATGGCAGCCATCACTAATATGTGTCCACCAGGTGTGTTATTAATTTTAAAGGTGAATGATCTATAAAAGAGTAAAAATTCCCAAATTTAACTAATAGCACAAGTATCTACTTATGATTAAAGACTTCATATATATGCTATACATTACCATACAATATTAATTCTGAAAATAATGATAGAGATAAATTAGATTGTCACTGAACCATAAAAGCATACAAGTGTACAAAGTGATATATTTTACATACTTTCTATGCTTTGGGAGAAAAATAATCTATGCTACAATTATTGAAATAAATTAATATAAATAATTCGAATGAGCAGAAACTGAGAAGTAAACCTTACTTCCAAAATTTTCCACTTCTGCAAGATTCAAATACCATCGGAATATATGTACTAGATGTAGGTGGGAGCACATATGAAAATTGGTTGGTTTTCTGAAGTTCTTCAAAATCAACATCTAACTGGATCAATATATACATAGGCAGCATATTAACAAGATGAAGTAGCTGAGTATTTGTAGATTTCACACAAATATTACCAAAATTAAGGACAGACGGTCCTGAAATAATCAAAGTAAAATGAACACAAAAATATTTAGTATAATATCACATAACTACTTAGTGAATCAGATAAGATTAGCTGTACTTTTATCTAGCTGATGGTAGTTTCATGCATAGAGACTACTGCTTCATGTTCAATGTGAATATATTTTAGTATGGAAATTTTTTTTTTTTTTTTTGAGACAGGTTTTCTCTGTATAGCCCTGGCTGTCCTGGAACTCACTTTGTAGACCAGGTTGGCCTCCAACTCAGAAATCCGCCTGCCTCTGCCTCCCAAGTGCTGGGATTAAAGGCATGCGCCACGATGCCTGGCTAGTATGGAAATTTTATGGTAAAATAAGCACAATGAAATTCCAATCATCACTTTGACCTGCAACATTTCACCAATGTTTACTTCTAAAAATACACTTATTTTATTCAACAACATACAATTCATAAAAATATAGTAATTTTCAACACATGATTAATTATTTCCTAGGGGTTCCCCTTTAAATGCCAAAGGCTTTTGCTGTAATAATCTTTATAATTATAGATGATCTCATTTTTTTTGAGACAAGATTGAACTATGTAACTAAAGCCAGCTTTGAATTCATGATGCTCCAGTTTATGGATCTATTCTTCATATGCATCATCACCCCACATTGTTTTCAATCTGCTAACTGTAATAGTTTGTCATAAAGAATATATTGACTATATTTAAATNACATTTATTCATTCATTCATTCATTCATTCACTTATCTGTGTGTCTGTCTGTGTACATGTATAAAAAATATGAGTATGCCACAGCATATGTGTGAAAGTCAGAGGAAAAATAAAAAGTAATTTTTCTTTTTTTTTCTCCTTGCCCCCAAAAGTAATTTTTCTTAATCATAAGAATTCTGAGAATAAACTTCAGGTCTTCAGTCTTAATAGCAAGCATATTTACACACTAAGCCATCTCACTGATGCCCACTTTCCATAGTTTTACATGAATATAATCATCTGGTACATAACAAATTTGAATGGTTTCTTTCTCATAGTGAATTTTTGAAGCATTCATCCATTTTTAAAACAAATGTTTCATTCTTCTATATTACTGAGTAGTGCTGTGTGATGTTTAGTTTCAACTGGCAACTTGACCCAGTCTACAATAACCTAAAGAAAGAGTCTTAGTGAATGACAGTTTGAGTAGACAAGATCAGTTTGTGGGCATGTCTGTGGGAAATTACATTGATTACCTAAGATGGTATGAGACAACCTAACCCACTATGGGTGGAACCATACATGAATATGAAGTTGTAGATTGGATAAGAGTGGGAAGGTAAGCTGAGCACTAAAGCATGTATTCAATCATTTCTCTGTTCCTCACTGTGGATAAGCTATGGCTAGCTGTCCTCTGCCCCCGCCATGCTGTATCCTATAATTTTGAGTTCAATAGATATTTTTCCCCTAGGTTGTTTTTGTTAGGTATTTTAATCACAACAACCAAAATAAAACTAGAACAAATGCCCTTTATGCATGTATCTTAATTTTGTTTTTATTCACCTCTAAATTGATATTTAGTGTCCACTTATTAGCTGTTTGTAAAAAGTTACTATGAAATTTGATAGCAATTGTCGATTTGAGTATACAACTTCATTTCTTTGGATAAATATGTAGGAATAGGATAGAGGAATGATATGGCTGAGTTGTGTATTGATATATAAGGAGAAAACAAACTAAAACAGTTGTATTCTCACTTGTAATATACAACCTAAGAGTCTCAGGTTCTTTGAGTCATTGAGAAAAAAAATAAATAATGAGAAGATTTTTGTCTTAGAGTTTCCATTGCTGTGAAGGGACATTAGGAGCAAGGCAACTCGGACAACATTTAATTGACACTAGCTTAGTTTCAGAGGTTCAGTCCATTATCATCCTGGCAGGAAGACATGGCACTGGAGAAGGAACTGAGAGTTCTGCATCTTGTTCTGAAGCAGCCAAAAGACTATCTGCCAGGCAGCTAGGAGGATGGTCTCAAAGCCTTCTCCCATAATGATATACTTCTTTCAACAAGGTCACACCTCTTTCAAAAGGCCACACCCCCTAATAGTGCCACTTCCTAGAACAAGCATATTCAAGCCACCAAACTTTTCCTTCATGGTTTAATTTTATCTATCTAATAAATTATAGTAGTATCTCATTTTGGTTTAATTTTTGCATGCCTTTAAAAACTAACAATGTCTATTTTAATATGTGAGCACAATTATGTATTTCCCTTAATGAACTGTCTATCAAATTTTCAGCCTATTTATTAAACTTTAGTTGTTTTTCTTAAGTTTTATTATGTTTCCTAGTTAAAACTAAACTTCTAGATGTACAATTTATAACAATTCATTTTAGTCAACATATGTTTTTATTCCCCTACCAGTAGTATCTTTACAGAAAAAACAAAAAAAGTTAGCATTGATTAATATCTGATTTATTAGATGTTTTGTCAATTATGCTTTTATTTTCAAAACTAAAACATTTTATTTTCCCAAAGTTAATGATATTTTCATATAGATACATATACCTCTACAAATATATGGTTTGTGATCTATTTCTACCTGTTTTTTAAAGATAAAACTGACAACATTTGTACATGTTTACAACATGCAGCATGTTTTCAAAAACATGTGCATTACAAAAGGATTAAATTAACTTAATTGAAATATCTGTCACTTTATATAGTCAATTTTATGGTGCAAACATTTGTAGCTTATCACCACTTATTTTCAATCCCATAAAATTTTGTCATTTGTAGTCACAATGCTAAACAGTAGCTCTCCAGAACTTATTTTAAATGAAGCTTTACATCTTTTGACCAACAATCCCTATTTTGTCCTCTACCTCATACAAACCCTGGTAACAACTATATTCTTTACTTTTATAGGCCCAAGTGATTCTTTTAGTTCCATAAAACACAAGATTATGCAGCATTAGTCTTGGTATGCCTAATTTATTTCAGTGTCTTTCACATTGGATTCCTTTAGCCAAAATTTCAGAATTTCTTTTTAAGCATAATTATATTCTATTTTTATCAATATATCACATTTTATTTTTTAACTACATATTTTATCCTATGGGACATGGTTTATTTGTGTCTCTATTGTGGAATAGTAAATAATGGTAATTAACATATGTATCACCTCATGAACTTGACAGGTGTTTAATAAAAGGCTCAAAACTCTACTCTCAGCAATGTTCATATATGCATTATCTTTTTAATTATAACTCCCACGTTGTACAACAAATCATGATGACAAAACTATCTATAAGCTGGGGTTGGAGATTGCTGCTGAGGCAATCTTTCTTGATCTAAATCTAGGACTACTATCAGCTAGCCTACCACCTGAGCACAGAGTTATCATTTATCCACCTATGGATCCTCATGTGTCTTTAGTTCAAGTAAAGGTTCACAACTTGGGAAGTGAAGGCAAAAGCTCTAACAATGACCCATCTGTCCAAGAATCATTGCATAATTACTGTTATGCGGTAAAATGAGCCATGATCTTTCTATTCTACCATTTTAATGCAATCTGCTTTTGAGAAGCAGGGAGAATACAAATAAAATCATGTGAGTAGGGATATGTGTAGGATCTACAAGGAACTGGTGAGGGGTGTGATCAAATATATTTCACAAAGAAGAGTAAAATCAACACACACACACACACACACACACACACACACACACACCCACACACACACACACACAAATCAACCAACAAACAAACACAAAAAGACCATAGCAGATTTATGCATAATCTTACCAACAATTACTTGATGAATTTGCTTTG
>LR753796.1:19757-34757 GCA_902729485.2 Mus minutoides | reverse complement strand
TTAAAAGTATTTTGCTATATATGCAGCTGGAGCCATGGGTCCCTCCATGTGTACTCTTTGGTTGGTGGTTTAGTTCCTGGCATCTCTCAGGGGAAGGTCTGGTTGCAGTGAGGAAGGGGCGAGGTTGGGGAACAACCTCATAGAAGTAGGGAAGAGGGTGGGATAGGGGGGTTAGTGGAGAAGAAACCGGGAAGACAGATAATATGTGAAATATAATAAAAATGTAAAAAGAGAAATCCAATGTATTAAACAAAAATTAAAAAAAAAAGTATTTTGCTTACCATTCATTTTGTCACAGTTATACACTAGAGAGTATAAAAGATTAGATAAGTCAAATCTGGTAGCATTCAACAACCACTGTACTCCTCATACAAATGGAACAAAACCCCATTCTGATTACTGACCATAGCAGTTTCTTTCCTTTTTTAAACACCAGGATCTTACAGATCTCTATATATTATCTTGGATATTATATTGATCAAATTGTAATTTATTAAAATCACATGGTACCTGAAATGTTCATGGTGGTCTCCAGACCTGATACTTGTAGATCTGTCATTAGGAAAAGCAGTCAGTGCATTCTTTGTTGACTCATCTTTTAAGCGATGATCATGAAGGTTTGTCGCTGTTGACCGGAGCATTGCAGCTACAGGTGGAAGATCGTCCTTTTTCTCTGCATCTTTAGCCACAAAGTGTTTTGTGGGATTACTGACCAAGGGGGATATACCTTAAATAATTTGAAAATTAAGCCAGCATTTAGTACTTCGTATTGTACAATTCCAAAAATTAAGCAAATATTTGATACACTAGATAACTGATGCGGTGATTCAAACAACCCTCATAGGCTTATAGATATGAATGTGTGGTCATTAGGCAGTGGCTCTACTTGACAAACATTAGGAGTATGGCCTTGATAGAGTAGGTGTAGCCTGTTGGACTAAGTGTGTCACTGGGGGTGGACTTTGAGTTTTCAAATGCCTAAGTCAGGCCCAGTCAGGCCCAGTGGCTCTCTTCCTAATGCATGCCAGTTAACATGTACATTTCTCAGATCCTTCTCCAGCACATGTTTGCCTTTATGCAGTCATGCTGTCCACTATAAAAATAATGGGCTAAACATCTGAAACTGTAAACAACCCCCAATTAAATGCTTTCTTTTATATAAGTTGCTATGGTCGTGGTATCTCTTAACAGCAACTGAACACTGACTAAGATAACTGATTTTAACAAGTGCTAAATTTTCAAGTGCACTGTGAAAATACAAATCACTTAATACAATAATACATGGGCTTATATTAATCAATTTAGAAAAATAAACTTTAATAATAAAATATATGTATAATAAAAAGCATACTAATTTGAAGATTTAAATTGACCTATATGAAAATAGAAGGCTTTCTTGTTTGTTGTTTTTTGTTAAAGTCAACTGTATATCATCAGGTTCAAAGGGTTCAATTAATAAAATATTATATGTAAATAGAGGATACTGTACCACATACAAAATCTTAATATAGTTAAAACTACTTTACATTAACTTCCAGAAAAAAAAATAGATCCAATACAACATAGCAATCATTAAAATATTTGAGAATCTGCATAAGACACCTGAGAATAGCAACATAACATCTACTAAAAATATGACAGCAATGTAAATCGTTGGTATAGCCAGAGATCTACTTACATGTAGGCCCATGATATGTATTAGAACAGGCCTTCTATCTGACTTTGATAAGCTTCTTTAAAAAGGGGAAAAAACTGTTTTGGCCATGTTTGATACACATAATCTTATACCGAAAATGAAAATCACATCACAGCTGTGTAGGACTAATGTAGTAACATACCAGGATTAATTTTCACTCCAATTTTCCTGGTGAAAGCTTTGCAAGTGCTGCTGAAATCTAAATGTATGTAATGAAAAGGTTTCATTGACAAAGACCGTAGATTATCATCTGCCACAGGTCCAATAATCTCAATCACTTGCTTTACTTTAAATACTCCAATTTGATGTGGAACAAATGAGCATATCACATTCTAAGAAAAACAAAATTTAATCAATTTTCTATTGTTAGAATAAATGAAACCAAATCTTAAAATACATGTTATTTGAATGTCAAGCAACATATTTTCACCATGGGGATTTATAAGAAATTTTAGAAAACATCAACAAAAAGTCATATGATATTCATTATTGAAAATTGGGAGCAGACGGGACAGGATCCTCCCAATCTGGCATCTGCACCCAGGAGCTTAGGCTGTTCCAGAGCCCTCTACACAAGTTACACCAGGAAGGAGGACATAAATAACTAACTCCCAAAAAGATACAAGAGAACACAGGTCAACAGGTAGAAGCCCTTAAAGAAGAAACACAATAATCCCTTAAAGAATCACAGGAAAACACAACCAAATAGGTGAAGGAATAGAACAAAACCATCCAGGATCCAAAAATTTAAGTAGAAAAAATAAAGAAATCACAAAGGGAGACAACTCTAGAGATAGAAAACATAGGAAAGAAGTCAGGAGCCATAGATGGAAGCATAACAAACAGAATACAAGAGATAGAAGAGAGAGTCTCAGGTGTAGAAGATACCATAGAAAACATTGACACAACAGTCAAAGAAAATGCAAAATGCAAAAAGCAAAAAGCTCCTAACACAAAACATCCAGGAAATCCAGGACACAATGAGAAGGCCAAACCTAAGGATAACAGGTATAGAAGAGGGGGAAGATTCCCAACTTAAAGAGCCAGTAAATATCTTCAACAAAATTATAGAAGAAAACTTCCCTAACATAAAGAAAGAGATGCCCATGAACATACTGTAAGCTGGTACAACCACTCTGGAAATCAGTTTGGGGGTTTCTCCTAAAATTGGACATAGTACTACCTGAGGATCCAACAATACCACTCCTGGGCATATACCCAGAAGATGCAACAACATGTAATAAGGACCCATGCTCCACTATGTTCATAGAAGCCTTATTTATTATAGCTAGAAGCTAGAAAGAACCCAGATGTCCTTCAACAGAGGAATTGATACAGAAAATGTGGTACATTTACACAGTGGAGTACTACTCATCTACTAAAAATAATGAATTCATGAAATACTTAGACAAATAGATGGAACTAGAAAATATCATCCTGAGTGACGTAATCCAATCACAAAAGAACATACATGGTATGCACTCACTGATAAGTGGATATTAGACTAGAAGCTTGGAATACCCAAGATACAATTCACAGACAACATAAATCTCAAGAAGAACAAAGCCCAAAGTGTTGATACTTAGGTCTTTCTTAGAAGGGGGAACAAAATACCCATGGAAGGAGTTACAGAGAGAAAATATGGAGACTGAAGGAAAGGCCATCCAGAGACTGCTCCACCTGGGATCCATACCATATACAGTCACCAAACCCAGACACTATTGTGGATGCCAACAAGTGCTTGCTTACAGAAACTTGATATAGCTGTCTCCTGAGAGGCTCTGCCATTGCCTGACAAATACAGAAGTGGATGCTCTCAGCCAACTATTGCACTGAGCACAGGGTCCCCAATGGAGGAGCTAGAGAAAGTACCCAAGATGCTGAAGGGGTTTGCAGCCACATAGGAGGAACAACAATATGAACTAATCAGTACCCCTCCCCAGAGCTCCCAGGAACTAAACCGCCAAGCAAAGAAGACCAGCCCCAGCTGCATATGTAGCTGAGGATGGCTTTATTTGGCATCAATGGGAGAGGAGGCCCCCGTTCCTGTGAAGGCTCAATGCCCCAGTGTAGGGGAATGCTAGGGTGCTGAGGTGGCAGTGCATGGGTGTGGGGGGGCACACCCATAGAAGCAGGGGGAGGTGAGGGGTATGGGGGGGCAGTTATATAGAAATTACCAAAGGCTTACAAAAATTCAGCATATCAGGAGTGCTGCTGTAAGTCGGAACATCCTCATGGCATATTTCATGCTAGAATTTCATTTTCCTAAACTCTGTTTTGTGGTCAGCAACTATGGTATCTGTGGCAACAATTAGTACAACAGCCAAAAAAGAGAAAAGTCTGAGTTCAAAAACGCCAGAACTCATTTCCACAGACTGTGCTAGTGGGTCTGTCTGCCAAGTGTCTCTGAGAAAAAGTGAGGTGTGGAAGAGAGAGAAAGAAGAGAAAGGAGAAAAAAGAGAGGAGAGGTGAAGAAGACAGAGACACACAAGGAGAATTAAATAACATAAGAATTTGAGGTCCTTTTTCATTTAATGTTTAAAGAAGCTATTAGAAAATAAAGTCAAATTATTAGGATTTCTATACAGTGTTTTCTAAGCTGTGACATTGAAAAATGAAGTAAATTTAAACAGGTAAAAAAAATAGACAAAACCAGAGACACTATTGAGAAAGAGTTACTGGATGTTACCTCATGAGAAGCTGTTGCCAACAATTCTATTAAAGCAGAGTGTTAATAACCTCAATTTTAGGTATCTGCTTCTGTAAACATGATTAACTGTAGACAGGGATTTCCTGTTATAAAGATAGTCACATCGACCCTCTATTGATTATACCCATAGATAATGTAATGATTTTAAAATATTGCCAGAAATCTACAAAAGCTATAGAAAACTATGTGTGATTTCTCAGACCTACTGAGACTTCTCTTTGAGGTAGCATGTATTAAATTCTGCTGACCCTCACCTCAGTTGATGGTATCTATATGAAAGGGATGGCGGCCCTGTTTCCTCCTCTTTTCGCATTTTTGTCATAACATGTTTCTGGGAACTGAGAGAAACTTAATTGGCTACATACAACACAGAAAAGTATCTATACAGAACTTGTCTGGAAAGTCACAAATATTGTAACAATAACTAAAACCACAGTAAACCTCACAGTGATTTAGTTTTCAGCATTTCAAAGAAGTATGTTATTGACAATGCCAAGTTTTCATCAGAAAATTATTTTATAACAAAGGAAACAATAAAATATGGCCAACACACCAGAAAGGGATCATAATAGGAACTGTCTGTGTGAAATGTTAGACTTACCAAAATATTAAGGTAAATTACTTGGCTACTGCTAAAAGACTCTCTATTAGAGTTCATGGCACATATGACCTCAGCATTTTTGTATGAATTACTTGATGAAATATTAAATATCTTCCCTTTAGAGCAAGAATAAGACGAAAAAGTCTCTTTCACTACTACTATTTAACACTATGCTAGATGTTCTAGGTAGGAATATTAAATAATAAAAAAGTCATGAATTTCAGTTGTAAAAGAAAGCATAAAATAAATTCATTCAAAGGACATGATCTTGTATACCAAGGAATATATTTAAAAATCACTCATAAATGAATTTAGGGAATTTGATATACTAGCAGGGAACAATCCAAAATGAATTATAAAACTAAACTAATTTTGCTTATCAAAATAACTAGGGCCTTTAAGAATATTTTTTAAAGGAAAAACAAGGGCTGGGGTTCAGTTCTATGGTAAAATACTTGCCACCCATGCAAATTACAGTACTATAAGAAAATAAAATTCTTGACTAAAAGGAATCATAAAATTGATGTAATAGACACTAGAAACACCACTGAAACCATCTAAAACACACATCAATAAGCAGCAAGATATCTATCTGACCTCCCTAGACTGCAAGGCTTAATATTGTAGAATGGCAATAGTCACCAAAAGGATTTGTAAAAGTAACACAGATGTTATCAACAGACCAGCAGCCTGCTGCCAGGTTTTGGTAGAAACTGTCAAGGTGATTTTAGAATTGTATACATTTTGAGGATTCCAAATTAGTCAAAAACATCCTTTAATAAATTTGGATAACTCAGACATGACTACTCTTAATGATTAAAAGAACTAACTAAATGAAATTTCAAACTAAAATCTTTTGCTGCAAGGGATATTGCCAAGGAAATGAAAGACCCACCAAAGGGGAAAGGTGGTTCTAATTTATTTATCTGACTGAGAGTTGTATCCAGAAAATATGAAGAGCTTTCATTTTAGCAACTAAGAAAAACATTCATGTACTCACGCCTGGTACTATAAACATTGCTAAGGCCATGTCTAGTGAAATCATGGGCCTATTGGAGTCCTTTGAAGGTTTTGCTAAGTGGTCATGTTGTCAACTGTCCTTTAAATATTTATGTTTATATTCACAGATTTGTGCTTGGTCAGAAAAGCTTCCTATTGAATTACCTAACAGTTAATGCAGTAATGAAGTGTTCAAAGTGCTGATAAGAGACTGTGAGTGTTCACCCACAGAAGTGACATATATATGGACACCCTCCACTCTTTGTAAGGCTCAGAAAGCACCTCAGAAGAGAATGCAGAAAGAATGTCAGAGCTAGAGGTTCTAAAAAACTACTGTGAAATGCTATCTTCTGGACCTGACATGGAACAGCAAAGATGAACATCACTTTAAAAAACGCTATTGGAATAGCTCCAAATGTTAGGAACAGCATTTTCAAGATTTAACAATTTGTATTTTGAGAATATTAAATATGTATCTATACAAAGTCACCCATAAAACATCAAGTATCAAGCCAGAAGTATCTAACAGACCATAGAATTCCAAGCCCTGATTTAAGTAACAAACATCCTTGGGGGTCTTAAAATGGAATGTGTGGGAGGAACACTAAATTTGGGAACACTAAAAAGCTTCTTAATATGAAGTGGACAAAAAAATAAATGAAAATTAAATGTCTAATTAAGCTAAGGATTTTCTTGCAGCCCTAGTCTGTGCCGCAGCACAATCCTTCCCCAGAGCCTTGCTTCAGAATATACAAGTATACTTTGTATTATATATGCATCATGTGACAAAACAATAATGGGTGGTGTGTAAAAACACATGAGCTCACAGTTGAAACCACTGTATGTTTAAGCTACACACTTTTACATATACACACAAAGTTTCCTATTGTTATAGAAGCACACTTGTTTAATTATAGAAAATTAAGATTTTTCAATATACTTCTGCAAGCATTCCTCAGCAAATAAGTATTAAATTTGTATATATAATGTATATATAGCTATAAACCTATGGTCACATAAAACCTGCCCAGGCCAAAAAGAAAAAAAAAAAAAAAGAGTTGAGTTGTTAATGTTGAAGAGGTTCAGTTTTATAGTGCCTACAAAAATGTTGTCAGAGTAGCCAGTCATACTTATACCAGCCCTGGAAACATAGGAGTTGGCCTGGTGCCAATAGGAATGTCTTGGTGTCCACATTTTCTTTTTGTTTTTCCTCAACACAACAAGCTGCAAAGTAGGTAATTATTACACATTTCAAATTTCAAATTTTGATTAAATCTGCAAGATATCATTCATGTGATTATTGCACAAAATCCTTCCTGAATGGAAATAAAACATTTTGAGTTTTGATGGCACTACATTAGAGAACCTATTTAACACACTAGTTTTCTTAAGCCATACCTGTTTCTGTATATGTATTATAATTTAATACAATAAAAATGTTTTAGAAGCAATAACTATATTGCACACAGGACTTGACCATCACATGCTTTCACTAGCACCTTGTAGACACTTAACAAAAGAATTATGGATTCTCTATGACTGCATTTATAACTAATTCTAGATCACATAAGATACATACTTTGTAAACACTAGTAGATCAAATGTGGTTCTTAATTCTCTGGATAGTATTTTAGCGGGAATAACTAGCTTAAGTGTTATGAAAGGAAACAAAGAAAAAGCTGTTTTACCTGAATACATCCTTCATCAATTTTGCCCCTTTCAGGATCCATTTTAAAGTGTGCAGTTTTTTTAAAATGGTACATCACAGGAAGTGATATGGACTGATTTTTTATAATGCAAAGAGTATCTGAATGTTCACCCATGTGACAAGGTGTAAAAGTAAGTGATTTTCCTGGATCAAACTGTAATATGACTGGAAGTCCAGAGCCAGTAAGAGCTAATTCCAGTTTTTGAAGTCGATTACCTAAAAATAAATAAATAAATAAATAAATAAATAAATAAATAAATATTGAACACAGTGAATAGTGTTTGGAAAATCAAAACTGTATTTGTCCAGCCCACATGATATCTCTCTAAAAATATGATGATAAATGGGAACCTCACTCAAACATGAGCAAATGCAGTGACTGCCTTCTCTGAGCTACACATAATTTTGGGTATTGACACAGGAATAAAAAGGAATCTACTCTAATGGATGTACATTCTGAAGAATAAGACTGACAGAGAGTAACCACATTTACAACACTTACAAAGGACTATATGTAAAGGCAAAGTAGACTAAGACAGAATACAAAGCCTTAGGGACACTGTTTTTAGGTAGAGATATTCAACAGGCCACTTTTATACACACAGTAACATTTGGCAAACATTACATAGAAACAAACAACCATGAAAAAATATATGCTAAGCAGAAAGAACAATGTCAAGAACTCTAAAGTACAAACTAGCTTCTGATATTAAAAAAAAGAAAAACACATAAGAAACCAAGAATAAACATTGCCTCAGGGTAAAGGATTAGACAAAGCAATATCTGTGAAATGGACCTAAGAAACAAGCTGGTATAGCTATTTTAATATGTAACATTATTAACCTCAAACCAGAGCTAATCAAAAGAGATGGGGAAGGACACAATATATTCATTAAAGCAAAAAAAAAAAAAATACACCAAAAGGCATATTTTAATTCTTAACATCTCTGCCATAAATACAAGGATAACCAAGTTTGTAAAGAAACACTACTATAGTTTAAATCACATAGTAAACCTCACAGGCAACTAGGACCTCCTCCAGAGAATCATCAGTACATAATTTAATGCAATCCCCATCAAAATTCCAACACAATTCTTTGAAAAGGCATTTCTTAACTTCATATGGGAAAACAAACAAACAAGAGGGTAACTGAACAATAAAAGAAGGGCTGGAGGTCTCACTACTACAGAACTCATGTAGTACTACAGAGCTAAATCAGTAAGAACTATATGGTACTAGCATAAAAACAGATATCTTTTTCAGTGTTATCAAATTAAAGACCCAGATGTAAATCTACACACATAGAGACACCTGCTTTTTTGGAAGAATGCAAATAGATCTATACTTATCACCCTTCAAAAAACTCTATTAGAAGTGGGAAAAAATCTTCAATATAAAACCAGATTCACAAAGCCTGATAGAAAAGAATATAGAAAATTACATTGACACAGGAGAAGACTTTCTAAGCAGAACACAAATAAGGGCAGATACTATGATCAACAATTCATAAATGGGACTTCATGAAATTGAAAAGCTTCCATAAACCAAAGGACAGAGTCAATCAGACAAAGCACAAACAGAATATGAATATTTTACCAATTAATATACAAAATATATGAAGAACTAAAAAATCCAAATATCAAAAAAACAAGTAATCCAATTTTTAAAATTGGGATACAGATCTAAAGAGAGAATTCTCAATAGAGAATCTAAGCTATTCTCAAATATCTTAGAAATAAAGAAATGTTCAACATCCTTAGCCATCAAGGAAATACTAAGCAAACTACTTTGAGAATCCATCTTATCACTGTCAGAGTGGGTAATATCAATACTACAAGTGACAGCTCATGCTGGTTGGATGTTGAGCAATGGGAAAACTCCTCCATTGTTGGTAGGAGTGCAAAAGTGTACAGCCACTATGGAAATGACTCAGAAAGTTGGGAATTGATTTGATTTACCTCAAGATCCAACTTACCACTCTTGGGAATATTGCCAAAGGATGTTCCATCCTATTACAAACACATTTTCTTATCCATGTTTTTGTGGCCTTATTAAAAACAACCTAGATGCCCCCCACAATGGATAAAAAAATTGTGGTACATTTGCACAATAGAGTACTATGTAAGCTGTTAAAAAAACTAAGATCATGAAATTTGTAATAAAATGGATGGAAATATATATATATATATATATATATATATATATATTAAAAAAAACCTGAGAGAGGTAATCCAGACTCAGAAAAAATATTGTATATATTGGCTTGTAAGTGGATATTAGACATTAAGTAAATGATAATGAAAGCTACACTCTCTAGGTGCAGAGAGGTAAGGTATAGAGGCAGGGTTTAAGGGGGGAATAAATGGATCTCTCTGAGAAGGGGAAACAATGTATTTTACAGGTAGACTGGGGATGGGAGCAGGGGGCTATGATGTAGGGGGAGATTGTATGGGGGAGAGAGTGCAGGGAGGGATGACTGGAATTGGGGGCCATTTGTGGGGGTATAGAAACCTAATGCAACAGAAACATCCTAGAATATATAAAAGAGATCCTAATGAGAACTCCTATGGATAATTAATGTGGGATCTCAACTTGCCATCGCATGTTGATAGCTGAGGTTTTTGTGGTGGGATTGTGTTGCATTTGATTAAATTGTTGGCCAAAGAATCCCATGGAAATCCCCAAACAATACATGCCATTTCTAAGATAATGGACTACTCTCTGGAAAATGACAGCACTTAATAATTTTGTTAACTTTACACTTACTTTTCATGGTATTAGAGTTATCATCTCTCAAAAATCCATCTTTACTTCCCACAGAATCAAATCTCACAAAGAGGGCATAGTCTTGTCTATGTGAAGGTCCAACATCCTTCTTAATATCAACTACCAGCCTGTAAATATCATAATCCATTATTCTTAAGGCAGAGGTGAAATATTTTTTGTCATTTCTGAGTATAAATTATTAATCTAATATTTAATTCTATGCAAGTAGATGGAAATGAGTAAAATTACAGCTGTTACCCATTTCCCAAATTACGAACAAAGGAAGATATATATAGTCAATGGCCAACCCTATGGTATAATCTATCTATACCTGAATCTTTCTTTTGATTCCATCCTTCCTATACATTTTCTAGGAAGTTCTGATACATATCAAATCATGTTCTCTAATTACTTGTCCACTACCATGAACATGATTAAAGAGCATAAAGCTCTGTGAAATTTAATTAATACAAATATTTCTAAGACAAGATTAACTTAAATGTACCAACTTGCTAAAACCTACGTCACATGCCATAGTGTATTTTTCCCCCTCTGGAGGAGTTCTTAGCTAAAAGCTAAGGACTCTCTAATAACACATATAACCCCAGTAGGAACCTGTTATATATTTGCTTTCTCTAGTGCACTAAATTTATATTACTAATCATGTTCATGTTAGTGGACAAGTAATTAGAGAACATGATTTGATATGAGTCAGAACCTCCTAGAGAAGTGTACAGGAAGGATGGGAAAAAAAGAAAGAGGTATAGATAGATTATACCATAGGGTTAGCCACTGACTATATTTATCTCGCTTAGAAACATGTTATCTCTTCTGTCAGTGGGTACTCAAATATACAAAAAGTTGGTGTGTAATATTAAATTGGAATACGTGTGGTGTTCACAAAACATTTAACAAAGACTTTAAATATTCACTTAAATTTCCATACTAGACTCCCAAAAAAAATTAAGTACTGTTATTGGAAATAAAATTTGGATATGTTTCAAAGTATATAAGGGTAGAGGAGGCTGAAGAGGTGGCTCAACAGTTAGTAGAACCCAGGCTTGGTTCCCAGTAGACACACTAGGTGACTCATAAAAATGTATACACTCAGATAAGAAACACAGACATACAAAGAAAATGACATAGTAATCTTGTGTATGTTGAACATAATCTTATAGACTTTCCAAAGAAACTTCCTATACAAAATATCATTAAGACAGTTTTGATTATATGAGTAGGGCAATTACTGATTAGCTTTATGCCTTAGTTTTGTTTTTTGTTTTGTTTTGTTTGTTTGTTTGCTTGTTGTATTTTCTTTTGTTTTGTTTTTTTTCCTATTGCTATAATAAAGCTACAGAAAAGAAAAAGGTTTATTTTAGTTCACAATTCCAGGTCAAAGTCCATCAAAGCATAGAAGTCAAGGCAAAAATGTAAAGTAGTTAGTTTCATAACAGTCACAGTGCAGAGCAGAGAGAAATAAACACATATGTTTATAGTACTCAGTAAGCTTTTTCTACTCTTATACAGCATAAGATTCAAAAACAGAGAATAGTGCCACCCACTCTCAAGGTAATCTTCCATATACATGACCATAGGCCAATCTGATATAAGTAACCAATCTAACCATCATGTTCTCTTAAGTTAAACACAATTCAGCCTTCAAAAATACAGTATCACTAAGTGATAATGTTATAAGTACACTGACCATGACCCTCTCACAGGGAAAATTTGTTACAATTAGGTTGGTTATTTACACACAAACATACTAAGGTATGTTGTTGGTCGAACATTGATGGGATTCAGTCGGAAAGGATTTTGTCCCAGTAAGAGCATATTCTTGCCTTCTAACATATTTCACTACGATATTAAAGAAGTTTGGCTAGTGTGTAGCTACTATAATTTTCATTAATTATTGACATTACAATTGAATTCACTTTTGCTTACTTTGGGCTGAAACAAAATGTAATGACAATCTTTTGATAAGGGAGTAAAGTCCCTTCATTGGGAATGCAGGACATAAAATCAGTCATATCTATTTTCTTTATTTTGGTTAAGTAGGAGAGGTTATTTATGGCAATATCTGTCCTTTGATGAATATTTGCTCCCTGTAACATAAAAAAAGACAAAAAAAATCATGTCAAGGCAAAGTAAATACATATTTTATAAAAGTTTTAAAAATTTACAGAATGTAGAAAATGAATATTTGTCTATAAAATAGCATATACCTAAATTTGACTAAGGAACATGATTTAATTCAAAACTTGAGGAGAATCAGGTTAGTCAGTGATTTGCAAGAAGCACTCATCTGGTTCCATTCAAACATGATGTGCCACTTTTGCTCAGTTCACTTACCAGCTCTTCTCCAACACAATCATCTTGCATTATTGCCACCCAGTTTATGGATTCGGGGCTATTGTTATACAGAATAGCATGCTCAAGTTTTGATGTTCCAAAGAACACAGAACCAAATCGTACACATTCCAATTTCTTTTCACTATTCATTTGAAACAATTCGATAATCTGTTCAACCACACGCACTTTGATGTTCAAGAATGTTTCAGGACGACCTTGCAAATTCACTCTATAAGAAAATAGGATATGTATATGTGTAAGTATTTTCATTATAAATTGACATATTTATTTTCTTCTAAGTATTTTGGATCAAGATTTTTAAAATGACATCATAACTAATTCAAAAGACGGAGGGCAGTTCCTTTCATATGCTGCCAGAGTTTATCAGATCCAATAAAATGAAATATATGTGTAACCTAATTTAGTCTATACTTGAAACGACGAGGTTGGAAAGCCAACTAATGATATGATACCAGACAGTCAATGGAATATTAATATCATTATTTATTTCATAAATACAGGAGCTATATGATTTATAAGATTAGCTCAAGAATTCTAAGTCACCATTCTAACTCATTCCAACACAGGCCCAGGCCCAGTTCATCTACATACAAATACCACAATTGCCTAAATAAAAAAATAAATCTCAGAAAAAAAAATGCTAAAGAAAAAAAAAAAACTTTCCAATAAAATTTGGTTTCTCAAACTAATTTCAGTTCTCATTTAGCATTCTTGTCACATGATTATTCTTTTCTTATCAACTTAACCCCAACAGATACCACAAATAACTGGCTACTCCTAAACTATGACCAAAATACTCATTTAGATTTTATTATAACTGTGAGCATTATCCACACCATATCTCAACATATTTGTCCTTCCTTTGATCTTGGACATCACACATTTCCCTAGATTTTCATTCTAACTCACACATGCATGATCTAATGTTCTAAAGCANAAAAAAAAATCCCCATTCCTATGTGAACAGAACTGATATTTTGTACTTTACTACTTTACCTATAAGTGGTCACTCAGTGTATTAATTGCACATTCCATGTATAAATGAACTGAGGCAAATCTCATAAACATGCTTCCGCACAGACTCTTTACTGGATCCTGTGCCATTTGTTTTAATTATACCTTGCATCACTCCCTTATACTTCCTCAACTTTGCCTCTGATCCTCCAATAGAGTACAGTTATCTCTAAAATTTCAAATCTGCTACTTTCTCTGACTGAAATAACATGTATAATCCAAGTTAACATCAACATTCACTTACACATCACACACACATACACACACACACAGAACTTATGTGCTACCTAGATCCTAGATTAGTGATGAGTGTGTGATTCAACTACCAGTTTGTTAGTGGAATCGTTGGACCACTCACTCATATCCACAAAACTGATACTAGGAGCTGCTGTTATGTGTATCCATATGCTGTTCTCAAGTACTTTCCATTGATGCTTGTATATCTTGACATATAGGAATAACAAAAATGATCCACTAGCAAATGAAAAAATAAGAAGGTTGGTAAACAAACAAGCAATTGATCCGAAAGAAGAAAACAGGAAATATTTGAGTTTCATATAAGAAATTTTTCAAATACTGTACTACAAATTTACCTTGCCATTTCATTTACAATTTGGGCCTGGTCTGCACAGAAATCCACTTTGATGACCCTTGATTTTTTAGCCTTTACTATACCATGACTTGGAGAAATGACAATAGGTAACTGACCCTGGTATTCTGCTTTAAACATCCCTAAGGAGAGTAAAAGACACAGTTTAGAGTTAGATACATATTACACAGATGGCCCACTGTGGAACAAAAATAATGGCTTTTATTGTAATTACAGATACTGACATCACCGAGAAAATCTAAACCTAGCATTGGAATTCAACCTTCATCAGGGGCTAAAAATACTGTATATTCATTTAGGGAAAGAACTTAGACTAAGAGCTCTGAATATCCACATGCATGCTCTTCTATTCGTGTTCTAAACTGTATGTTCAACTACTTATATCCATTTTACAAATCTCTAAAATATATAATGGATGCTTCAGAAAAATTAACTTTTTGCCCAGGTTTTTCCAATAAATACATGAAGCAATTAAGTGTGAAACATGGTCAATTTCACACCCAGAAAACCAATTTTCTCTTA
>LR754481.1:7355-54304 GCA_902729485.2 Mus minutoides | reverse complement strand
TATTTTAATTATGTGTCTGTGCATGTGTCTTTGTGTGGGTAGGTGTATCAGCACAAAGCCCTGGATGCCAGGTAGTCAGATAACCTGAAGCTGGAGGTAAAAGGCTGTTGGTGGCACCCAATGTGGGTGTTGGTATCCAAACTCTGGTCTTCTCTAGGACTGTGTATGCTCTTAACCCCAGCCATCTCTCTAGCCCCCCCAAACTCTAAGAATTTTTTTTTTAAAGATTTATTTATTTTATGTATATGAGTACACTGTAGCTGTACAGATAGATGGCTGTGAGCTATCACGTGGTTGCTGGGAATTGAACTCAGGACCTCTGTTCACTCTGGTCCTGCTCTCTCTGGCCCAAAGATTTATTTATTATTATATGTAAGTACACTGTAGCTGTCTTTAGACACACCAGAAGAGGGTTTCAGATCTCATTAGGGATGGTTGTTAGCTACCATGTGGATGCTGGAATTTGAACGTAGGACCTATGGAAGAGCAATCAGTGCTCTTACAAGTTGAGCCATCTCACCAGCCCCAAACTCTAGAATTTTAAAATCCTGAAGTAGACATCACATCTTTTGCAGCATTTTTGTGAACTTAGGTCTTTTTTTGCTGATAAGATATTGGCTATATTAGCACAAATATATTTTACACAGTATCTAAATTATTAACTATACTAAAAAGAAATATATATATTAGGTTATATTAGATAAATATTAGATTAACTATAATATTAGATTGTCTATATTAGATTATCAATATTAGATAATATTGGCTTCAACTGAAGCTTGCTCACATTTATTCTTATAATCTCCGTGTTAATCTGTTCATTTTTTAGATACACCTTCCAATTTATGTTCAAAACTTTACTGTAAATAATTCACAAATAAAAACATTCAGTGAGATTAGCCAGACCAAGACCCATACAGTCTCAGGATCTATAAAGTTAAAATACCCGTCTTGAAGCTATTGAGTTTCACACTGGACTTTATAATTTTACCATTGATTATATTTTAATGTACATACCTGCCCATTCCACACACATAATGTTGTTCATTTTTATGAACAACAGAATTAAAACCAGAAAAACAATTAGCTTTATGTCCTCTAATTTTGTGTCAAGCTAACATTAAAATCTGGATCACAATAAAGTTACAGACAGAACATTCTAGAGTCTATTAGACTCTCTGGCATTTCCTCCCAAGCAAAGGGAAAGCAGTCAACACTTGGTAGAGCCGGTTAATTACGACTCTCACAGGATTTCTCCTTCCTTGGATCAGACTACTTGCTTTCTTGCACTTGGCAGCTATCTCTGAGTTCCTCAATTAACTCAGGGATATGATTGTTTCCCCGTTCCTAGGAACAGCGAGTGTTTTGGTCATGAAATGCAGTTACTGGGGCTGAGATGGCTCAGCAGTTAAGAGGACTGACTGCATTTCCGAAGGTCCTGAGTTCAAATCCCAGCAACCACATGCTCAAAACCATCTGTAATGAGATCTGATGCCCTCTTCTGGGGTGTCTGAAGACAGCTACAGTGTACTTACATATACTAAATTAATAAATCTTAAAAAAATAAAAAATAAAACAAGAAATGACCAGGATTCTTTATACATTTTTTCAATCTCATTCTAGAAAGTCCTCGCTCCTTCACCTCAGATAGCAGCCCTTGGCCCTTTTGGTTTTTCCAGATGGTTTCTCTAGTTCACACTTGCCTTTGCCTCCCGAGTGCTGGGGTTAAAGGTGTGCACCACCATGCCCAGCTTAGATATACCTTTGGTATGACCTCTTTAGTGCAACTACTTTATATTTAACAATGTATAATACCTAAAAAATCTGAATGAAGTCAAATGCTAGCTTATCAATAATCTGTATTATGGATGCTGGGCGTGGTGGTGCACGCCTTTAATCCCAGCACTCGGGAGGCAGAGGCAGGCGGATTTCTGAGTTTGAGGCCAGCCTGGTCTACAAAGTGAGTTCTAGGACAGCCAGGGCTACACAGAGAAACCCTGTCTCAAAAAGCCCCCCAAAAAAAAAAAAACAAAAACTGCATTATGATTATAACTATCCCACTTTCTACCAAGCACTCAGAATAAAGAATAAGCTAGACACATTATATATTTCAAATCATTTTATGTAATTATAGGAAGTAATAAGGCACAAAAGAACTAACCTTGACCAGCAGTTCAGTTACTTCATAATGACCATAAGAGCAGGCATTGTGTAACGGCACCAGATCACTGCGGTGACAATGAGAAAAGAAAGCCTGTTATTACAGAGTCCGTAAGTCTAGGGCAATGTGCACATTATAATTCCCGAGTCTCTTTCAAACCCATTTCTTTTCTCCCTACTTCTACTCGTTACTTATTTAGGCCAATATTATGTTATTAAACTCTATTCTTCTGAAACAACCTTTAAACCAATTTATTCTCTAAGCTCTAGCCAAACATTACAAAAATAAACCGTTTCTAAGTATTTCTGTTTTAATACTATTATTCTTCCTTGCTTTGAAGAGATGGTTCTAACTTTTTAATTTCTCTCACTGTACATCCTTGGCTAGTCTGGAACTCACTACATAGACCAGGCTGGTCTTGAACTCAGACATCCACCTACTTCTGTCTCCCTAGTGTTAGGTTCTAAGTTAATATGATACATACAAGTACCTGAGCTTCTCTCTGTTCTTACAATATTTCCTTGTGTACTAGAACATATACTGTTCCCAGGAATAGACTTCCTTTTCTTGTTTGGCCTGGCTCACATTTATGTTTTCCAGTTATTCTGAATACTAGTCAGGTCTTTTTGAAACATCTTTTGAAACTCTGTAAGGTAAATGCTATAGTCCTCAGTAAACTGAAATCAAATTCTTTTTTTTTTTTTTAAAGATTTATTTATTATATGTAAGTACACTGTAGCTGTTCTCAGACACTCCAGAAGAGGGCATCAGATTTCGTTACAGATGGTTGTGAGCCACTATGTGGTTGCTCTTCTTACCCGCTGGGCCATCTCTCCAGGCCCTCTACTTTTCTTTTCTTCCCCCCTTTTTTCTGTCCCTTCAGAAGAGCAGACAGTGCTCTTAACCACTGAGCCATCTTGCCAGCCCTGAAATCAAATTCTTTTGTAATGTAACAGAACTCCTACAGAGCAGAACCTTAAAATTCTGGCTTCTACCTTTAAGTTTCTCCCTCCCCTCTCCTTGGGGAGATCAGCATTATTAACTGGTACAACCAAGCCAGAGCAGCCTCTGCTAATACACAGTTTTTTCCTTGCCTGAATACCAATCTTACTGCCATTCACTAAATACTTCTACTTGAATTTCCACATATTCTCATAAAACTATGAGTTCTAAAAGTCAGCACACCGTCTCCTGCCGAACCACGTCTCCTGTACTTGAGTCTAACTCACTTAGTTTCAGATATAAATAACGGTTTTCCCTTTATTCTGTTCTTGTGCTTCCCTTCCAGATATCACTATTTCTGCTCTTCCAGGGCAGCACCCATCCAGGTTCCTTTTCATTTTTTCTGCAACCACTGTTCCTCATCTTAGCTGTCCAAATGCTCACAGCACTCACTCTTAGATATTGCTCTTCTTGCTTATAGGCTCCTCTTTCCCCAACTAACGCAACATGTATTATCCCAGAATGCACTCCTCCTTAAGCTCCTTTGAGGATTAAACAACCATTCCTCATCTCAGATCACAAAATGCTTACAACTGCAGAACAGTGAATTTCTTACGTTAATACACCAAAACTTCTAAAACTTGTGGAGTTTTGTTTGTTTTTTACATGTTTCTCTAATTCTCTTATTTGTCCCATGTGAATCACCTGCTTTATATCCAATTGAGTTTGGTGTGTGTGTGTACTAAGCAAGTGTCTGACCATTAAGCTACAATTCCTTCCTTTCACAAGAGGCGAGGAGGAAGGGATATGAATATCTTACTAAGTTGTCCAGGCTGGCCTCAACATGTGATCTCATCCTCATGGGAGCTGGGATTTTAAGCCTGTGTCATCAAAGTCAACTTGGTTACTACATCTTAAGTGTACTATTTATAATTTCCTACAAGATGGTATTCCTGAAACTCTGCTTTCTGTTTGCTTTCTTTCTTTAGTTCGTTCGTTCGTTCTTTCGTTTTTTGAGACAGGGTTTCTCTGTATAGCCCTGGCTGTCCTGGAACTCACTTTGTAGACCAGGCTGGTCTCGAACTCAGAAATCCACCTGCCTCTGCCTCCCGAGTGCTGGGATTAAAGGTGTGCGCCACCACACCCGGCTTGCTCATTTAGTTTTGAGTCTAGGTTCCATATAGCCCAAAACTGCTATGTATTGAAGATGACCTTGTACCCCTAAGCGCTCCGACTACACTTATCCAAGTTATAGGATTATAGGCATGTAGTAGCACACCCTGCCCTGAACTCTGCTTTCTCGAAGTGAACACTGTCTTAAATTCAAGCATTCATCCTTCTAAAAGATTTTTCAATAACTCCACCCATCCATCTCGACTTACCACTCAGATATACGAGGCATATTTCACGAGCTATGTATTATATTATATGAGTGGTAGGCCTACTTCATTATAATTCCTTATGGCCCTCAGAACAACTTGCATGTTACAAAAGCTCAATAAACATGAACAATTTAAATAGCAACAGAAAAATGCTTATAAAGATATAGTGTACTACAAGGACCCAAGCTTACCCTTTATCTTTAGCATGGACATCAGCTCCATGTTGCAGTAACAGTTGTACAATTTTTACTCTGTTGTATCCTGCTGCCAAATGCAATGGAGTTGACTGAAACAGTAACCAAATAAATTAATGAAATTCACATAATAATAGCCATTAAAATGTCTGAAAAGGTAAAAACCCAAAAATAAAACAAGAAAATCTAACCATGAGCTCATTGTTAATAAACAATCAATTTGGTTTTCTAAGATTAACATATATAGAAAAAAATAACAAAGAAAACATCAGAATTCTCTTTAAATGTTTCAACTTATCCCCATTACCAGATGATATAAAATCAATCACAAAAGCAATACCTTTCTGCCATCACTTGCATGGCAGTTGACATTCAATGGTGTAAGCAGGGCCATCATTTTTTCCTCATTGCCACTCCTAGAAACATAGTGAAAAAAAATTATCAGTAGTTTATACTATGTACTGTAACCACCAAAACAAAGTCTTCTCTTAAAGTATGCTTATGTCATTTTCAAGATGAGGTCTGCTACATTCTGTAGCACAGACTGTTCTGGAACTCTCTATGTAGCTCAAGCTATCCTCAACTCATAGTAAGTTTACCTCTGCCTCTCATGTATGGAGATTCCAAGTGTGGGCCCCTACAAGTGAAATCTGTTTTCTTTTTATTCCTTTTAAGTAAGTAAGTAAGTAAGACAGTAAGTGTGTGTGTGTGTGTGTGAGAGAGAGAGCGAGAGAGAGAGAGTATAGATCAGAAGTATCAGATGCTCTGGGAGCTGAACTTGTGTCCTTTGCAAGTGCTTCTAAGTGAGTCACCTCTTCATACCCTCACAGAGATCCATCTGCCTTTATCTCCAGAATGTTGGAATTAAAGGTATGCACTACTATGTCTAGCAAGAACTAGTTGTTTTACAGATTCATTTTTTTATGTGTATGAGTACTCTGTCTATGTGCATACATGTACATGCATGCCTGGAACCCAAGATTATAGGAACTACTGGAACTAGAATTACAATGGTTGTGAGCTGCCATATGAGTGCTGGGAACCAAATCCAGCATTAAGTGCTTCTAATCCCTGAGCCATCACTTGATCCTCTCACTGTCAGGTTTTCATGGCACATATATGTAACAGTAGTACATACCTCGCACTTTCCAAGAGTTCATCTTTCTTATAGTCACCTGTGAATTGGAGAAGGAGAGGATGATCAGAAATTTTCAAAAAAAAAAAAAAAAAAAAAAAATTCAGTGATAGTTTTATGACCATAGCAATTATAAAGACAGTATACGGGGGCTGGTGAGATAGCTCAGCAGGTAAGAGCACCCGACTGCTCTTCCGAAGGTGATAAGTTCAAATCCCAGCAACCACATGGTGGCTCACAACCATCTGTAACGAGATCTGGCTCCCTCTTCTGGAGTGTCTGAAGACAGCTACAGTGTACTAACATATAATAAATAAAATAAATCTTTAAAAAAAAAAAAAAAAAAAGACAGTATACATAAATAAAGCAAGGTCCAAAAGAAGCGTTAACAAGCTGACACAGAGTTAGGCTGCCAGTAAATTCTCCTTTTTCCCTAAAATAAGTATATTATGCTAATTAGGTACAATCCACCACTTCATTCAAAACCCAAATGAGAAAGTACAACTCAAGCGTATAATAGGAGACAACCTCCTATACACATGAGCTCTGTGTTCAATTCCCAGCACCAATTTAAACCCAATTCAAACCAAACCAACCAAATAAAAACCCACACCATAACCTTATGTAGCTTAAAACTAACTTTATAACAAATATTTAAAAAGATTAATTATATAATACTTTATGGGGATAGTTTTTATATTTACAAATGAATTTTAAAAACCAATAAAATTTAAGTTAATATAAAGATTTTCTAAAAGAATATCCAAGCTGAAGACTACACTGAATTTATATTGACTGCTCAAGGCTAAAAATAGTAAAGAAGGAAACAAGACGGTTGACAATTACAATGACAACATGCTCTCCAGAAGTCTTCAAGGGAGAGTCTATAAATCTTCTTAGCAATGCCAGAAGAAGTATAACAAAGTGTAAGCACAAAAGCTCACAGTAGACCCTCAGGCCTTTGCCTTTTAGATCAGACATAATTCTAACAGTACCCAACAGGTAAGAATCCAGTAAGTATGGCTGGAGGGGTGGCTCAGTGGCTAAGAATGCTTTCTGCTGTTGTAGAAGACTCAAATTTGGTTTTGAGCACTTGGTATATAGCACCTCACAACTGTCTATAACATAGTTCCAGGGCTCTGACACCCACTCTGATCTCCTTAGGCAATGCACACACATGTGGACATACATATTCATTACCTATCTCTTGCAATTTTATAAAAAGAATCCATAAATAATATGGCAGTTGCTTAAATGGATAGCATACTGGATAAAGGCAAATCCACATGAGATAGGTACAGTTCAAACCAAGCCCGCTATCTAACCACATCTGTACTCATGTCAACAGATACCAAGGAAATGAATTATAGCTATAACAATCATACCCATGGCACTGAAATGGGTCCCAAATCGAGATTTGGGATATAAATATTTATATTGGGATATAAATGACTAGAAAAAAATTAGTGATTTTTGAAAGGGTTCCATTAAGAAAAAAATCATTATACTAAAAATAAAATAGTATATAAAGGGGTACATATTAATTGTCTGAAAAACCTGGGGAGTATTTTTAAAATATCCTGAACACCTGAAGCAACATATGATTATCAAACCCTGCCCACCAATACAATGGCAAATTGAAAACAAAACAAAACTTTATCTTTTTTGGGGGTGGGGGAAGGAAGTAAAGAATTACTTATATTTTTTGTATACAAGGCACAGTATAGCTGTCTTTAGACACACCAGAAAGGGCATCAGATCACATTGCAGATGGTTGTGAGCTACCATGTGGTTGCTGGGAATTGAACTCAGGACCTCTGGAAGAGCAGTCAGTGCTCTTAACCACTGAGCCATCTCTCCAGCACCAAGTTTTTTCTTTTTTAGGCATGATTCAAATTCAACTGTTGAGAGATAGCAAAATAGTAAGTGAACAGAAAAGTAAAAATTCTACTTTCGGTCATTAATTGCAAGATGGAGGAGGCATCTGTCTACCTAGCCCATTAGGTATTTTTATTCTTCCTGCAATAACGGAAGAGGACACAGACTTACCAGTCAGAACAGCTTTGGCGGACGGGTCCGCTAAATCCAATGCTGTCCTTCCATCTGTATTGCGGATGGTTGGCTCAGCTCCATGCTGTAAAAGCACTACGAAAAACAGCAGCACTACTTTAAAAATGGTGACCATGGCAATCTGAATTAATAAATCAGTTTCTTAATAGCTCTGGCACAGGAACCAGTAAGATGTCTCAGTGGGTAAAGGCATTTGCAGTGCAAATCTCATAATCCGTCTAAAGGTAGGAGAGAACCGAGTCCATAGGGTTGTTCTCTGACTTCCATCCATGTATGTGTCCTATACATACCCTCCATATCATACATACACAAATAATCACAATCATCACCATCTTAAAACAAAAGTTTCAGTACAGAATTCACAAATGCTTTCTATCTTAATAATATAGTCAATGTTTAAATTTAAGAAAATATAAAATATGGCTCAGTGATGGTGGTACCTTTAATCCCAGCATTTGGGAGGCAGAGGCAGGCAGATCTCTGATTTTGAGGCCAGCCTGGGCTATAGAGTAAGTTCCAGGAGAGCCAAAGCTACACAGAGAAACCCTATTTTGAAAAATAAAAGTTAAAAAATAAATAAATAAAACAATTATTAATGCATTAAAAGCATGGTAAACTTCCAATGGAAGGTTGTTCTTGACTGTTGATATCTCTGGTGACAAGTGATGAGGATGGTAAGCTGATGTAAGGGAAAAGGGAAAACTGGTTCAAGCTTTTCTAATGTCTAGGAGCCCTGTCTACACTAGAAACTTTTCTATTATGAAATGCTTAATGCTCTATATACACCAGGCAAGAGGTATTGGATTTAAAACCTATGTGAATACAAGCATACATTATGTGCATGCACAGAAGCTTAAAAAAAAAAAAAAGTTGGTGACTGTGATGGCATACACCTTTAATATCAGCACTTGGGAGGCAGAGTCAGCTAGGTCTCTGGGAGTTAGAAGCCGGCCTAGTTTACATAATGAGTGACGGGCAGTCCAGGCTACATAGAAAAACCTTAAGTTTTTTTGGGTTTTGGTTAAAGAAAGAAAATGGGATAGCTATGTTACTCTTGCAACTGATCCCTCAAGGTCATTAGTTATCTTTCTACTTGTTTAAAAAAAAAAAAAGAGAGGGGGCTGGTGAGATGGCTCAGTGGGTAAGAGCACCCGACTGCTCTTTTGAAGGTCCTGAGTTCAAATCCCAACAACCACATGGTGGCTCACAACCATCCATAACGAGATCTGACTCCCTCTTCTGGAGTATCTGAAGACAGCTACAGTGTACTTACATATAATAAATAAATCTTAAAAGAAAAGAAGTGAACTAACCTACAGAACGGAAAGCTCAGAGCTGGCCATTCCTGACACCATATACTTCTAGGTACAGCAGTTAGCCAGGGGCAGCCAGTAGTTAAGTATACATCATAACCAAGCTTAGTGTAAAATATTCTGTCAGCCCAATTTTTTTTTTAGGTTAATTACATTGAATTTTGAATTCAAATACCAATTCCTCTTTTCAGGGTACAGTCTCACTATATATAGTCTTGGCTGGTCTCAACCTCAGAGATCTGTCTGCCTTTGCATCCTGAGTGCTGGCATCAAAGGCACTAACACATCCAGCTACAAACACTATATAAAGGAGCCTCACGCTAGCATATTCTACTGTTACCTGTAATATAAAGATATTTATAAATTGGAGCTGGTAGAAAACAGGCAAGCCTTTCAGGAATTCCTCCATTCCTGTCTGCATATAGGAATATGGATGGATGGACAGATGGATGGGTAGATGGGTAGCAGTAGTGACTGAACTCTGGGTCCCTCATGTGCTGGGTAGCACTCCAACACTGAACTGTTATCTACCCTACCCTCATCTTTGACGAGGCTAATTTGTATTTCTTGCTATTCTGTAACTCAAGAGAAATGTGAACACAGAACTTTAAACTTTCTACTAGCTAAAAACTTTAACATAATTAAGCCAATATCAATATAGCCAAAATCTTCACTATCTTCAGTATAATCAGCATAAAATCTGAACATATGACATCTTTTTGTACTAAGATTTTGAATTCAGAATGTATTCTTCTTATCGCATACCTCAGTTTAAACCAGCTACACTGTAAGTCCTCAGCTACTATAATGGACTCTAGAGCTCTATAAACTGTATTTGGAAACTATGTATTACAAAATTAAAGCTAAAAATTTCTAAATCTGAGACTGAGGTACCAGGGACCTGGTTCAAAGAACAAATTGAGCACAGGACATTAAGTGGCTAAAGTAACAAAAAACAAAGTAGAATTGGGCAGAAAGGTAATTAAGTAATCCAGTTTGCCATCTCTGTAAATTACCTAGCTTAGAGCAAAGCTGGTGACTGATAAAATGAATGAGGACTTGGGAGCTACCAGTTCGTTAACTGTGCTCAAATATGGCTGGCCTTCTAGCTACTAAGGATTTCAAGTATTCCTGTTTTGCATCATGAAAAATAAAATGATGCTAAGGTATGACCTCAAAAACCCAATTTTGTTTGGCTTAGAAAAAGCAATCACCAAGTAAATAAAAACTCTCCAGCTGCTTTCCCACACAGTTCTCTACCAAACTGCTGAACAAATCCCATCTCTCTTGCTAGGTCCATGTACTCTAAGTGACTTCTAAGCTTTCCATTAAATGCTGCTCTACTGGGCTTTTCCATCTTTACAGGTTATTTTCTATCTTCTTACTGGTCTTCCTAACGCATCCACTCTACCTAATCCATATCATTACTCTAATCTGGATGTGGTCACCCAGGACTATAACTTCAGCTTCTTGGAAGTTGGCAGCAGAAGAATGGCAAGGTCAAGGCCAGTCTGCAACTTATATATTCCTATACAGTAACAAGAACTTCAAGCCACAATTGGGAGTTCTTCATAAAGCCCTTTCCTGTTTTCCTAACTTTTCTCCAGTACAAAGATCCCAGAAAGTTGAGCCTTGATTGAGGCCTGAATCTGGCTAATTATTCTAATTAGGTTTTGGTTACTGGGATAAAACCATGACCAAAAGAAAGTTGGTCTTTGGAAGAAAGGGTTTATTAGGCTTACAGGTTACACTCTATCATCAAAGAAGCTGAGGCAGGAACCTGGAAGCAGAAACCTAAGGGCAAGACCTGAAGCAGAGACAATGAAGGAACACTTGCTTACTGTTTTGCTACTTTTCTTACAAAGCCCAGACTCACTTGCCTAGGAAGGCACTGCCCATAGTGGGCTGTCCCTTATATCAATTAACAATCAGGCCAATATAATGTAGGCAATCCCAATTGGGGTTGAGTCTTGCCAGGTGACTCTACTTGTTGTCAAAATGACAAAAATTAACCAACATATTAACTTACACCATTGAAGACAGGCTTTCTCTGTACAGCTCTGGCTGACCCTGAACTCAGGATTCACCAGACTCTGCTTCCCAAGTGCTGAAAATAAAGACCCGACCCCATGCTCAGCTGCTTTTATTTGCTTCTTTATGTTCCTTATCTCTTATACGTTTTTGTTTGTTTGTTTATTTTTCGAGACAGGGTTTCTCTGTGTAGCCCTGGCTGTCCTGGAACTCACTTTGTAGACCAGGCTAGCCTTGAACTCAGAAATCCGCCTGCCTCTGCCTCCCTAGTGCTGGAATTAAAGGCGTGTGCCACCACATCTGGCCTCTCACAGGTTTCTAGAGAATCATCTTTTCCTATTTCTCAGAATTTTAAGATTTTAAAAACAGACACTCAATAAAATGGTTAGATAGAGGGTTAGAGAATAAAAAGGTTAGGAAAAAAAAATCATAAACAGATTTAAATGTAAGTTCAGCCTGGTAGAAAGATGACACTAACAACTTAATCTAGATTCAGAATAATTACAATTTCTAGAGAATTCTGAAAAAATAAAGGCTTACCAATGCAAACATCAATTTTTCCTTTAATTGCAGCTTCATGGAGAGGAGTATAATTCCAATTATCCCGAGCATTTGGGTCTGCACCATGTTGCAAAAGAAGATTGACTACTTCAGCGTGACCAAAAGAGCACGCATTATGAAGAGGAATAAGACCCCCATCGTCACGTGCTTGCACATTTGCTCCGTTCTGAAGAAGATATTCAACTACATCCTTCCGTCCAAAACCTACAAGAAAATGACAAGCCATGCAAAAATGTATTAGAATGGGAAATAACAAGTTTAACTATTCAAGAACTATTGAAAAGGTGACCTGAAATATATATAACTAACCTTAATGTTCCAGCCAGAGGCCTCTCTTTAAGTAGCTTAGTGTTAGGTTCTTGGTTGTTGCTGCTGCTACTAATTTACATCAGAGAAACTTACAAAAGGGCCAAAACCTCAAATCCCAAATGATTCCAAACTACATGACATTTCTCTCTCTCTCTCCCCCTCCCCCCCCCCTCTCTCTCTGGTTTCTCGAGACAGGGTTTCTCTGTATAGCCCTGGCTGTCCTCGAACTCAGAAATCCACCTGCCTCTGCCTCTCAAATGCTGGGATTAAAGGCGTGCGCCACCACCAATTGTAAATGCCAAGATCTGCATATTTAATGTGACACATTTTCATACAGACACTTCATGTATGTAACATGTAAGTAATACCTAACAAAGCAGTGACAGACTTAAGTCTTGTTGAACCCCTTTCTGCTCCAGCAAGAGACCATGAACAAAACAGAGCAAGACCAGCTTACAGCATGTACTTGTTTATGCGGTAAGATACAGGTGAAATGTGTATCTTTATTTTGCTATTTGCACAACAAAAACCTCTTTCTAGGAGGGGGGTCCTTCTTTAGATAGGCACTGATCTGCTCAAATATCCCCAAACCAAATGAAGCCAAAAGTCTGGTAAGAATTATTCTGTTTTGCAGATTTAGGGTCAATGAAATACTATTTCTTATCATCCTCATAATATTAATACTCAATACCTTTAAAAATTATTTGTGAAATGAAAGGATTTGGGGCATATATTAAAGCAGGTGAGAAAGTGTGTGTGTGTGATGTATGTACATTTTAAGACAGAGAAAAAAACTTACAACTCCTCTCCATAATATCCTCAGACTCATCAAGTCTGAATGCAATCCTTTTAAGATGGATGTAGATAAAAAGATTGGCACAGTCTGCCAGGCGTGGTGGCGCACGCCTTTGATCCCAGCACTAGGGAGGTAGAGGCAGGCGGATTTCTGAATTCGAGGCCAGCCTGGTCTTCAAAGTGAGTTCCAGGACAGCCAGGGCTATACAGAGAAACCCTGTCTCGAAAAAGAAAAAAAAAAAAAAAAAAAAAAAGAATGGCACAGTCTTTCCAGGTTGATAGGGCAATTTGAAAAGATCCACATGACTCACAAGGTAGTGTTTATAAAGTCTGGCCTACAGACTTGTAGTTTTCTCTCTCTTTTTTTTAAAGATTTATTTATTGGGCTGGTGAGATGGCTCAGAGGGTAAGAGCACCCGACTGCTCTTCCAAAGGTGATAAGTTCAAATCCCAGCATCCACATGGTGGCTCACAACCATCCGTAACGAGATCTGGCGCCCTCTTCTGGAGTGTCTGAAGACAGCTACAGTGTACTTACATATAACAAATAAAATAAATCTTTAAAAAAAAGATTATTTATTTCATGTACATGAATACACTGTCTCTGTCTTCAGACACATCAGAAGAGGGCATCAGATCCTCATTACAGATGGTTGTGAGTCTCCATATGGTTGCTGGAAATTGAACTCAGGACCTCTGGAAGAGCAGTCAGTGCTCTTAACTGCTGAACCACCTCCCCAGCCCAGACTTGTATTTTTCAGACAGATTTCAGCGAAATCTTATCTGTGAGTCCAGTAACTTTTGCCACGATTACTGTCAATACCCAATGGTGGCACATAGGTGGCACTCAGAGTAGCTTTCTCTTTCATAAACTCAAAAGAAAATATTGTATATTTGAGACACCTGAGAAAGTCTGAACAATACTGCTATAGCATATCACTAGCACTGAAGATTTGATCAGGACAATCACTTTGGTGGTATGTAATAAATGGAAAGACTACAGAGACAGGAGATAGCTACTATCCCAATCACATGACATGACTGAGTGCCAAGGTAAGACAAGGTAAGTGGGTAAGCTACGCTGCATTCACATACTATGAGGCTTTCTTTTCTCCCATTCCTTTTCCCAGTCTCTCACATATTCTTTTCATTATTGCTTTTTGCACACATTTTTACTTATATCCCACCATTTTTAAGATGTTATTTGCATATTCCTTTTTTTCTTTTATTTAAAATCTATTGGGCTGGAGAGATGGCTCAGCGGTTAAGAGAACTGCTCTTCCAAAGGTCCTGACTTCAAATCCCAGCAACCACATGGTGGCTCACAACCACTGGTAATGAGATCTGACACCCTCTTCCGGTATGTCTGAAGACAGCTACAGTGTACTTATGAATAATAATAAATAAATCTTTAAATTAAAATATAATTTATTAATAACTTAGAAATTACCATCCGTTAGTAAAAAATTTCTTTACTGGAATAAGTTTAACTAGTTCCACCCTGATCTGGAAAAGTTGGGTAATTTCCCAATCTTTTTACTATTGCACACAACACTATAAATAATTAGAGAGAGAAAGAAAAGAAGGCCAATAGATTCCCCTGGCTAATCTGACTGAGGTTCAGAATGAAACAGGGTTGGGGGTGCTAGCTAGTTGGTTTTGTTGTTGCTGTTTTGTCGCCTTGACAAAAGCTAGCATCATCTGAAAGGAGAAAACGTCAACTGAGGAACTGCCTCAGTACGATCTGGCTGTAGGCACTTGTAGGGCAGATTCTCCGTGATTGATGTGGGAGGCATAGTCCATTGGAGGTAGTGCCACTTACCTGAGCTCAAAGTTCTGGGTGCTGTAGCAAAGCAAGCTGAGCAAACCAGTAAGCACACTCCTTCAGTTCTTGCCTCCAGATTCCTGCTGTTTGAATTTCTGTCCTGACTTTCTTTAGTAATCAACTATGATGTGGAAGTGTAAACAAAAATAAACCCTTTCCTTCCCAAACTGCTTTTGGTCATGGTGTTTTATCACAGTAATAACCCTAACTGAAACAGTAGGTAAGATCTGGTTCTGGAAATGCTTAATCAGAAGTGTTCATGGGGGGGGCTGGAGAGTTGGCTCAGCGGTTAAGAGCACTGACTGCTCTTCTGAAGGTCCTGAGTTCAAATCCCAGCAACCACATGGTGGCTTACAACCGTCCATAATGAGATCTGATGCCCTCTTCTGGAGTGTCTGAAGACAGCTACAGTGTACTTACATATAACAATAAATGAACCAGAGAGAGAGAGAGTGAGAGAGAGAGAGACTGACTGACTCCTGGGGTAAATGCCCAGTTAAGTAGTAGGTTCTGTGGATCAGGAAACTGGTCCAAGCTGGAGATAGTTACTCTGGAGTACTAGCTATGAAGCCAGACATGAATATTAATGAAGCTAATTAGAGAACACTGATATCCTGTTATATTCTGGGAAGAATACCTAAGTCCTTCCTCATTTTCTCAAGACCTCTGCTCTCCCTGTCCTCCATCAATCTCTACCATTTATCTATTAGAGAATTCCCTAGAGTCCATCAAACTCATTTCTTCTACTCATAGAAAGTCTTGCCCCTGAACTCACATCCTCAGCTCTGATACTGCACAGCCCATCAGTAAAGTTTATCTCCTCTTCTTTTCTCAAATCCAGCCAGCTTTTGCTTCTTTCTCATAGTTGCTTTAGACAAGGTCACTTACAATGGCCACATTCCCAAATCCAAAGGACACTGTATTTGATTAGACGTGCCAACAATATTCAACAGCTCACTACTCCTTCCTGCTGGAAATACTTTCTCCAAAGAGTCTGAGGAGTCATGATCCTGGTCTTCCTGTCCCATTTAAACACTTAAAAAATTGTAAGAAAATATCAACTATGCTAGATACTTTTCTGGTATATATCATAAACCAATAAGTAAACTAAATCTCCACTTAAAATATATTTTGTACCAGGTGGTGGTGGCGCAGGCCTTTAATCCCAGCACTTGGGAGGCAGAGGCAGGCAGATTTCTGAGTTTGAGGCCAGCCTGGTCTACAGAGTGAGTTCTAGGACAGCCAGGGCTACACAGAGAAACCCTGTCTCAGGGGGAAAAAATACACAAACACACAGAGACATACAGTATACAGACACCATCTACATAAAAGAGCCCATGTGAAACGGAAGAGGGCATTAGACCTCTACAATTGGAGTTATTGATGGTTGTGACCCACCTCATGGGTTCTCTCAAAGACCATCAAGTGTGCTGAACTGCAAACCATCACTCTAGCTCAACAAGTTTCTGCTTTTGAGGAATTTCTTTTTTATAGGTATGGGGACTAAACATAAAAAATAAGTATGCTAAGGGAAAAAGAAAACAGAGCAGGATGGGTAGTGCTTAAAGTAAGTATTTGGGAAAAAACTGTAAAGTTATACAGGGCCATCTCTGAAGCTATCACAAAGATGTTGATAAAGACTCAGACATACTGTAATAGACATACTGTAACTACTGTGCAGTAGTGAGACAAGAGTAAAATAATAGGAGGTAGAGTAGCAAGATAAAAACACCAGGTGAATGACAGGGTGAAGCCTAGCACTAGGGAGGCAGAGGCAGGTGGAGCTCTGTGAGTTTGTGGCCAGCCTCAACTACAGAGAGAGTTCCAGGCCAGCCAAAGCTTCAGAGAAACTGTCTTAGTCAGGGTTTCTATTCCTGCACAAACATCATGACCAAGAAGCAGTTGGGGAAGAAAGGGTTTATTCGGCTTACACTTTTCACATTGCTGTTCATCACCAAAGGATGTCAGGACTGGAACTCAGGCAGGTCAGGAAGCAGAAGCTGGTGCAGAAACCATGGAGGGATGTTCCTTACTGGCTTGCTTCCCCTGGCTTGCTCAGCCTGCTCTCTTATAGAACCCAAGACTACCAGCCCAGAGATGGTCCCACCCACAAGGGGCCTTTCCCCCTTGATCACTAATTGAGAAAATGCCTTACAGTTGGATCTCATAGAGGCATTTCCTCAACTGAAGCTCCTTTCTCTGTGATAACCCAGCTGTGTCAAGTTGACCCAAAACTAGCCAGTACAGTAACCCTTTCTTGAAAAACCCAACCCAACCCAAAGAAACAAAAAGATACCAGGTGAAGACTTGAAGACCACACAAGTCTGACTTTTTTAAAAAAGAAAAATACTGTGGAAAACGGGAGTCAGGACAGGGTTTTAAGCTGTTAAGTTACAAGACATGACACACTCCTCTGGCTGATGTGTTGAGGGCTAACTAGGTAAAATAAATGAATTATGATGGCGTATTATAACCTGAGAGAGCTGCTCGGATTGAAGAGTGTTACATTCTGGATACTCCAAGGTGAAAAGAGTCAGCATAGCTTCCAAATGGGTGAGACGTGGGGCAAGAGTAGGGTGAGGTGGTAAGAAAGGGCAAATGAGAGAGACTGAGCGAGGAGTCATAGATGACCATGAGGTTCGGCCTGAGTAACAGGGGGCATCAACTGAGGTGTGGGAAAGCTCTCTAATGAGAGTTGATGTTCTGGGTGCTGGAAAGATAGCTCAGTGGTTAAGAGAACTTGCTGCTCTTTCAGAGGACCTGGGTTTAGTTCCCAGAGCCCACAAAGTGGCTTAGAACCATCTGTAACTGCAGTTCCAGGAGATCTGACTCCCTCTGCAGCACATCTGTTGCATAGACACACACTTAGCAAAACACCTATACAAGAAAAACAAAACACCAGAAAACCCCTTTAATATCTCAGGAGCTTGTCTCCTCTCCCCAATATCTAAATACTGGAATTCTGTGAGATTCCAAGTTTTCTTTCGCCCTTTTAGAGGATTGTATCTATCCCTGTGGCCTGCATATCTCCTAGATATACAGTCCTTAAGTTGGAATCTGCAGTCTAAACTTGTTACCTAAGTTTTACAATGTTTCAACTCCATCCCCAAAAGCATCTTTAACTCAACATGTCCTCAGCTTTTCTACACTTCACTGACACTGCCCTATTGTAACCACCCCAACTTCCAGCCTTCAACAGTTTCCTTCAGAAATGGCCCTCTCATTTCTACTCTACATCATAGGCCAGATGTGGCAGCCCCACCAGAACATTCTTTTGTAGATTTTCTTCTTTGTCTCTTTTCTAATACTATGATATAATATAATATAACAAACTGTTAGACATCACACACTGCGAAGGACACTTCCTATGCTGGTTAGTTTTTGGTCATGTTGAAACAAGCTAGAGACATCTGGGAATCAAAGAAAACAACTTCATCAGACTGGCTTGTAGAGTGCAGAGGATATTTTATTTTAATTTTTTTCCTTCCTTTCTTTTTTGGATTTTCCAGACAGGGTTTCTCTGTATAGCCCTGGATGCCTTGGAACTTGATCTATAGACCAGGCTGGCCTTGAATTCAGAGATCTGCCTGCCTCTGTCTTCCAAGTGCTAGGATTAAAGACATGAGCAACCACTGCCCAGCTGTAGGGTATTTTCTTTTTTTTTTTTTTTTTTTTTTTTTTTTTTTTTTTTTTTTTTTTTTTTGGTTTTTCGAGACAGGGTTTCTCTGTGTAGCCCTGGCTCTCCTGGAACTCACTCTGTAGACCAGGCTGGCCTCGAACTCAGAAATCCGCCTGCCTCTGCCTCCCAAGTGCTGGGATTAAGGCCACCACGCCCGGCTGGGTATTTTCTTGATTGATGATGAAGGACCTTTGGGTAGGTGGTTCTGGGTAGTAAGAAAGCTAGCATAAGGAGCCATATAGAACAAGCTAGTAAGAAGCACACCCTATAGCGTCTGCTCTACTTCTTGCCTTCACTTCCCTTCTTGAGCCACTGTGATATGAAGTGGAAGCCAAATAAATCCTTTCCTCCCCAAGTTGCTTCTGGTTGTGGTATTTTATTATCACAGCAACAGAAAGCAAACTAGAATACTGGAGAAACAGTGATGAACAAAGATATTTACTCATGACTCTTTCACTTCATAGAATTAAGAGTCCTGGATCTCAGTGCTGTGTTACATGTAATCTGTCCTTTGGAGGCTTAAGGTAGAAGGATTACAAACATAAAGGTAGCCGGTTCTTAGTGAAACTATGCAAATAACAATAACAACAACAAAAAATCCCCATACCACAAATACCGCCACCCTCAAAAACAAAAGGAACTAAACAAACCAAAAAATAACATCACTCATTAATTGTTGTCTATTTAAAAGTCACCACCCGCTCTTTGCCCTCTTCCTCTCTCTCTTCTCTCCCCTCTCTATCTCTTTCTCCTCTTCTCTGTCCCCTCCCCCACCCTCTCAATAAACCTCTCCACGTGGAACCCCTTCAAAAAAAAAAAAAAAAAAAAAAAGTCACCACCCAAACAAGGCCACCTGTAGCCAGCCTCCATTTCGCCCGCCTATTATCACCTAACGCTGGTTGGCTGTCTTTATTCCTCTGCTAAGATGAAAACACCGTAAGAGCAGGGACTGAGTCTTTGCTTTTCATAGCAGTGTTTCGGCGTTTACCAAAATTTGTAATGTAACACATGGTTTACTAATCTCCTATCTGTATCTTTCATCTTTCTCTCTGTACAGTGTCTCAGCGTCTGGCTAGCTTTAAATTCAATCTCTTCCTACCTAGTCTCCTAGGGCTGATTACCAATATGAACTACCAAACCCAGCTCCTGGGTGCAAATTCCATAAGGGACAAGGACTGTGAATGTCTTAGTTTATTGTTTCCTGGATGAGACATTTAATAGTTTGTTGATGTTTGCTTAATATACCCCCATGTTAGAAAGAAAGCTAAGAATGGTACTAAGAAGCCAAGAAGGAAATCTTCAAGGAGACAGTAAATTTACTGCTATGAAGTCTTCTCTTACCATCACCTTTTGGCACTCACGTGTCCTTCGTTCTACTATTGCCCCTCTGCTTGCTATCTTTTAGTCCCCACCTGGAGGAAATGCTTTTAGAAAAGGCTTCCTAAATTGCAGAGTAAAAGAAAAAGAATCAGAATAAGGAAAAATTAGCTTAGTATCCTTCCTCATTTTACAATCATTTAAAATATGCACTTTTAGAAGAATGATTCCTATCTCTTCACAGGTAACAAGCATTCATAAAGATGGTTATATAAAGGCCAAGTCTCACCAAAAGAAGAACTTGGTGAAAAAGAAAAGAATTCATATCCTGTATCTGTGTAGTTGGAGGCAGGGAAAAGAAGAGATGAAAAAGGAAATCTTTTCTGTGTAACTGTTTCCTTAGAAAGATTTCTTAAAGATCATATCAGAAGTATATAACCTAGTGCAATAATAAAAGGCAGCTAATAGAAGAAAAATACCCATTTGTGTAATTATCTTTATCTCTTAATGGAACTTAATTCCTATAAGGAGTGACAACTGATTAACTAAATTAAGGTTGGTTTTTAATTTTTTTTTTGGCGGGGGTGGAAATACAAAACCCTTTTGCCTTTTCTGTAGCATGAATATACTTTATTCCTTCTGACAAACCTCTAAACTCCTTAATTAAACCTCTAACTTTTAACTGGCTATTTTAATAATTTTTTTTCTCTAAAAGAATGAATTTGCTTCTCTAACTCTTAAAATACAAACACAAGTAACTGCTTGGTCAGGCAATTATTAAGTACCTACAGAGGAGGATCCAAAAGTGTGCTTACACAAACACAAATGGTAACTCACAAGGAAAATGCTGGTGAGCATATTTACTTAAAGATAAAACAGGGCTGGGTGGAGAGATGGCTCAACGGTGAAGTGCACCGACTGCTCTTCCAGAGGTCCTGAGTTCAATTCCCAGCAAACACATGGTGGCTCACAACCATCTGTAATGGGATCCAATGCACTCTTCTGGTGTGTGTCTGAAGACAGCTACAGGGTACTCATATACAATAAAAATAAATAAATCTTAAAAAACCAGGGCTGATTGAGACTATAGCTCAGCAGGTGCACATATTTCTAGTAGGGCCAAGCAAAGTTCTGGTTCCATACCCAGAAAAGGAATGAATTCATTAATGCCTCATTAATCTCATAATTTGGATTTTAAAATTCACAAAGCCATCTTTTTTTTTTTTTAAAGCTTCTTCTTGCATCAACAGAACTGCCTTTTTGCTGGGCGTGGTGGCGCACTCGGGTGGCAGAGGCAGGCGGATTTCTGAGTTTGAGGCCAGGCTGGCCTACAAAGTGAGCTCCAGGACAGCCAGAGCTATACAGAGAAACCCTATCTTGAAAAAACAAAACAAGACAAGACAAAAACAAAAAAAGAACTGCCTTTTTATGTGGTTGCTAAGGATCTCAACTCAGGCCCTCCTGTTTGCAAGGCAAGCAAGTACTTTATCCACTGAGCCAGCTCCCTAGTATCTTTAGTAATTATTTTATGATTTCCTTTTTACATCTTAACTTCTTAATTTTACAACCTATAACTGGGTAATATAGGTGATTTTTGAGTGGTGAATTGCTCTCTATAATATTTAAACTCCCATTTCAATCTGGACAAACAATATAAAATACATGTAAAATATTCTTTAATATGTTGAGGCAGGGTAGGGGCTAATCTACCTTATTCAGAGGCAGAACACTTGTCTGGCATGTGCAAGGTCTTATATTCCATCCGTGTGAGTGGGGGAGGGGCATGCTGGGGCAGAGCTGAGGGTGGGATGGTGTGGGAGCGAAAAGGTCACACCATAAACCTGCAACGCGCACCTCAAAATACTATTTTCAGACATGAACTCACTAATACATCAAATTCTTGAAAGGTGGCAACTAAGATCGACCTTGGCTATTTTTATCAAGTGGACATAATTCTAAGTAATATTACCCTTTGGATTATCAAGCAGTTGGTTGTGACCATTTGCCAAATAGGTTGGCTAAATGGTCAAGCAAGACAATTCAAATTAGCTGAAGAAAGGCAACACTGCTGACAGAGATTTGGCTTCATGCTCTCACTTCTCAGTGCCCACAGGCCCGTTTCTCGTCTGCCCAACTGTGGTTTTCCCAAACTTTTCCCTTGCTCCTAAAGTGGCAATCAGTTAAGGAAGCATGATTTCTGACAGTACATATATTTTAAAACAGGGACAGGTCAAAACAAACAGACCTACAATTGGCAGAACTGTAAAATCAATGTCTGCAAACAAACAAACAAGAAATCTTTTTCATGTTCCTTTGTCTACCATTTCTGCCCCTAAGGAACACAAGAAACTAAAATGTTTCTTTTTATTAAGAACTGATAAACAATTCTGATGCACTCCGTATTAAATGTTACCAAGCTATGAGGATCTTATTTGATTATGAGGTTAAAAAGTTACAAACTGTCCTTAACATGAATAATCAATAAGTTGGTTCCCATCCCTGGCTTTTTCAAATATCTCAACAAACTTTTAACACTCTGGTACCACAAAGAGAACCCAGTAGTTAAAAGTAACTCCAAACTATCTACAATAAATCTCAGGATGACTCAAAATCCCAGATCCAAGCTCAAGTGCGTGTCCTATCTTGTCTCTCAGTTTACTTTCCATCCCTACTTGTGTGTGTGTGTGTGGGGGGTATGGCAGAGGCCACCCACACGCAACCCAAGTAGATCTCAGGTCTCCCAAACTTGCCTATTTCCGGTTTTACTCTCTCCAGAAACCTAATCCAATTAACTCTAATGAGCCAATAGTCAATAAAACTCCTAAATTAAAAATTCAGTTTACGATGGCCGCTAGAACTTAAGGGATTACCAAGAGGGTCGACGAAACTTGCAAAGATGGGTCCATTTTTTGAGATAACTACTCTTTCAAATCACAAGGTCTACTAAGCCTTTCTTGTGTGCAGAGGCCCTCCGGGGTAGCAAGACCGGAAGTCGGGGCAGGTATTGTTGATACAGTAAAACAAAACAAAGCTTCCCCCCTCCCAGCACACAAACAAACAAACAAACAAAAACCATAACCTCAAAAACAACTTCCCGAGAGCACGCTCACCCCACCCTCATCACGAGCCCCGAGAGAGGAGAGCGGGTGGCCAGGGTGAGAGTCCCGGGGAAAGGTCGGAGACAGGGCAGCGCCGCGCGGCTCGCGGCCTGCAAGCCCGAGCCTGCAGGTGGGGGCGTGCGGGAGGCGCCGCGGGGCCCGCGTTTACCTGCGGCGAAGTGGAGCGGGGTGGACTTCCTGCCCGCCGTGTCGCGGCTGTTCACCTTCTCGGGCGTCACCAGCCTCTTCACTCGCTCCACGTCCCCGTTGCGGCAAGCCTCGAACAGCTCGCGGGCGGACGGCTCGACGGCCTCGGCCCCCGCACTCGCGCAGGCCGCGCCCCCGCCGGCGCAGCGGCGGCCAGACATGATCCGGGCCGCCGCCGCCGCCGCCAGCAGCAGCGCCAGCAAAGGCAGCAGGAGCCCCGGCCCCGCGAGCAGGAGGGCGAGGCCCCCCGCGGGAGACGCGCTCAGGGCCCGGGCCGCTCCGCTCCCCGCTGTCACCAGGGCCGGCGCGGTCCCATGGCCGCGTCGCCGCGCGCCCCCGGCTCGGTTCCGTGAGCCCCGGCTGCCGCCCACCGCGGCGGAGGCAGCGCGAACCCGCTCGCCGAGCCCCGAAGCGACGCGACGGCGGAAGCGGCCGAGACCACTCCTGCCAGCTCTGTCGGGTCCCGGGAGCGCGCGTGACGTCGGCGCGCGCGTGCGCAGTGGCGGCTCTCCGGCCGGGCCAGTCTGGGCAAGCGGGGCCGCGCGGAGGGGTTTGTGGGAAATGTGCATGGAGAGCCTTTGGCTGCAGGAAGAGAAGGGGCTTCGGCCCACCGCCATCTTTACAGAGCCTCTGCTGAGAACGAGAGGTCTCGCTGCCTTTTCTTTTCGTTAAAGCCTAGACTTCTCGAGACGAGTTTCATTGCTCAGACACCGAAGACGAATCTTGGGAAGTTTTGTTCTGATTATGCATTTTCTTGTGCAAGTTTTAACGTGGAAAATTTCTGCAGTGTTGCTTCCGTACCTCCCCCCTGGGAGATTTCTCTCCCCTTCCCCCTCCTGCCTTCTTTGCAGTGTCTCTTCCCTTAACTCTCCGCATCTGCTTTTGTTTTTTCTTATAAACGTCTTCTCAGAAATGAATCCGTTACGCTTACTGAGAAGTTTGGATGAGCGGCCCCCCAGATAAATCAAGAAAGCGAAGAAAGTTCATCTCAATTCTGAAGCAACAATTGGGGGGTGGGGTGGCTCTGATTAGCTACATTTCCCATAGTAAATTATTAGCTCAGCGCTGACTAGAGAATCTATACATAAATCAGTATTGCACCGGATGTGGTCGAGGTGCTGGTACAGAGCACACACATCAAAGTTTCCTGAAGTTTTTTTTTTTTCCTCTCTGTGATCAAAGAATACAAGCGCACAATTCATTTTCGTGTTTATTGTGTTTTAGAGCCAGGTATGGTGAGGTGGGAGGGAGTCCTCGGCAGGCCCATGCTGAAACAAACATCCCTTCTCCCTGAGGTACCAGCCAGACGGGTATAGTGTAGAATCGAGTTTATTTAGGACATGGGAAGGGGAGTTGAGAAGAGAGTAGAGGCAGAGGAGGACAGGAAGAGAAAAAGAGGAGAGGCTGGCCAGGAACACGTGGAGGGAGAGGGGGGTGGGGGAGAGAGGGAGAGAGGGACAAAGGGGTTAGGAGAAGAGTCGGAGAGAGAAGAGGGACAAACAGCCAGGCCTACCTGGCTCTTGCCAGGTAACTGTTGGGCGGAGCCTAGAAAGAATGTTAACTGTGTTTAAGGTAGTGACATCTTGTTTCAGGAACCCGAAAGAAAGGAATACAGAGATTTTGAATGCAAGAAAGTGCTGACAAGCATTTCCCCTGTGAATTGACTTAACCTGTTTTTCAGGAAATCCAGTTTTTGTTAGGGAGCGTTGACTCACTTCTGTGGGAGAAAAGCAGGGACACTTTTTGAGCATTTTAGTAAATGAACATTCTTACACGTTTATTCCATTATGTTCTTAGACTACTTAGTGTAAATTTAAATTGATCCCTATTAGTAAATAACTATTCATGAACATACCTAAGGATTAGAACCTTACTAATATGATTGTCTCATTCTTTATTTCATCGACTTGCCAAATATATTCCCAAATTTTTATTTATTTATTTATTTATTTATTTTTTGGTTTTTCGAGACAGGGTTTCTCTGTATAGCCCTGGCTGTCCTGGAACTCACTTTGTAGACCAGGCTGGCCTCGAACTCAGAAATTCGCCTGCCTCTGCCTCCCGAGTGCTGGGATTAAAGGCGTGCGCCACCACACCCGGCCCTATAATTTTTATTTAGTGATTTCTGCTTATGTATTTCCTCCCAATGTATGTAACTAAACAACATCATACAGCATCACTTACTCATCGATCCATCTCCCCAACCCTAACTTGTTGGGGTTTTTGTTGTTGTTGTTGTTTTGAGACAGGGTTTCTGTGTATAGCCCTGGCTGTCCTGGAACTCAATCTGTAGACCAGGCTGGCCTCAAACTAAAAAATCTGCCTGCCTCTGCCTCTGCCTCCCGAGTGCTGGGATCAAAGGCGTGTGCCACCACGCCAGGGCCCTAACTTGTTTTTAGAACACTTGATTACTAGAGAAATGCAGTTAACAATAAAAACAAAAACAAAAAACACATTAGGATGCTGTTCTAAAGCAAACAAACAGCAAACAACAAATGTTGGTGAGATGGACAAATTAGAATCATTTTGCACTCTTGATGTGATCATAAAATGTGTATTTATTATAGGAAGCACTTGGTAGTTCCTTACAAAACTACACATATTGGGACTGGAGAGATGGCCTAGTGCTTCAGGGCACTGTCTACTCCTCTTAGGACCTGAGTTCAATTCCCAGCATCTACAAGGTGGTGCACAATCATATAGCACCAATCCTGGTATCTGTGGCCCTCACCAGGCACAAACATGGTGCAGACAAAACACCCAACATAAAATTAACTAAAAATTAATTAAAAATTTCAACATAAGGGTTGGGGGGATGGCTCAGCCAGTAAGAGCACTGACTGCTCTCCCGAAGGTCCTGAGTTCAAATCCCAGCAACCACATGGTGGCTCACAATCACCCGTAATGAGATCTGGCACATCTGTAGTCAGTTATAGTGTACTTATAATAATAATAATAATAATAATAATAAATAAATCTTTGGGCCAGAGCAAGCAGGGACTGAGTGAGTGGGGCTGACCAAAGTGAGCAGAGGTCCTAAAAATTCAATTCCCAACACCCACATGAAGGTTCACAGCCATCTGTACAGTGTACTCATATACATAAAAAAAAATAAATAAATCTTTAAAAATTTTTTCAACATAAAGCTACCATCTTCTCTATTTCTGGGTATATATAGTCAAACAGTTTGAAACCAGGATCTCAAATCATTCCACAATCATGTTCATAATACCATTCTCACAAAAGCAAAGAGGTATAAACAATCCAATTGTTCCATGAATAGGTGACTATGAATGTGATAAATGCATATTATGGAAGAACATTCAGCCTTCAGAAAAAAAAAGGAATCTTATCTTGTGCCCCAACATAGGTGATTACTGAGGACATAATGTTAAGTAAGATAAGTCAGTTTACAAAAACAAAATAGGTTCACTTGTATTCCTGCAGAGAGCTGCCTTAGCAAAACACCACAAAATAGATGGTTTAAATTCCTTTTTTTTTTTTTTTTTTTGGTTTTTTTGAGACAGGGTTTCTCTGTATAGCCCTTGGCTGTCCTGGAACTCACTTTGTAGACCAGGCTGGCCTCGAACTCAGAAATCCGCCTGCCTCTGCCTCCCAAGTGCTGGGATTAAAGGCGTGCACCACCACGCCCGGCCTAAATTCCTTTTTAAAAAGAAAAAGAGGGGGAAAAAAGTTAGATCGTCATGTTGGTTGGTTTTGGTTTCCTCAAAGCCCTTTTCCTTGGCTTATAGATGGCCATCTCCTCACTGCACCTCACACAACCTTTCCACTACACACACATCTTGTTTCTTTAGTAAAATTCAGTTAGATAAACTAGCTGGGAGGTAGCCCAAGCTGAAGGCCTAGGCTTTTTATAGTTATTAATCAGTTGTCTCTTGCTCTTGCCTTCTTGCTCCCACTTCCCCCCATTTCCCTTTCTCCTCTCTTTCCATGTACTCATGACTGACTTCTTCTTCTTCTTCTTCTTCTTCTTCTTCTTCTTCTTCTTCTTCTTCTTCTTCTTCTTCTTCTTCTTCTTCTTCTTCCCCTCTCTCTCTTTCTCTCTTTCTCCCCCCTACCTCCTGCCTTTCTCTGTGTCTACTACCTTCTCAGCTTCCCTCCCATACCCTGAATAAACTCTATTCTATACTAGAAAAAAAAAGTATTAGTAAGCCTGTGTGTCATTATTTAACTGCTGGTGGGTTCAGAGAGTCCTGTTATAGAGCCTGATTCATACCATAAGATTATAAAGTGGACAATTTGACAGAATAATTGCTAGGCACTAGGGAAGGGATGGAATGGGAATATTTAATGATCATAGAGTATCTTACTTAGGGTTTCTATTGCTTTAAGAAATACCATGACCAAAAAGCAAGTTGGGGAGGAAAGGGTTTATTCAGCTTACACTTCCACAATGTTGTTCATCACAAAAGGAAGACAGGACAGGAACTCAAACAGGGCAGGATCCTGGAGGCAGGAGCTGTTGTAGAGGCCATAATGGGTGATGCTTACTGGCTTGCTCAGCCTGCTTTCTTAATAAAACCCAAGACCACCAGCCCAGGGATGGCAGCCCACAATGGGCTGGGCTCTTCCCCATTGGTCACTAGTTGAGAAAATGCCTTACAGCTAGATCTTATGGAGGCATTTCCTCAACTGAAACTCCTTTCTCTCATGATTCTAGCTTGTGTTAAGCTGGTACACAAAACCAGCTAGTGCATAGAGTCAGTTTTATAAGATGAAAAGGTTCTGGAGATCAGCAGATTATATAACAATACTATTAAATTATGTGCTATATGATTTGGTGAAGATGGGGGGAGCAATAAAGTTGAATACATCAGTCTATTTATGATACAAATACTCTAGTGTGAGGGTCTGATTTTGATCCCTAGAGGAGGAAGGGAAGGAGGAGGGAGAGAAAGAGAGAGAATGCTGAAGCTGATGCTGTAGGGAGGCACTGCTCTAGGGATGGGAAGGCACAGTCTGGTGTGCGGAAGCCAGGGTTGGTTTGGGGACCCCTGGGCCTGCAACAAGGCCCAGCCGTGTGTTTCTCAGGCTCTTGGACATCCAGGTGCCACTGGGAATCTCAGAAGAGCAGAGAGTAGAGTAGGGCTGGGGACATTGTCTAGCCCAGGGGTAGGGTTGGGGGTGAGGGTGGGAGGAGCTCCAGCTTGTCCCAGCTAGGATAATTGTCCTTGGTGGTTGGCTCTGTGGTGATTGTGGCTGGGAGCGCAGAGAGGCCTTTTACAGAAGGTTAGGCTGTGGCTCTATAGGCAAAGGCTTTCTTCGAGGCTCCCCACAGTAGATCTCTATGAAAAGAGACAGTCCATGGTACTAAATAGTTTATTGTCATGGCAGAAATGGATGCATAAAACCATTCCCCACTTCTCAGGGTGGGTCTGAAATTAAATACATTTTACAGGGAGAAGTGTCTGGGAAGAGAAGCTTATTGGCTAAGCCCTCCAGGCCTGTAGGTACCTCATTAGCATAGAGAACTCTGTTTTGAGCCTACATGATCACAGTTTTTTACTTATCTATCTATCTATCTATCTATCCATCTATAAGAAGCATGGCACATGTTTCAAGTCGGGAGTCTGGCAGGGAGCCTCAGATGTGTGCCCATGGAGTCTCCGGGTCTCGGCCTCCTCTACCTTATCAAACTTCCTGGCATGCTTTTATATCCCACACCTCATAAACATTGATTCCTCATAGTTTACAGTTCTAGACAGTAGGAAGTCTCAGACAAGGGTACTGTGAGACATGGTGTCTATCCTGTGAGGTCTGTTCTCTATTGCTGTCATGTCATCTTGTTATGTAATCTAGAGAGGAGCAACCCCAAAACTGCAGTGTGCTCATAAGAAAGAAGGGGTACACCGGGTGTGGTGACGCATGCCTTTAATCTCAGTACTCGGGAGGCAGAGGCAGGTGGATTTCTGAATTCGAGGCTAGCCTGGTCTACAGAGTGAGTTCCAGGACAGCCAAGGCTACACAGAGAAACCCTGTCTCAAAAAAACAAAAAAACGAAAGAAAGAAAGAAAGAAAGAAAGAAAGAAAGAAAGAAAGAAAGAAAGAAAGAGTACAAGGCCATCCCAGCCTCTATGAACAAATATGGTCTGTATACTATTAATTGTATATATTTGTTGTGTCTTTTTAAATTAATTATTTTATTTATTTACATCCCAAATGTTGCCCCCCTTCCCTGTTTCCTCTTGCAGAGGTCTTCCCGTAGCTCCTTCTCCCCTGAGAGGGTGCCTATCTCAGGCATCCCCCCTTCCATGTATGCTCTTGGGTTGGTGGCTCAGTCTCTGGGGGCTCTGAGGGGTCCAGGTTAGTTGACACTGTTGGTCTTCCTATGGGGTTGCCATCTCCTTCAGCTTCTTCAATCTCTTCCATAGGGGTCCCTGACCTCAGTCTAGTGCTTGAGTATCTACGTCTGTCTTAGTGAGCTGCTGGTAGAGCCTCACAGGGGACAGCCATGTTAGGCTCCTGTCATGCATGTCCTTTTGGATCTGGGTTACTTACTCAAGATGATATTTTCTAGTTTCATCCATTTTTGCTGCAAAAACTCATGATGCCCTTATTTTTAATAGCTGAATAGTATTCCATTGTATAAAAGAACCACATTTTCTGTATCCATCCTTCAGTTGAGGGACATCTGGGTTGTTTCCAGTTTCTGGCTGTTATGTAGAAGTAGGCTGTTAGGGACATAGTGGAGCATGTGTCCTTCAGATATTGTGGCGCTTCTTTTGGGTCTATGCTCAGGAATGGTATAGCTGGGTCTTCAGGTAGAACCATTTCCAATTCTCTGAGGAACTGCCAGACTGATTTCCAGAGTGGTTGCACCAGTTTGCAATACCACCAGCAAAGGAGAAGTGTTCCTCTTTCTCCACATTCTCACTAACATGTGCTGTCACCTGAGTGATCTAAGCCAATCTGATTGCTGTAAGGTGGAGTCTCATCTCGGAGCTGTTTTGATTTGCATATCCCTGATGACTAAGGATGTTGAACATTTCTTTAGGTGCTTCTTAGCCATTCGAGTTTCCTCAGTTGAGAATTATTTGTTTAGCTCTGTACTCCATTTTTTGATTGGGTTATTTTGGTTGTTTGGAGTCTAACTTCTTGAGTTCTTTATATATATTTTGGATATTAGCCCTTTATTGGATGTAGGATTAGTGAGGATCTTTCCCCAATCTGTAGGTTGTCATTTTGTCCTATTGACAATGTTCTTTGTCTTACAGAAGCTTCAATGCTTGGTCTTAAACCTGGAACTTTTGGGGCTGGAGAGATGGCTGAAGGTCCTGAGTTCAAATCCCAGCAACCACATGGTGGGTCACAAACATCTGTAATGAGATCTGACACCCTCTCCTGGTGTATGAAGTACAGTACAGTGTACTTACATATAATAATAAATAAATCTTAAAAAAAAAAAAAAAAACCTCCTGAATCTTTGATGTTCTGTTCAGGAAAATTTTCCCTGTGCCTATGTGTTCCTGTTCTTACTTTCTGTTCTATTAGATTTAGGGTATCTGGTTTTATATTGAAGTCCTTGATTCACTTGGATTTGAGATTTGTATAGGGTGATAAATATAGATCCATTTGCAATCTTCTACTTGCAGACATCCAGTTAGACCAGCGCTATTTGTTGAAGAAGCTTTCTTTTTTCTCCACTGTATAGTTTTGGCTTCTTTGTCAAAGATCAAGTGTCCATAGGTGTGTGTGTTTATTTCTGGGTCTTCAATTCTATTCCATCACTTGACCTGTCTCTCTCTGTACCACGTGGTTTTATCACTATTGCTCTGTAGCACAGGGAGGTTATTCCTCTAGAAATTCTTTTATTGTTCAGAATTGTTTTGGCTATTCTGGGTTCTTGGGGGGGGTATTTATTTATTTATTTATTTATTTTTGGTTTTTCGAGTCAGGGTTTCTCTGTATCGCCCTGGCTGTCCTGGAACTCACTCTGTAGACCAGGCTGGCCTCGAACTCAGAAATCTGCCTGCCTCTGCCTCCCAAGTGCTGGGATTAAAGGCGTGCGCCACCAAGCCTGGCTTTCTTTGTTTTATCATATGAAGTGGAGAATTGGTCTTTCCATGGCTGTGAAGAATTGTGTTGGAATTTTGATGGGGATTGCATTGAGTCTGGAGTTTTGTTTTTTTAAATCAGATTTACCAGTCCAGTAGTTGTGCTGTCCATATACTCATGTGTATGGGGTTGGCTACTGGAGCATGGCTGACTTAACAGGGAGAACCATTATTTTAAAAGAAAACTCCATTCTCAGAAGTCATCAGTCAGCCGGGTGTGGTGGCGCACGCCTTTAATCCCAGCACTCGGGAGGCAGAGGCAGGCGGATTTCTGAGTTCGAGGCCAGCCTGGTCTACAAAGTGAGTTCCAGGACAGCCAGGGCTATACAGAGAAACCCTGTCTCGAAAAACCAAAAAAAAAAAAAAAAAAAAAAGAAGTCATCAGTCATCAATAGCACCTCAACAAGGGCTGGGGGTTTGTGAGCTTCTCCCTTTCCGTGTAACTGTTGACTTCCAGCTTCCAGTTGACTGGTGTCTTAGTCAGAGTTTCCTTTTTTTTTTTTTGAGACAGGGTTTCTCTGTGTAGTCCTGGCTCTCCTGGAACTCACTTTATAGACCAGGCTGGCCTCGAACTCAGAAATCCGCCTGCCTCTGCCTCCCGAGTGCTGGGATTAAAGGCGTGCGCCACCACGCCCGGCTTTAGTCAGGGTTTCTATTCCTGCACAGACATCATGACCAAGAAGCAAGTTGGGGAGAAAAGGGTTTATTCAGCTCAAACTTTCCACACTGCTGTTGATCACCAAAGGAAGTCAGGACTGGAACTCAAGCAGGTCAGGAAGCAGGAGTTGATGCAGAGGCTATGGAGGAATGTTTCTTACTGGCTTGCTTCCCCTGGCTTGCTCAGCCTGCTCTCTTATAGAACCCAAGACTAAGCCGGGCGTGGTGGCGCACACCTTTAATCCCAGCACTCGGGAGGCAGAGGCAGGTGGATTTCTGAGTTCGAGGCCAGCCTGGTCTACAGAGTGAGTTCCAGGACAGCCAGAGCTACACAGAGAAACCCTGTCTCGAAAAACCAAAAAAAAAAAAAAAAAAAAAAAAATAGAACCCAAGACTACCAGCCCAGAGATGGTCCCACCCACAAGGGGCCTTTCCCCCTTGATCACTAATTGAGAAAATGCCTTACAGCTGGATCTCATGGAAGCATTTCCTCAACTGAAGCTCCTTTCTCTGTGATAACTCCAGCTTGTGTCAAGTTGACACAAAACTAGCCAGTACAACTGGTTTCTCTTGTGTAGGTCTTCTACAAGCAAGCATAGCCACTATGAATTCACAGATACAGAAGTCCTGTTGTGTATGGAAGTCATTGGCTGCAGTTCTGCTTGGTCTCCCACTCTTCAGATTTTTTTCTGCTCTTTCCTCTGTAGTGGGAATTTTGGTTTCTTAAAAAACCCAGTTATGTTATGCAACTATGTTTTTTTGTTTGTTTGTTTGTTTTGTTTTGTTTTGTTGGTTTTTCGAGACAGGACTGTGTAGCCCTGGCTGTCCTGGAACTCACTCTGTAGACCAGGCTGGCCTCGAACTCAGAAATCCGCCTGTCTCTGTCTCCTGATATGTTTTTGTTTTAATCCCAGGTGTGGGATATGGGACTGCTTCAGATTATCCATCACCGCTAACTATGATTTGTCTCGTGCTCTACAAGGGGTGTGAGTTTTGCCAGCTGCAAATAGTTTACATGTGGAATTCTGGGGACTATTGAGAGGGTATAAATTCGAGAGAGTCTGAGAGGACTTGAAGATGCTACTGCTCTCAGTTCATGTTGCTGCGGTTTGTTAAGTGATTGTGAGCAAAGAGATGAGAAAAAAAATGGATACCCTGACAATGAAGATTGAACTTGCCACAAGGAACTCCAGACCCCTCCCCCCTCCCCTGTCAGTAGGAAGTAGTCTAACAAGGTCAACGCCCCTTTCCCCTCTAACCTTCTTTCTCTCCTACCTAGTGTTGGGGGGTTGGAAGAGATTGGAGTGAAGCAGGGTGGTAGGTAAAAGAACCCAATAAAGTAGCCAAAAAGTATGGTTATACTCCACCTTAGTGTTTCCTGAACCTGGGGGAGGGAATGTAACATGATGTCTCATTTGGGGTTAAGCACTCCACAGACACTTTTGCTCAACACTTTGACCAGTTGTCTAAGTTTCTAAATTAACTACCATCCACCACAAAAAGAAACATCTCTGACGAGATCTGATAGCTGTACTACACTATAGGACTAGAGATACAAATTTAGAGGGCAGGGTGATACTGTGTCCACTTAGCAATATAATAGTAGTAGATTTAACCCTGGGGTCTATGAGCTCCCTAACTATTGGTTCTTGGCCAGCTTTACGGTCCCAGGAATGGGTTTCCTCTTATAAAGTAGACCTTACATCTAAGCAGAAGGTAGTTAGGTTACTCCTATGACATACACGCCACTATTGTACCCATGCTGGTCATTATTGTAGCTCATGGGCTTTACAGCTGGGTAAGTCTGTTAATTCTCCTCCCTCCACCCCCCACCCCTTAGTATCTGGCATAGCACCATCCAGCATTATGAAGGCAGGAACGACACGTCTTGGTCAGTACCAACTTGATTTCTTTATACCCTGTGACCAAAGTGTGTGATGTCTCTGGTATCTTCCAATAGGGTCATACAGTCATGCTCTGGTGAGAAGCCAACACCAACACCAGCAGCCATGTTATTTGGGGGGAAGGGGTTTCTCTTGTCACATCCCCTTAAATTTGCTTCTTGTTAAATATTTTATCACAGCAGTGGGGAAAGTAACTACAGAACCCTCAGGCCTTAACTATCCGAAACGATGCACTGTATTGTCGTTGCATTGAAGATTAGCTTCAGCATGAATTTTGGAAGTGATTTCATTATTCAAACCACAGCAGCATCTCTTCCTCTATTTACAATCTCTTTCTAGTTACTCTTTAGTAAAGTGCCTATTTGTGTCCTGACCATTGCTTATTGTGTTTGCTGTTTGTAGAAATTTTTCATGTAGTTTGGATACCAATCCTTCACCAGTTATATTTGTGGAAAATACATTTTCCAAATTTTTTCATTTATTCTTTATTCACTTTCTCAATGAGACGATGTCTCAGTTTTAATGTAGTTAGATTTATAATACTTCCTTGAAGGATTCATGCCTCTGTTAAGGAGTCTCCATTACTCCAAGGTTATAAAGATAAAATTCACTTGGACTGGGACTCCAAGGTCATAATGATAGCGTTTTCTTCTGGACTGGCAAAACTGCTTCGTTGGTAAAGGCTCTCACAGCCAAGCCTGAGAACTTGAGTTTAATCTTCAAGTGGGAGGAGAGAACCAACTCCACAAGTTTTCTTCTGACTTCTACACTGTGGCACACATGCATGCCCTTACCTCCCAAATCGCTGAGCAAACAAATAAATAAATGTTTTGAAAGATTTAAAAATATTGTCAAGAGCTCTAATTTTTCCCTAGAAGTTAAAAATTTCCCCTGTAAGCCGAGCGGTGGTGGCGCACGCCTTTAATCCCAGCACTTGGGAGGCAGAGACAGGCAGATTTCTGAGTTCGAGGCCAGCCTGGTCTACAAAGTGAGTTCCAGGACAGCCAGGGCTATTCAGAGAAACCCTGTCTCAAAAAACCAAAAAAAAAAAGAAAAAAAAAAAAGAAAAAAAATTTCCCCTGTATACTTAAGTTATTAATCATTATGGACTTGATTTTGAAGTGTAATATGAAATAAGAATTCATTTTCTTTAATTTTTCCTCACAATAATAGAAATTCTCCTAGCACCACTTATCAGATGCTCCCATCTTTGTTTGTTTGTTTGTTTGTTTGTTTGTTTTTCGAGACAGGGTTTCTCTGTATAGCCCTGGCTGTCCTGGAACTCACTTTATAGACCAGGCTGGCCTCGAACTCAGAAATCTGCCTGCCTCTGCCTCCCGATTGCTGGGATTAAAGGCATGTGCCACCACGTCAGGCAGGTGCTCCCATCTTAAGAAGAGGGTTACAGGCCCACATCAAGCTTCCAAAAGGCAGGACTCTGTTCCAGATGCTTCCATTAGTTGTAGACCACATCCTCTGCGGATACCACTTCAACTTAATATTTAATAGCTGCCACTGACCATTAACCCTTAGTAACACAGGTAACAGTGGTACAGTTTTTACAGTTAACTGAGAAGTAAGCAAGTAAACAGTTCTTTCTAAACAAGATGATTAATGTTTTTCTTCCAAGATCAAGGCATCAGACACTAAGTAACAAAACGGTAGGACTGGGAAGAAGCAATTGTATCACCTGGTAAACTCCATTCAATAGATTTTTTAGCTTTACATACCTTTGCTCTTGGAGATAAGATATAAACAAAATGCCAGCTATAAGAGACAGTAGCCAATCTCTTCTAAGTATTAAAACAATTTGTATAAATGAGTGCTTTTCCCCCAACCCTTGCTTATTACTGTTCTATTTACTGCAGCGAGGAAAGAGAACATCCATCAATGGATGAATGAAAAATGAAAAAAATGGTACATAGATAGTGTTTAGCTCTAAAGAAAAATTAAATCTCCCAAACTTGCAGGAAAGTGTATGTTTTTTTGTTTTTTTTTTTCTTCCTTGTTCTGGTCAACCCTGCTCGCTCTGCTCGACCCTGCTCGCTCTGGGCCGTCCCTGTTCAGCCCTACTTGCTCTGTCCCCGCTAGCTCCGGCCGCCCCGTTCGGCTCCGCTCACTCTGGCCTCACTTGCTCCGGCCGTCCCCGTTCCGCTCCGCTCGCTCCAGCCAGCCCCAAAAGTGTATCTTCTTAGCGAGAATGGTAGTAAATGAGGTTACCCAAACTTAGGAAAAAACAAACCACATCTTCTTCCTTCTGTACAGATCCTAGCTTATAATCAATGTACGTGTGTGTAAATATGGGCATAGTAAAACACTTAGAAAGGAGACCAAGAAAGGATAATTTTGGGTCAAAAGTAAGGACGGAATGCAGGCCAAAGAACACATGAATAACGAAAAGGGATCAGAGGCAGATCAACTGTCATTTATTTTTCCTTTTAAAGTTATTTTCTGGGGTTGGAAAGATGGCTCAGCGGTTAAGAGCACTGACTGAAGGTCCTGTGTTCAATTCCCAGCAACCACATGGTGGCTCACAACCGTATGTAACGAGATCTGGCCCCCTCTTCTGGAGTGTCTGAAAACAGCTACAGTGTACTTACATATAATAAATAAATCTTTAAAAGTGATTTCCATTTTATGTGTCTGAGTGTTTTGCTTGTGTGTGTTTTTGCTCACCATGTGTGTCTTGTGTCCATGGAGACCGGAAGAGGACATTGGATGCCCAGGAACTGGAGTTACAGACCATTGTGAATCACCGTGTGGGTGCTGGGAATGAAACTCAGGTTCTCTAGAAGAGCAGCCAGAGCCCTTAACTGCTGAGCCAGTGTCAGGATCCATCCTATGTGTTTTTCTTTCTTTCTTTTTCTACTTTGTTTTTCTTTTAGGGTGAGCGCTGACTTCTTGTTTATACATATGCAGGTCTAAGAGCCAAGTGCAGAGGAAATGAGGGCCTGCTCTGCCCAGCCCCCCTCTGGCTAAAGCTACAGCTAGCCTCTGGCACACCCAGGGATTCCCAGTGACTGTTTTGTACTGTAGCTGTAATGGATTTTGTCAGTCCAACACTGTTTACACTTCCTAGCATTTCCATTCTTAAAAAAAAAAAAAAGTTAATGGTCAGGGGTGTTTACTTCTTTCCCACAGTGGATGTAAGAACTTCCTTAGGAGCAATTTACTATGGGAACAGAGTGGAATGACCTCCACATGGCTGTATTCCAGCATCATGAGTGAGAACAGGAAGTAAGGGCCTTAGGAAGGGCTCAGGTGCACCTGGGGTCTCTCCATGAGAAAGAGAGAAAGTTCCCACCAGGTTCAAATAGATCGATGTGCCAAGGTTAAAAAAAAAAGATAAGCCGGGCGGTGGTGGCGCTCGCCTTTAATTCCAGCACTTGGGAGGCAGAGGCAGGCAGATTTCTGAGTTCAAGGCCAGCCTGGTCTACAGAGTGAGTTCCAGGACAGCCAGGACTAAACAGAGAAACCCTGTCTAGAAAAACCAAAAAAAAAAAAAAAAAAAAGCCGGGCGTGGTGGAGTACGCTTTCAATCTCAGCACTCTGGAGGCAGAGGCAGGCAGATTTCTGAGTTCGAGGCCAGCCTGGTCTATAAAGTGAGTTCCAGGACAGCTAGGGCTACACAGAGAAACCCTGTCTAGAAAAACCAAAAAAAAAAAATAAAATAAAATAAATAAAAAATAAAAAGTCCACACAATCAGTAGTTCAAACACAATGAATTTCAAAGTTCGAATACCAGGACAAATTACGGAGGTAGACCCCTAGCACTCCTCCTGACAACCCTGTGTGAGGCCCTAAAGTATCACCACTGCTGGGCTTGCTGTTGTTGCCCAGATGCAACTTTTCTGTCTCAAAGACAACAGGAAGAAGCAGGATCATGAAGGAAGTGGTCCCAATCCACAAAGCCGCCCTGGAAAATCTGTAGTCTTCTGAGCCACAAAGAGTGAGAGATTGGGGGCTTGGTGAGATGGCTCAGCGGGTTAGAGCACCCGACTGATCTTCCAAAGGTGATGAGTTCAAATCCCAGCAACCACATGGTGACTTACAACCACATGGTGGCTTACAACCACCTGTAACAAGATCTGACGCCCTCCTCTGGTGCGTCTGAAGTCAGCTACGGCGTACTTATGAAGAATAATAAGAAATGAATCCTTGGACCGGAGAGACCAACCAGAGCAAGCCAGGCTGTCCGGAGCGAGCGGAGCCGAACGGGACGGCCGGAGCAAGCAGGGACGCCGGAGCTAGCAGGGCCGGAGCGAGTGGGGCCGAACAGGGACGGCCAGAACGAGCGGGGCCAAAACCGGAGCAAGCGGAGCCGATCGGAGCGAGCGGGGCTGGCTGGAACAAGCGGGGGCCGTGCGGGGGCCGTGCGGGGGCCGTGCGGGGGCCGTATGGGGGCGGCCGGGAGCAAGTGGGGCTGGCCAGAGCGAGCGGGGTCGAGCAGAGCAAGCAGGGTTGACCGGAAAAAGGGAAAAAAAAAAAGAGAGAGAGATTAAAGGTGGTCAAAGGTGGCTCTGGCGACTGACCAGAGTCAAACAAACATCTCCATCAGACCCCAGAGGAAACGAACATCTCCATCAGACCCCAGAGGGAACGAACATCTCCATCAGACCCCAGAGGGAACGAACATCTCCATCAGACCCCAGAGGGAACGAACATCTCCATCAGACCCCAGAGGGAACGAACATCTCCATCAGACCCCAGAGGGAACGAACATCTCCATCAGACCCCAGAGGGAACGAACATCTCCATCAGACCCCAGAGGGAACAAAATCTCCATCAGACTCCAGAGGAAACAAACATCTCCATCAGACTCCAGAGTCTCTCCGACAGGGTCTCCTCTAGCTGCAGCCATGGCGGTGGCCATGGCGGTAGGCCTGTTTTTAATTTTTTAACGTTAGGGTCTTAGCCATGATGAAATATCTGACAAGAATAACTTAAGGGAGAGATGGTTTATTCTGGCTCACAGTTCAAAAGAAGTCCATCACAGCAAAGGCAGCCGGTCAAGAGGCAGAGAGTAAGGAATGCATGGTGTGTGTGTGTGTGTGTGTGTGTGTGTGTGTGTGTGTGTATAAAACACATGCACGTGGGGGCCCATGGTGGCTGGAAGAGGCTGTCAGAGCCCCTGGAGCTGGAGACAACTGGGGAGCCTCCTCATGTGGGAGCAACTGCAGAGTCCCTCCCTATTCAGCTCCGCCTAGCCCTTTGTGGAAGTCCAGAAAGTCCCTCCTACAATTAAGAAGGGTCTGCCCACTTCATTTAACAGTAAGCACTCCCCACAGACATCCTCAGTGGCTCAGCCTTCCCAGATGGTAAAAGATTTTTTGTCAAATTGACACTAGCCATCATAGACTACATAGGAAGAACACAGGGTCCTGGGCCTTCACACATGTGTGTCATACATGTTCTCTTTTGTTTCTTCCTTCAGTGCTTTTCCTGTGCTCCCTCCCAGTCACCGGTTCGGCTTTCCATCAGGGTCAGTATTTCTCATCTTGCTTAAGATCTCTTCCTTCCCTCTTCTCATCCCCTTTCTAGTTTTGTGACATGCAAACATATATAACACACATAAGTTTTGGTCCCATATATGACAGAAAATGGGATGTTTTTTCTGAATCTGTTATATTTTACTTAACATGGTTCCCAGGTGCATCCTTTTTTTTTTTTTTCCAAATGGCATAGTTTTAATTTTCTTACAGCTGCTTAAGATTCTATTGCATATGTATTATCAAATTGCCTTGTCCACTGTCTTAGTCAGGGTTTCTATTCCTGCACAAACATCATGACCAAGAAGCAAGTTGGGGAGGAAAGGGTTTATTCGGCTTACACTTCCATACAGCTGTTCATCACCAAGGAAGTCAGGACTGGAAGTCAAGCAGGTCAGGAAGCAGGAGCTGATGCAGAAGCCATGGAGGGATGTTCCTTACTGGCTTGCTTCCCCTGGCTTGCTCAGCCTGCTCTCTTATAGAACCCAAGACTACCAGCCCAGAGATGGTCCCACCCACAAGGGGCCTTTCCTCCTTGATCACTAATTGAGAAAATACCCCACAGCTGGGTCTCATGGAAGCACTTCCCCAACTGAAGCTCCTTTCTCTGTGATAACCCAGCTGTGTCAAGTTGACACAAACCTAGCCAGTACATCCACTTCCTGGATGTTGTGAATATTGCAGTTGTAAACATGGCGTGCAAGTATCTTGTGGCATGTGGACTTCCAGTCCTTTGGGAATCTGTCCAAGAGTGGGAGAGCTAGACAAGTCTCATTTCTTTCTTTAAAAAAATTTATTTATGTATTTATGTATTTATGTACTTATTTATTGTATATGAGTACACTGTAGCTATCTTCAGACACACCAGAAGAAGGGCATTGGATCCCAATACAGATGGTTGTGAGCCACCATGTGGTTGCTGGGAATTGAACTCAGGACCTCTGGAAGAGCAGTCAGTGCTCTTAACCACTGAGCCATCTCTTCAACCTTCTTTTTAATTTTTTTTTTTTTTTTTTTCGAGACAGGGTTTCTCTGTATAGCCCTGGCTGTCCTGGAACTCACTTTGTAGACCATGCTGGCCTCGAACTCAGAAATCCACCTGCCTCTGCCTCCCAAGTGCTGGGGATTAAAGGCGTGTGCCACCACTGCCCGGCTCTTTTTAAATTTTTTATTTTAAATTATTTACTCATTTTATTCATTCACTTATTTTGTGTGTGTGCATGTGTGTGTATAACAGCTGTATGTGTGTGTCCACAGAGAGTTGAGGAGGGTGTGGGATGCCCAGGAGCTGGGGTTATAGGCAGTTGGGGGGCCTCCTGACATGGGTACCAGATCAACAAGCAGTTTTTAATTGCTGAGCCATTTTTCCAACTCGTTCAGCCCCTACTTTACATTTCAAATTTCAGGGGACTGGAAAGATGGTTTGGTGGTGGAGAGAACTTGTTGACTTAGGTTTAGTTCCCAGTATCCATGTGGTTTATAAGGTGATTCATATCTTTTCCTGACCTCCGTGGGTACCAGACATGCATGTGGGCACATATGTACTTGCATAAAAAATACTTCTGTACATTAAATAAACAAATCTAAAACAGAAAGAAAAAAAGAAAGATAGATTGATTTCAGGGGATGGAGAGAGGGCTCAATGGTTAAGAGCACTTTATGTTCTTGCCAGGGACCCAGGTTCAGTTCTCAACACCTATGTCAGGCAGCTTATAACTGCCAGTAATGCCAGCTCCCGGGGTCTGACACCCTCTTCTGGCCTCCAAGGGCACCCACATATGCATGGAGCATCTAGGCACACAGACAAAGATACAGACACAAATACATATATCCACATCCACACACAATACACACACAGACACAAATACATACATACACATACACACACATACATAAACATAAACACACATCAATTAAAAAGTACATTTACAAATAGTTTCAATTTCAAGCAAAAATTCTCTTTCCTATTTTTTTCTCTTTCCTATTTTGAGGGCACATTTAAACATACTGCCTTTCCCACCCATTGTGAAGGCATAAAAGAGAAGCACAGGTTGATACTTGCATGAGAACGTCTATTAATGACCGCGCATATGCCTACCTCTATAAAATGTAAGGTTGACGGTTTCAAATTACCAGAAGCTAGCATAGCTCTGACACTTCTTGGTGAAGACAGCCACCTAGTGGAAATAGATCTACAAATATTTGAGGATCAGCAAATAAAAAGATTTTGAATGCTCAGCCCAGGCACAAACTGTGATGTTGATTTAAGGCTGTAAAGAAAATGGTTGGGCTGGGTATGGTGGCATGTATAAAACTTTACCCAGCACTTGGGAGGCAGAGGAAGGAGATCTCTGTGAGTTCAGGGCCAGCCTGGCCTGTATAGCGAGTGCTAGGCCAGTCAGCTATATACCCTGTCTGAACAAAACGAAACAAAACAATAAAAAAGGACTTGGGGATGTAGCTCAGCAGAAAAGTTGTTGTCTAGCATGTGCGAGGCCTTTGGTTCAGTCTCTAGTACTAAAGAATAAGCCCCTACCCCGCCCCCCCAACCCAAAACAACAAAACAAAATCCACATTCAGATACTGCTTATCTTATGTCTGGATCTGAAAGTGGTGAGAGGAGCCCAGAGAGTGTGGAGGGGTGAGGTGGGGTCGGGAGGGTCTGGATTGTGTCCGGTCAGTGCGGGACAGGGCGGGCATTGGCCTTTATTCCCCGTTTCAGGGAGTAGAGAGCGAGCCTTTAGATTAGAGAACAGTTAACTCACATGCGTTGCTTTGAGTCTACCCTGAGGTAGATGGGTTTTACGAGCAGCTTATTTACATCATTTGTAGTAGTAGGGGTTGAACCTGTGGTGGTGTTGCACAGTCTAGGCCAGTGGTTCTCAACCTTCCTAATGCTGTTCCTCATGCTGTGGTGACTCCAACCATAACATTATTTCCATTGCTCCTTCATAACTGTAATTTGGCTACTGTTATGAATCATGATGTGTTTTCTGGTGGTCTTTGGTGATCCCTGTGAGAGGGCGATTTGACTTTCACGGGGTCGAGACCCACAGGTTGAGAACTGCTGTTTTAGGCGGCTGCTCTGCGGGCAAAGTACATCCCCAGCCGCGTTTAACTGCCGCGGTCCATTCGTCAATCACTGGATTTTAGGATGCATGAATTCTTCAACTTTACACTTAAAACTTTATTAGCAGTTTAATAACAAAGGCTACTAAAATGATAAATAATGTGACAGTCGGTTTGATTAAGAGTGCTTGAGCTAGGTCAGATTTTATATGCAGTTTTAAAAAATTTCTTTCTAAATTAGAACTAATTCACAATTATGAGTCATCAGAAATGGGGGGAGGGGCTGCGGCTTTTTTTTTTTTTTTTAAAGATTTATTTTATTTATTATATGTAAGTACACTGTAGCTGTCTTCAGACACTCCAGAAGAGGGCGCCAGATCTCGTTACGGATGGTTGTGAGCCACCATGTGGATGCTGGGATTTGAACTCATCACCTTCGGAAGAGCAGTCGGGTGCTCTTACCCGCTGAGCCATCTCACCAGCCCGGGGCTGCGGCTTTTATTGGTAGAACCCTCACCTTAAATTCACAAAATTCTGGGTTTTGTTCCTAAAAAATGAAAGGGGCACAAGTTTTGACAAACTTTGATAGTTTGGGGATTTGGATTGGATGTGAGTCCAGAAATTTGGGAGAGATTCCCCCCTGAGCAGCACATCCGGCTCTGTCAGGGCAAATGGTGACACCTCAAACATCTGGTTGTGTGCAGCTCTAAGAAAGAATTTTGATGTTATGCCACAGAGTTTGATTGCATTTTTAATTTATTAGCATTATTATTATGATCACGTATAATGTGTTCATTTTGGCTTATGCAATTCAGCCTACTTGTGGAGCCTGAGGGTAACTTTGAAGAGGCCTTCTGCCTTTGCAAGGGTCCCTGAGCCTGAACTCAGGACAGCAGGCCTACAAGACAAGCGTGTCCCCCATTGAAGGAAGCATCTCACTGGCCGTGGTCATAGTGTTAAAATATACCTCATGCACTTCGGATTTCTTTCTTGACAGAATGAAGCATTTGTCTCTTGAAAATGTTTGTAATCATTTGCATCACCTGTCAATGAAAAAAACAAAAAAACAAACCTATGTTTTATAGGGAAGGGTTGTCTTAGTCAGGGTTTCTATTCCTGCACAAACATCATGACCAAGAAGCAAGTTGGGGAGGAAAGGGTTTATTTGGCTTACACTTCCATACTGCTGTTCACCACCAAAGGAAGTCAGGACTGGAACTCAAGCAGATCAGAAAGCAGGAGCTGATGCAGAAGCCATGGAGGGATGTTCTTTACTGGCTTGCTTAGGGACCGAACGAGTCGGACGAGAGAATATCTTGGGTTCTGACGGTCGGGTCTCTACCAGGGTGGGGGTTCCCCGGGAACTAGTGATTAACTCTTTTACGGAGTGTCGTAGATCTCATGGAGGCATTTTCCCAACTGAAGCTCCTTTCTCTGTGATAACCCCAGCTGTGTCAAGTTGACACAAACCTAGCCAGTACAAGGGTAGAACAGAAGGTGGGACATCTGGAAGGCCAAAAGGATTCTGGGATAGAGCCAGGCATGGGAGATGTGAGGAAAACGGATGCACGGTACCTGAGCACAGGTGACCAGCATGTGGCAGAATGTAGATTAAAATAAATGGGTTAATCTAAGTTATGATCTAGACAGAGAAGAGCCTAGGTATACAGCCAAGGTATTTGTAAATGTACTTTGAGTCTGAGTCTTATTTCTGGGAGCATGGGGCAGGGAGGAAGACTCAGGGCCTAACTTCTACAGTCATTTTTTCCTTATTAAATCTTAACGTTTTAAGTCATTACAATAAATATCTTTTTTTTTTTTTTTTTTTTTTTTTTTTTTTTTTTTTTTTTTTTTTTTTTTTTTTTTTTTTTTTTTTTTTTTTTTTTTTTTTTTTTTTTTTTTTTTTACTTTTTCAAGACAGGGTTTCTCTGTATAGCCCTGGCTATCCTGGAACTCACTCTGTAGACCAGGCTGGCCTCGAACTCAGAAATCCACCTGCCTCTGCCTCCCGAGTGCTGGGATTAAAGGCGTGTGCCACCACGCCCGGCTACAATAAATATCTTAATACTTAAAGTAATTAATATACAAAATAAGATACAATAAGTACTTTAAAGATTTCCAGCTAGTCAGTTTTAGCTATAGAGCAGCAACTAAGGCAGTCACTTGAAGTTTGTAAAATGGCCTTTCCCAGCATTATCGGAATCTAGAGGTCAGGCAGTGGTGGCACATGCCTTTAATCCTAGCACTTGGGAGACAGAAGCAAGAGGATTCCTGAGTTGTAGGCCAGCCTGGTCTGTAGGTCTACAAAGTGAGTTCCAGAACAGCCAGGGCTACACAGAGAAACCCTGTCTTAAAAAAAAAGAAAGAAAGAAAGAAAGAAAGAAAGAAAGAAAGAAAGAAAGAGAGAAAGAAAGAATCTAGAATAGCGCTTGCTACACTTTGCAGGCTAGCCTCTGGACTGAATGAAGATCCTTCTGCTGCAGTCTTTCAAGAGGCTTGTAGCACAGGCATACTTACTGTGCCCAGCTTACTTCTAACCGTTTGAAAATGCCTTCTTATCCTAAGCTTATGTACACATTAGACCCATCTTGATTATTGTCTCAGTTTTCTTCTTCCTGTTTCTCATACTGCAGCAATATGTCCGTTGCTGGCTATGGTTGTTCAATGTGTGTGAACAAAAACCCTTTTATTATTTTTTCGTTTGAGCTCCATCTGGATTCCTGGGATATGAGTTTGAGAGTCATCGCTATAGACTTTGGCAATTCGAGCTCCCTGATAGTCTATGAAGAACTGAATGTTCCAATCACAGTCCGCATCTAGAAGGAAGCTGTCTTAGGGTTTCTAACTTTTGTCACGAAGAATTATGGCCAAAATAGAAAGTTGGGGAGAAAAAGGTTTATTTGCCTTACACTTCCATATCGCTGTTCATCATCGAAGGAAGCCAGGCCAGGAACAGGGCAGGAACCTCGGGGCAGGAGCTGGTGCAGAGTCCATGGAGGACCCTGTTTGCTGACTTGCTCCTCATGGTCCAGGCAGCCCTCATTCCCATCTGTCGGGCCTGTGAGCCAGGGCAGCTCAGGCAGAACTAATTCTGAGTGATGTGACTGCTGCCCACAGGGAAAGGCTATACTACAGAACAGCCTGGAGAGGCAGTGTGTGTGGCTCTGCTCACCTAGAGATCATTGGTCTAATGTAGAGACTTAGGTAGCATCTTACTCATTTCCTTTACCTTTAAAAACAAATAGGTCTGAGGGAGGCCGGGAGGGAGGGACAGAGAGAATGAGTGTGTGCGATGGGGGCACATAGTTCTATCTCTAGTACTAGAGAGGCTAAATCAGGGAGATTTGAGGTCAGCCCCAGCTACACTGGAAAACTCCGAATTCTCTAAAAGCGAAGCAAGCAAACAAACAAACAACCCAATCCAAAACAGTAGAAAATACATGACATCCATTGTTGACGACAGAAAGACAAACTGCTGTGGTCAAGACTCTGTGACACTAAATGTAAGGGTTTGGGTAATAATTGAAAGCAAGTCAATTTCTGTTTTTGTTTTTTATTATTATTTTTTTCTGAAAACAGATTAGACAACCCAGGTGATAACTTGGAAGGCCAAGTGTTACTTTTAAATGAAAAATTGAGAATGATTTTCAAAATTCATACCAATCCTTAAAAAAGCATTCCTAAGAATGGATATGTGTGCACGTGTGTGTGTGTGTCTGTGTGTGTGTGTGTGTGTGTGTGCAGGTGTAGCTATAGATGGTTAGAATGCTTAAGGTTTTTATTGATGTGCACTTTATATGCCTTAAAATGGAGCTGAGGACCTGGTTCCATGGTACAGCACTTGTCTGGTTTGTACAAGGCCTCGGCTCATTCCCTAACAGCACACATACAAACGCCACACACACACAATTTGCATACAGTAAAATACACAAATCTTGGGGTCTGGAGAAATGGCTCAGTGGTGAAGAGCACTGCTGTTCTTGCAGGGGACACACGTTCCACTCCCAGCTCTGACACTGGGAAGTTTACAACTACCTACACTTAGTTCCAGGGGATCTGACATCCTCTTCTGGCCTTCACGGTCACTGTATCCATGCGGTGCACATACAGACAAGACAGGCCATACTTGTACACAAGAATGTCAAGATTGCATAGCAGGCAAATGTGCTTGCTGCCAAGTCTAATGACTCGAGTTCAATCCCTAGATTGGGTCTGTACATAGCAGGCAGAATCAGCAGTCTCAGAGGAAGGAGCCATGTACTGACACGTTTCATGAAATTGGTTGTTCAGGTGGAAATTCACACAAGAATTACTCTCTTTTTTTTTGCATTATTTATAGTGCTCACTGTTTGGATGGTGTCTCGGGTGTCCTTCTCTTGGAAAGTGGCTAGGTAAAATGTGAAGGTTGGTTTCCATGGGAACAAGGAAAGAATTAGAAGCAGAGAAGTAGATTTATATACATGGGCTATAAATGAATGTACAAGCATAGTGTGGGATGAAAAAAATTGTCTTTATGCAAAAGTAATATATTTTACAGGAACACATGCAAGCAAGTATTCCTTTTGCTCTTTGGCACAATTGCCTGTGGGAAGGCAGATGGGGGAGGATGGAGGAGGAAGTGGGGAATGGAATTTAAAGGGTGAATAAATAAAATATGTGTGAGGCCTGGCACAGTTTGAAATGATGATTGACCCAGTCTGGTGAACCTGGAGCTCTGCCCTCTACCCCCCCCCCCC
>LR751183.1:69826-206855 GCA_902729485.2 Mus minutoides | reverse complement strand
TTTTTTTTTCTGCATTAGGCAGCAGTCAGTACACAGGCTCAGAATTGGTCAGAGCGCCAAGTGTAAGCGACTGTGGGTACCCAACGCTAAACAGGACATCTTTGTCAATTACCGCCTTCCCCTACCCTCCGAGTCTCAGGAGACATCAAGGAAGAAGAAGCAGAATATAAAAGCTGGAGTGGTGTAAAATGCTGTCTTCTGAACACGACACACATGAACAGCTGTGGTTGCCTCCCTAAGCTCTACAGTGGACAGTTTAGAACCATTGCTTGAAGTTGGTGAAGTAACAAATCGTATATACAGTAGCATCTGAGTATAACAGCGGCCATCTTCATCAGAGATGATGTACTTGTGCGGGACCTCAGGACTAGGGCCTGGTGACGTACTCTTGTAGAAGGAAGGCAGTAGAGAAGGTTATCAGACCCATCTGTCACTCTCTCCTGCCCCTCCCAGCTATTGTATATAATTTCCCTTAACCACACATACCCTTGTGGCCTTGAGAGGTGCTAGAGACTGTGGAAGGCTACCTGAAGTGGTATTCCCTCTATATGCAAGTGATCATCGTGCTGGCTAGGGTGGCTTTTTGCTGGTGTGGCTGCTTTGATATCACCTACACTCCTGTAAAGAACCCTCACCCGTGTTCTGAAGGAAGCCCAAAATCTCATTGCTTCCCTGAGTGGACTTGGGTGGAATGTACTTAGGTTTGGTGCTGGTGCCCAGGAAGGAGGCAGTAGATACCTGTTTACACTCCTCCCCCAGCCCAGAGGCAAGAATTCCTCCAATGTAAATACAGCTTGAGATGTGACACTTAGAATTATTAGAATAATTTAGGAAGAAACATAAAACATTAAAAAAGAATCAGAGGAGAATCAGAAAATGTTGAGGAAGTCCCTGTCTTTCTAAATACCAACTCAAGTCAAAGAAAATACACAGATTAAGAACTAGCCGTATAAACACACTGCTTGCAGAACAAAAGCGCTATGCAGAAGAACTAGAGAGGAGGATGCTGGGAGACAGGAAGACTGAATGAAGGGAAAGGAAGGGAAGGGAAGGGAAGGGAAGGAAGAAGAGTAAAGGAGGGAAAGGAAAAGCAGAAGTTAGAAACACACAGTACCAACTTTGTATCCCACACAAAGCATCATTTGTCTGTCTCCAACTTTTCTTTTTCCTATCTCCTCCTAGGAATATGGCACAACTCACACAAAAATATATTAGGCTAATCTCTGTGGACTGTAGAAGGTGAGTTTTAAAACTCTGCTTAGCCCTTAAATATATGAATCGTTGGTGCCTTCCATGCCTCCCTTTTCAATTCTAAGAATCCCAAGGACACCCTGATTTACTTCTGTTTTCCAGAAAGGGTCAGACTTACCATTAAATTTTTCAGCCTCAGGATCATTCACGTTGATAGCAATTATTTTCCAATCTGTTTCACTCTGATCGATAAGTGCCAAAGTCCCAAGGATCTTCACATGGACCACGTCCCCACGGGAGAGAACCTTCACAGAGAAGAGGCCTGTCATTCGCAAGGCTTGGGAAGGTCTAACCATAAAAACGCACTCACGCGACAGAAGCGCATATAGTTCCGGTAAATATAAACCATGGTCAGGAAGCCTGCCGAGCAGGACCCTTGCCAGGAATGAGTAACTCAAGACTTCTACGGCCACCCATGAAAGAATTGCCAATTAAGTAAACAAAACAATCAATCAAACAACCTCTATGTCCCCCTAGAAAGCCAGACATTAAACAACAAGTCATGGTGTGAAACCATGACTCCAGAAGGAAGCTACCCAAGGAGCTTGCAATTGCCTGGGCTTTCTGCCCAACACATCTGTGGAGCACAGGCCACGGAAGGGGAAGCCGGCAGGTGTCCTCGGCCCTTCACACCCGTCCCAGGGCATATCTAGGAGCAAGCACATAGTGTAGTGCACACACACACGCAATAAATAACTGAAGAAGGAAACATGATACAATGTAAAAAGAACAACAACAACAACCCCCACCACAATTTGTGTGTCACAGTCTGGAGACAAGATTTTACCTCAGAAATACACACAGTGTAAAAGAGGCTGAAAGTGGGATTAAGCCAGACCTCAAGTAAAGGTTACTTCACACCAGCCCCAACAAGTGGTGTGTCCTCATACCTGAAGAGAGTGACAATTGTCTTAAGAAGACATGACACTGGAATGATTGTTAGTGCTCCACAGAGACAGAACAGGTTCAAAAGATGCTGAGAAGTGAAGTTAGGATTAATTAAGTAAGAGGCTGGGCCAGGAGATGGCTCAGTAGCTCAGCATTTGCTCTTTAAGCATGAGGACCTCAGTTTGATTCCCAGGACTCTGGTTAAAAGCTGGGTGAAGAGCTTGTGACCCCACTGGTGGGACTCAGAAGCACGGTGAGACCCTAAGTCTCTGATCAGCAGCTCAGCCAAATGTGCAAGAGCCCAAGGTCCATGAGAAACTCTGCCTCAGAAACCAAAGTGGACGGCACCTGAGTAGGAATGACACCAGAGGCTGACTTCTGTCTCCATATCATATAACACAAACACACATGCCCTCTCCCATGTACATATGCATGTATACACATAGGTACATATATATACACGTGCACTATACCAGAAGTTGACTGAAGCCCCCTGGCTTGAGAAAGTGATTTCAGTACCCTCAGGTTGACAATGCCGCAATTCCTTTTATATCCTTTTTATTTGTTAAATTTTTAAAAAAATTACTTTATTTACATTAAAGTCATCATCCTCCCCCAGTCCTTCCTCCCACAGTTCCTCATCCCATCCCTCTTTCCCCTTCCCTCTGAGGGTGCTCCCACCCCCCAACAGACCTCCTCCTTCCCTGGGTCCCCAAGTCTCTCGAGGATTAAGCTCATCTTCTCCCACTGAGGCCAGACCTATGCTATATATGTGCCAGGAGCCTGGGACCAGCCTGTGTATGCTCCTGGTTGGTGGCTCAGTCTCTGAGAGATCCCTGGGTCTGGGTTAGTTGAGACTGCTGATCTTCCTGTGGGATCGCTCTCCCCTACAGCTTCTTTAATCTTCCCCCTAATTCAACCATAGGGGTCCCTAACTTCAGTCCAAAGGTTTTGTATAGGTATCTGCTTCTGTCTCAGTCAGCTGCTGGTAGAGCCTCTCAGAGGACAGCCATGCTAGGTTCCTGTCTGTAAGCATATCTTAGCATCAGTCATAGTGTCAGGCCTTTGTGCCCCACCATGAGATGGTCACCAAGATGGGCCGGTCACTGGACTGCTTTTCCTTCAGTCTTGTTTTATTTTTGTCCCTGTAGTTCTTTTAGACGGGAACAATTCTGGGTCAGGAATTTTGACTGTGGGTTAGTAACCCAGTCCCTCCACCTGAGGCCCTGTCTATCTACTGGAGGTGGTGCCCTCTCCCCAGTGTTGGGTATTTTGGCTAAATTCACCCACAATGAGTCCTGAGAGTTTCTCATCTCCTGGGTCTCTGGTACTTTCTAGAGGATCCACCCTACCTCCCATTCCCGAGCTCACTTATTTCCATTCATTCTCTTGGCCCTCTGGGCTTCTCTCCTGACCACCCCCTATACATTTGATGCTGTTCCCCTTTTCCTCCCTTGCCCTCCCCTCTCCCATCCAGGTCCCTCCCTCTGTCTCCCGTGGTTATTTCCTTTCCCCTTCTAGGTGAGATTGAAGCCACAGTCACCTGAGCATTTCTGCTATATTCTCTTATCTTTAAAGGTTTAATTGAACTCCTCCATAAGCTTACACTATGAACATATTTCAGGAAACAAATTCCTGATGATTAAAGATGGAGCTCTCCACTCAAAAACAAAGTGTGCAAAACCAAGTCATTTGAGTGCTTTCAAAGGGTTTGCTTAGAGAAAGAAAATGATTTGGAACCATAAAATCAAGTAATTTCATCCCATACACTTGTAAAATGACTCTCAAGTCTTAACCTAAGTGTACATGAAGTGATCACACAGCAAATACGTGTATGACTGTATCAGTGGGACTGAAACCTCATCTTTAGAGCAGAAACAATGACAGTAGGGTCTTGTGTGGCTAATCTATCCTCTGTTAAACTCTTGATCCTCAAGGTCCAAAGGGAAGATGTAGAGATACTAATAAAAATGGGGGTGGCCAGGCGTGGTGGCACACGCCTTTAATCCCAGCACTAGGGAGGCAGAGGCAGGTGGATTTCTGAGTTCAGGGCCAGCCTGGTCTACAAAATGAGTTCCAGGACAGCCAGGGCTATACAGAGAAACCCTGTCTTGAAAAAAAATGGGGGTGATCTTTCTAATGTGGGGTATGCCTACTCTCAAACCTGAAGCACTTCACAGGGCGACTTTGCAGCTGGTTGGTAAAGCTAAGTTTTCAGGCTGGGTCACATAGTATTCACTGACGGTGACTCTCCACTCTAAAGAAGGTGTGGACAGAGAGGATCTAGAGAACAGAAACAGGCAGGAAGATCTAGGATCTGTCAGGAGAAGCAATTACAGTATCTAGAGTACAAACCCTTGGGGACAAGGCTTCATTCAGAAGAGCATGGTACAAGGGACCAAAGGAATGGTACAGTCTTCATAAAACAAACCATCTTGAGTCTGACGTTTCTGTGCAATGTGTTGTCAATGAGAAGCTGGCCGTGTTGGGTAACTCAGAGATGCACTGGCCGAGCTGCTTTCCAGCAGAGGCAGGTCTGACCTCCAGGAGATACTGGCTGTCTGAATACACGTTTGGCTTACGAGCATCTCAGTGCAAGAAGTGAGGGATGCCTGAGGGACACACTGCTCTGACAAAGATTTAGTCACCTCAAACACCAGCCTCTTTTCTTTTTTGGTTTTCTGAGACAGGGTTTCTCTGTGTAGCCCTGGCTATCATAGGAAGGGCCTTTAAACCTATGCTCCATACCGATCCCGTCCTAGAGAGACCCAGTTAACAACAGAGAATAATGGTAAGTAGCAATGTGTCAAGCTCTGTACCAGAGTGTGAATAGGTTTTCTACTGCTGTGGACTGTCTTAGGGTTTTACTGCTATGAACAGACACCATGACCAAGGAAGGTAGCTCTTCTAAGGCCAACATCTCATTGGGGCTGGTTAACAGGTTTAGAGGTTCAGTCCATTATCATCAAGGCAGGAGCATGGCAGCAGCCAGGAAGGCACGGTATAGGAAGAGTTCAGAGTTGTACAACTTGTTCCAAAGGCAAACAGAAGACTGGCTTCCAGACAGCTAGGATGAAGGCCTTAAAGGCCACACCTACTCCAACAAGGCCACACCTACTCCAATAAGGCCACACCTCCAAATACTGCCACTCTCTGGGACAAGCACATACAGAACATCACATGGAACAAAAAGAGTCTGCGATAAGCTGAATTTTCTGCCTAGGGTTTAAATAGTAGGCAGGCCTACAGTATTGTCAGTTCTAGAATAAACTAATAAAATATAATAATTAATTAATATTCTCTACAATAACTATATACTACATACCTACTATATACCACACTTTATATGTAAAATGTAAAAAAAAAATGTTTTCAATAATAATTATACACTTTGGAGGTAGAGGCAAACAGATCTCTGTAAGTTCCAGGCCAGCCTTGTCCACATAGTTGGAGGACATCAAGGCTATACAAAGAAACTGTCTCAAAAAAAGAAATAAACAAAACACACACACACACACACACACACACACACACACACACACACAATCCACATTGATCTTTCTTAGTATTATTCTTGGCTTTCAGATTGAGTGTGACTGTGTCATGTCAATTTATGTCACATGTTGCTAACATTTTTTCCAGTTACAGTGTCACTAATTACGTGTTCAATGACACGTTGACACAGGAGAAAATAAGATGCCTTTCATGTTTTTACTCATACCAGGTTTAAGTTGAGTGAATATTTTGTACTAAATAGGAATTGACTTTACACCCCCCTAAGAGTTATATCCTAAGAATAAGAAAAAAAATTTAAAACATAATCTTTTCAGCAATGAAATTTTACTTAACTTAGTGATCTTCACTTGTTATGAAATAAGAAATGGGCAGGAAACCGAAGAGCCCAGAATGGAACTTGGCACAGGAGGTAGTTCTTACGAGGATTAATCACTTTTTTTTGGTAGCCTATTTAATATTATACACATCTCTTTATCGCTCTTAGACGAAAATATTTTTACAAAAGAAGATCCAGCGACAGGCCCAGAGTGGGTCCAGCTCAAGGGGAGGCCCCAAGGCCTGGCACTATCACTGAGGCTATGGAGCTCTTGCAAACAGGGACCTAGCATGGCTGCCCTCCAGAAGACCCAACAAGCAGCTGAAAGAGTCAGATGCAGATATTTGCACCCAACCAATGGACAGAAGCTGCTGACCCCTGAGGTTGAATTAGGGAAAAGCTGGAAGAAGCTGAAGAGGAGAGAGACCCTGTAGGAGGACCAGCAGTCTCAATTAACCTGGACCCCCAAGATCTCTCAGACATTGAGCTACCAACCAGGCAGCAGACACCAGCTGATATGAGGCCCCCAACACATACACAGCAGAGGACTGCCAGGTCTGTGTTCAGTCAGAGAAGATGCATCTAACCTTCAAGAGATTGGAGGCCCCAGGGAGTTTAGAGGTCTGGTGGGGTGGGGTGGGTGTTGGGGACATCCTCATGGAGACAGGGGAGTGGGGAGGAGGTATGGGATGTGGAACAGTCAGAAGGTGGACCAGGAGGGGGAATAAAACCTGGAAGTTTAAAATAAATAAAAACTAAAAAAATAAAATAAATTCAGAAAACTATACTTTAAATTTGAAAAAAAAATCAATACTTCATTCATATTTTTTGTTGAATTCATGTGCCAGGCAAGAATAACAGTAGCAGACACATGAATTCTAACAAATCTGTGTATAAAATCATAATTTCAAGACAGAAAGGATCTCTCACCTCACAAAGGAGTAGGAATCAGAGGGCGAGTAAGAAGAGGCACCAGAACACTGGAGAAAATGGAAAGAAAGCAGAAAATCAAGACACGAGAAAGCAACAAACGACAGACAACATGGAAATGACAAGCGGGGATCAGAAGGACGGACACTGGAAACAAGGAGAGAAGGACGGACAGACACTGGAAACAGGAGAGAAGGATGGACAGACACTGGAAACAAGGACAGAAGGACAGACAGACACTGGAAATAAAGACAGAAGGACAGAAGACACTGGAAACAAGGAGAGAAGCAAGTATCCTGAGATGCCGCTGGAAGAAAAGTTTCCAACAACAGACTACAACTAAGTCAGAAGCCAGTACCCACTAACAAATTCCCCTTGACATTAGGGGTCTGCAACCCTATAGGTGGAACAAGAATATGAACTAATATGAACTAATCAGTACTCCCAGAGCTCATGTCTCTAGATGCATATGTAGCAAAAATGACCTAGTTGGCCATCATTGGGAAGAGAGGCCCCTTGGTATTGCAAACTTTATATGCCCCAGTACAGGGGAATGCCAGGGCCAAGAAGTGGGAGTGAGTGGGTAGGGGAGCAGGGCGGGGGGGGGTATAGGGGACTTTCGGGAGAGCATTTGAAATGTAAATGAAGAAAATATTTAATAAAAAATTGAAAAAATAGACATATTCTCCGTGCCAGGCATCGAGGCCAGCAGGGATGACAAATGCAGTGGATACCCCTGTCTTTAAAGCTATACTACCTCAAAAAAGTGAAAATGCTGACACCTGAGTGTACACAGGACTCAGTACGCATGTGCCTAGCAAAGAGCAGACCCCCGAAGCCTGGGGCAGCTGGCGACTGCCAGGAAAAGAGGGTGTGGTGGGAAAACGCAACTCTCTCCATAAAGAGAATGACTGAAGGCCCGTTCAGATGGATTATAGCTGGCGGGCAGTGTGCAAACAAGAAGTAGGAAGAAAGAAGGCCAGGAGAGGCCGTTCCAAAAGGCACACAAGTTTGGCACAATAAAAACCCAGCGAGGAAACGGGTTAGTAGAAGGAATACGTCAAGTGAGACATTACCATCAAACTAGATGAAGCTGCTGGCAGCAAGAAGGGAAAGAATTCGTTTTGAAAGCTCTTTGGGACACAAAATCAATATTGCATCATTAACTGGGTGAAGAGAAGCAAGCCGTCAGGATGATGCCTGTTTCTGGTGGAAGAGAGGAGCTGTGAAAGGAAGTGGCCAAGTTGTCTTCAGGTAGTATCTTCTCTACCTACTTACTAAGCCTCTTGTGGCCACCTTTTGATCCAATGCCCTGCCCCTCATCCCCCCTTTAAAAAAATACTGAGAGCTGTGAATTTAAAAACGGAAAAAGCGGACTCGGAATACAAGCTGGAGACATCAGAGTACGGCCGCTAAATGCAAGGATATGAGCTGAAGTTGTCAAGTTAAGAACAAAACCTGGGGTCCCTGGGAGGAGGACAGGAATTGACAAGGGCTCAGCCTCCTGCTCCCCAGGACTGAGTGGGCAGAAGGAAAGCTTGCAACAGAAACCACGGGGAGGGAGCCAGAATACAGAAAGTATTCTGGGATGTAATCTAAGTTCTGTGCAGTGAGTACTGAAGGGGCCCCACAGCCTCTACAGTGCTGTCAGGGTCCTGGGGAGGGTGCTGTGCTTGAAATGATGGCGGGAGGGAAGAGGAACCAATTTCATGGCAGAGTGACAGCTCAGAGAGCAGTAGGAGATGGAGGGGAATTGAAGGCCCTTCTTACCTGGCTCTGTGTAGAGGTCAGGGAGGCTGCACGGTAAGGAGCCAAAGATGAAAGAGGAGCTGCTGATACAGAAGAAAAAGAAGAGGAAACTGCCACTTACAGGCAGGAAGTGTGGAAATCTAGAACACAGGTATGGGAGGTGCACACAGCAGCTTACACAAGTCTGTGGGAACGGGGAGAGAGCTGATGTCTGCAGGAGCTTGACCTCAAAGACGAGAGGCTCTCCTGGGAATGCCAACAACATAAGAGGAGCACAGGACAAGAAACAACAGTGCATGCTGTGGAAACAGGAGCTGGACAGACAGAAGAGCTGATAAGCTGTAAGTCCATAGGCCTTCGGACTTCATTTCTCTCCACAGGACTCGGCAGCCTGGAAGCAGATATGGAAGGAAAGAGGAGGATGGTCTTTGTTCTGTTCTATTTTGTGTGTGTGTGTGTGTGTGTGTGTGTGTGTGTGTTTTCGCACCCCACCCCACCCCACATGTGCATATTTGTCTGCACATGTGAGTGCAGGCACATGTGTGTGAGGTCAGAGGACAATCTCCAGTGTCTTTCCTTAGGCCCCCCTTGCCTTCATTTGAGACAGGCTCTCTCAATTTGCCTGGAACTTCACCAAGCAGGCCTGGCTCTTTGGCCAGTGAGGTCCAGGTATCTGCTTGTCTCTGCCTTCCCAGGACTGGCATTTCTGGGGTATATCAGCACCCTTGGCTCTGACCCTGGGTCCTGAGGATTACACTATCCAGGCAATATTCTCCCACAAAGCCACACCCCAGCTTTTCATCAGTACTGAAGTCTCAGTCTAGACAACGGCAAAGAATGTGAAGCCAGGACTTGGTGAGCTTCCAATAAAGGGTCAGATGGCGAATGCCTAACAGTCCCTGCTACAAGTCCTCAGCTCTGCTGCTGCGACACGGGTGCCCTAGACAAGGCACACATGGATGCAGCTGTGTCGTGTATGTTATCAGAGCCCTGCGGCAGCTGGATTTCACCTGCTGTGTTTTACTGAGCCCAGACTTAGAAAAGGGAAGTAGACAGATACCGAGAGTCTGAGTAGCAGAGGAGTGAGCATGCCCAGGCTTTGAAGAATCAGGGAACTGGAGGCCAAAATGAGATTCTATGACAGGAATAAACCAAAACACAGGTGAGGCTTAACGCCGCCACCGCCGCCGTCTGTAAGACCAACCTTTGAGCCTATTTCACAAACGTCAATGGGATCGTTATCTCCACAGCAGCCGGTGCTCTCGTCTCTTAGGTGAGGGTCCTCCCAGGTCTGAGGAACGGAACAAAGACAAAAGTGAGACAGAAATGAAGGCTAAGATCCCCTGCAGCCCAGCCCCGTCTGTCCACGTGGCCGGCCGTGAAGCTTTAGAGCTAGCGCTGATCCAAAGGAAAAATGATCTGAGGTTGCTCAGGCTCTGGGCTAACATGCCAGCAACACCCTCTTCCCACCCATCCCAGCATCACAATAATTAAAACAGATTTACAGCACTTCCTCCCTCTGTCTCTAATTTGTCTTGGTAATCACATCTGAAAGTGGGTGGTATTTCTAAGCTTAGCCAGTGGCTGAATTTACAGGAGACTCAGTCTGCCTGTCCCCACTGCCGGTGCCCTGTCTGCCTGTCTCCTGACTGTCTCATCTGTGGCTCCTGTCACTCAATGTCCATCTAACTAACACGGTGGCAGCCTCTAGTCTAGCTTTTCTCATCTGAAATGAACTTCCTATTGGTTAAATGTCTCCTGCTGCCAGAAACAGTGTTCCCTCCAAAAACAACGGACAAGCATTATTCACCACAGAAAAGAAAACCCATCTATCTCATTTTCCTCCCTATAAGTTCTCTGCCTCTGTCACTAAATTTCAAGATCCTGACAAAATCATGCAAATAAGTCAATTCTTCCACTCTACTGGGAAGACGATGACCTGTTGGCTACAAAGTATATGTTACAGTTTGGGAGATGAAGAATGTAACGGGAATTTGCTATTAGTTTAAAAATCTCTCCTCAGAAGCTTCACATCTGCCTGACGCCGAATCAAACTACAGAAATTGACTAAAATGATTTGCCTTAAGTTGACATTAGAAGGAATGAGAGGCTGTCATCTGGAGACTCAGCCACTGCTATTACCCAGCATTTACTTTATCTACATACACTTTCTCTATTTCGTGTGACTAAAATGTGTACTTATTTACAGGTAACCCTAGAAAAACTCTGGTATTTTCCTTCTAGTCTACAAGATCTACGTAAAAGCAACAACCATAACAACAAAAACAAAATAGTGAAACCCAGCAAGTGTTCCCCCAAAACTATTACAACTAAAAAACTACAAGAATAACTAACAACCAATACAATTGTTAACCTTATATACTGGCCATAGGTGATAGATTCTAACCACACACACACACACACACTGTGAGGAATAAATTATTATTCGGTCCATTGTACAAATAAAGTGAAACTGTTTACAGTGGTCTAAGTAGCAGAGACAGGATTAGATTCCATCGTGTGACTCGGAACTTGTGATGTTGGGGTTTCAGTCACAGCAGTGAACTCAGTCTCACGGTCACCCCTTTGACACGCTTTCCTTCCTTCCTGCGTGTCTGCGTAGACTGCTCTTCTTTCCTAGTCTTGATACTGCTGCTTCTTTGCTACACCAACTACCAGGCATCCCTATCTACTTGCAAGACTGGAATAAGGCAGAGTCGGTGACCAAGAGAGTGCTGTTAATAAGCGATGCAAAACTTGTCTCAATGTGCAAGGAAACCGCCATGGGACCAAACTGGAATTGACCACCTAGATCATAAAGCTAAAACTATCAAGGAGTGGTCTCTTTCCTGCGGCAGGAATACCACTTGCATGGAGATGAACCAGAAGTCATGTCACCCTAAGGGAAGGTAGCTACATGCCAGTCCTGCCTCGGCCACGAGGACTTTCACTAAACATCTAGTTCTTGGTTTCTTCAACTGCATAAGGAAAGACACAAGCCAGATAAAGAAGGTCGGGGTACATCCCAGTCCTGTCCTGACAGTGTTCGTTCACAATCTTATACACACCACCAGTGAACAAAGAGCTAACTTAGCCCACATAGAGCAACATTAACTTTGACACTCTGTGTATTCTTTTCTTGTGAGCTGAGCCTCTATCAGCTGAGCCATCTCTACAGTCCGTGTCCCTTAGTTGAGACAAAACTGTCTTCTCATAACACGTATGCAATATGGCTTTGGAGATTTTTCCCCCCAATCTTTAAAGATTTACTTGTGTTTTATGTGTATGGATGCTTGCTTGCATGTATATATGTGTACCACACATGTGTCTGGTGTCTGTGGAGGCCAGAAAAGGGAGTTGGATCCGGTAGAACTGGAGTGAAGATGACTGCGAGCCATCATGTGGCTACTGGGAAGTGAACCTGGGTCCACTGCAACAGTAACATTGTTCCTAACCACTGCGTCATCTCTGGCAGCCTATTGGTGGATTTTTCTGTTTGTTGATTGGCTGACTAAACTCACTATTTCACTCTCAATATTATCTATCAATTTAGTTTCTAATGTTGAGGAATTAGCAATATAATAAAATCTTCTTAAACCATTTGTTACTGTTAATTTTAGGGCCATTTCCTCACGATTTTCTGAACCAGCAAAAACCAACCAAACCCAGAGGACAGACTGACCCCTTCCCCACCCCTGCCTTTCGTACTTTACATCTATAGACTTCGCTTCTATTATAAAAAGAGATACATTAAGCAGCATCACTGCCAGGCGTGGTGGCGCACGCCTTTAATCCCAGCACTCGGGAGGCAGAGGCAGGAGGATTTCTGAGTTCGAGGCCAGCCTGATCTACAGAGTGAGTTCCAGGAAAGCCAGGGCTACCCAGAGAAACTAAACCAACCAACCAACCAACAACAACAACAACAACAACAACAACAACAACAACAACAAAAAGCAGCATCACTTTAACTTGAAACCACAGGGTAATTTCACCTGGCAGGGAAACGTGGAACAATGTAAAACTCTGAGAATGCCCTCTAGTGGAAGTTTAGGTGCATAACAGGGCAAGAGGGGAAAAAAAATCTCAGATGAATTAAGGAGTATTAAGAGGGACACATTTAAACTGTTCAATTAAATAAGGAAAAGGGCAAACAGGTCAAAGGGCGCTAAAGACACACGTAATTTAAGAGAGAAAAATAAATATGGACGATTAATACATGTAAGAAGAGTAATTCCCGAGTTCAAATCCCAGCAACTGATTGATGCCTTACAGCCTTCTGAACTGTAATTCTGTGCCTTGGGGCCTGGAGAGATGGCTCAGCAGTTAACAGCACTGCCTACTCTTCCAGAGGTCCTGAGTTCAATTCCCAGCAACCACATGGTGGCTCACAACCATCTGGGATAGAATCTGATGCCCTCTTCTGGTGTGTCTGAAGACAGTGACAATGTACTTATATACATAAAATAAATAATTTTAAAAAAAGAAAAGAAATCGATCTGAGAACCACAAATTAAACTGCATCCAAACACTATTTTGAAGAATTTAGAGATCTGTTAACCCAAAGTAATAGGACACAGGTCACGTGGAACCTATGTTATATAATGCTGGTAAGAATGTATGAATCATTTGAGAATATTTAGTAAAGCAAAATGGGTATATAACCTACAACTTGATTCATAAATGTCTACCTAGTAGATAATCTAAAAAATAAAAAAAGTCTTAGCATGGAACCAAGAGAACATAACGAAGAGCCACAAACAACCTCTCAAGAAATGAGAATAAATCTATGAACATGGAATCCGAATACATATTGACATAGCTTAAAACAAATCCTAGCTTTTTAAAGGAACTGGGGGTCATTACCTTACAATCTATATTAACCAATATGCTTGTAACCACCATGTTCTGGCCCTTAGGCCTCTTTGAAAGTCATTTAAAAAGAAAACAAAAACAAAAACACCAGCACACAGGTGATGTTGAGAGATTCTTATTGATCATCTAGGTTCTCGACACCAAAGTAGAGGGACTGGGAGGTACACATCCCCGTCTGCACCCACTCCAGCCCCCACCCCAGCCCCAAGCTTCACCTGGATAGAGTCTGTCAACTTTATCCTCATCAGCTCACACTAGCGGCAATAGCTGCACTGCTGAGCTAGCTAACAGGCTTAGCCCTGCCCAGAGCACATCATTCTATTACAATAGCTTTCTGGGTAGGACTCATGATCAGATGAATAAACAGGCCTAGAGAGAGTTAGTCTCCTGTCTCAGGCTCTAAATCCAACAAATAACAACATCTAATATTTGTGGTCAATGACTGAAATTGATAAGAAAGTTTAAAATAATAAACACATCAACACTGTATTCAGCCTGAAGGCTTTAAAGTGAAACTAACTCTTTAATATTCTCCAGACAAGTGTTCTAAATATGCACTCAGATAAAGGGAATGCACTTCTCTCCCTCACGACCCGCCTCCTCTTAGTTCACTGAGCACCCGCTCAGTCCCCTCCCATGCACAGCATACCACTGTGGTGCCTCTCCTACCCACCCTACCTCTTCCCTTGTTTCTCTGAGGTCTTTATTCTCGCTGTCTGAATGGAAACACCCCTTACACCCCATAGCCCAATTCCCTGCTCTACTTTTCTCTCACATTCTTTCTTCAAGATTACTGTTGTTTATTTATGTATAGGAGTGTTTAGTCTACACATATGTAAGTGTGGCTGGTGTCCCAGGAGATCAGAAGAGGGGTCTGGATCCCCTGAGACTTGGGAGTAACAGATGGTTGTGAGTTACCATGTGGTTGCTGGGAATTGAGTGTCAGTCCTCTGGAGGCAGCCAGTGCTCTGAACCAACACCTTCCTTCGCATTTTTAACATCTGCCATTTCACTCTGTTGACTGTCTGACTTTCTGTATGGATTAAAAATTCCCAAAGAATTTGATGACTTTGCTCCTCGCTTTCCATCTGGTACTCAGGACAGGAGCACTGGCAAGTAGGAAGCGCCAGCGAGTGTGTGCTGAATGGAAGAGGTGCTGTGGAGGCCTGGAGATGGCAACGCTACACAGTCTGCGGGGGACGAAGTTGAGAAGAGGCCATCTTCCAGTGAGCCACGGGGAGAGTCAGGTAGGGCAAGGGGCCAGGTTAAGAGTTTCAGACTTTATCCTCTTACCAATAAGAAATCAGTGAAAGGTTCTCTTATGGGAAAACATCACCAGACCTTTCTGGCTGCCCTAGAGCTCTCTATATAGACCAGGCTGCCCTTAAACTTTCAGAGAACTATCTGCCTAGGTCTCCCAAGCGCTGGGATTAAAGGTGTGTGTCACCATGATCTTTATTTTTGAGACATTATTTAGGATGGAGAATGGAGCATGAAACTTTAGTTAATGCACAGCATACAGGAAATTAAGAGACAGGTCCAGTTCAGCTTAGTTGAATCAGGAAAGGGCAACTGTACGTCACAGAACCAAAGCAGGGAGGATAAGAACACCCTGAAAATTCAGACACACCCAGTGCAGTACGAAAAAAGAAAAAGAGGCACCTGGTCTTTAAATAGCAAACCACAGAAGGTCCTCCTTTCATTTTCAGTCATGATCTGGCACCCTTTCCTGTCTCACTAGTAGATCTGGGTTTTGTTCCTTTGCTAAGTTTTTTGAGGGGCGGGATAGGGTTGAGTCCAGGCCTTGCTATATATAACCTAGGCCAGCTTCAAACTGGCAGTAATCCTCCTGCCTCAGCTCCCACCTGCTGAGATTACAGGTATGGGCTACCACACCCAGCTTTGCTTTATTATTTTCTGAATGAAATAAAATGATAGAGTCAGTAAGCTAGTAGCACTAGTCATGCTACATTGTAACCACTGACTTAGTTGTAAGCTAGTAGCACTAGTCACGCTACATTGTAACCACTGACTTAGTTGTAAGCTAGTAGCACTAGTCACACTACATTGTAACCACTGACTTAGTTGTAAGCTAGTAGCACTAGTCACGCTACATTGTAACCACTGACTTAGCTGTCAATGGCTCTAATCAAACTGTAAATAACTTTGGAAAAGGAATAAATGATACAAAACCAGAGGTTCTCAACCTGTGGGTTGTGACCCCCACGGGGGTCACATATCAGATATCCTGCATACCAGGTATTTACATTACAATTCAAAATAGTAGCAAACTTACAGTTATGATGTAGCAATGAAATAATTTTACGGCCACAGGTCACCACAACATTAGGAACTGTATTAAAGGGTCACAGCATTAGGAAGAAACCACTATACTAAACACTAATCCTCCAGACAGAGAAGTTGCTAGTGGTCATGGAGTGCTGTCCGTCAGGCGTGTCTAATGAAACAGTCGAGTGTACCTCGGCACAGCCACGGGCAGTAGATATTCACGTTCTCCACTTTACAGGTGAAGACAGGGGCAGAAGCACAAAGCATCTTGTTCAAGGTCACAGTGCTGGCTGTGATGTGACAGCCAGGCTCTCGGGCTCACTGCTCAGTCATCCATCACTATGCTGAACCTCATGCCTGACTCTCCTCTATCCACATCCGTGTCCTAGCACATCATCCCTAGGACGTAGCTCGAGACCGTGTCCTAGCACATCATCCCTAGGACGTAGCTCGAGACCATGTCCTAGCACGTCATCCCGAGGACGTAGCTCGAGACGTGGATATTAGTTTACTCCAGGACTGCTCAGCTCTGCCCATCTCTGTTTTTGCTGCTCATTGGTATCTTCTCTGCCCTGCCCCCCTTCAGCCATTCGGTCTCCTCTCCCACAATCCCCTAAGCTGTTTTTAACCTCTCCCCCTTAGGTCCAACAGAACCATCTACTTAGAAACCCAAGAAGTCAAGGCGGGTGTCCTCGTGGCTTGAACACTCTCATTTCTAATCGCCATTTCAAGAGTGCCAGTTTTACCCAAGCCTGCATCCACGCGGGTGGTCTGGCTACATCAAAGTGGAGCTGGCTCTGGAGGGAACAATTTTCCTCTTCCTTTTCTTGTGACTGTTTATCCTAACCGGGCGTCTGCTTTTCTCAGCTGTCTCTACTTCCTACGGGGTCCCCCACGTACATTTTCATGTAATTAAAAATTAATACATAAAAATACAAACGTTAAATTTCAACACAAATGATGACAGAGTGGAGTTTATGATAAGGAAAAACCGCACCTTTGGGTCTCAGTAACCCAGAGTTTGCTCAGACATGGAGAGATTTACTCAGTACACAATCAGGAAGAGTTGCTACTTCAGAGAGTGAGAACTTGACAGATAGGAAGGGCCAGGGATGGCGGCTTGGCTCTACAGAGGCAGAACAAGGCCCTGCTCTCACCCGGGCATCCACCTCAGCACCTTACAGTCAGAACTCCGGACTTAAAATAGTTAGCTCCATCCATAATTTAACTCAATTTTGCCTGTTAGCTTTATTACAAATAAAACCCATCCTGTCATAGAAAAATATATAAAAAGCACACTTAAAGGTTAGATAAAGACTTGCTGAAAATTCTTCATTGACATCAGCTAAGCCCAAAAAGAGAGATGCATTCAAATGTCAGCTGTCAATCTTCTAAGCCTGTCTCCAAGAACTCGAGTAGTGATGATATGTGTGGTTTGAAGTAAAGTTTACTGGGACGAGTAAATGCCACATTAAGAAAAAAATTAAATCCATAAATCCCTGAAACTGGTATGTTCTAGGAGCTGACTTAAATTCAGGGAGTTCCCGGGATTCACAAGGTGGTTTCTTTAGAAGGCATAAAAGTTTACTGAGATAACAAGGATGTTACCTGAGGGAGGGCCCCGTAATTCCATATATAGCCCTTGTGAGGGAAGATGTTTGGTGTGTAGCGTAGCTTTCCATTCTTTGTATCTTGCTTAATGGGATTCAGTGGCTCCTCTGTGGCAATCTAGGAAGATCACAGGGGAAGGCACACAGAGGGGTAAAACGATTAGCCCAGTATGCAAAGAACAGATTTTAAACCTACCACGGCTCGAACAAATACTCGCATCTCAGCTTAGATGCGATGTTCAAAGGTGTTTTAAAGTAAATTAAGTCAATTCTCATTACTAATTAACAAGTACCATGTAAGAAAATCTGTCTGGAAAGAAGATACCTGATTACAGATTTAGGCTTAAATTATTTATACATTGCATTGTTTCTAAGAAAAACAGTATAAACAAAGGCAGGAGGGCAAAAGTTAATTGACAATTTTTTTTTCTTTTGTTGTTTAGCTTTGGGACTTTTATTGCCAAGTTTTATGATATTATAGTTAACTCAAAGGTTACCATGGTGAAGGTCTAGAGCAGTAGTTCTCCACCTTTGAATCATGGCACCCGAAAGACCATCAGAAAAAACACGTATTTATGACTCTTAACAGTAGCAAAATTAAAGTTATCAAGTAGCAACAAAAATAATTTTATGGTTGGCTGGGTGGTGACCACACCATAAGGAACGGCTGCAGCCTTAGGAAGGCTGAGGACCACTGCTCTAGAGAGGCAGCTACAAGGTTAAAGGAGCAGCGTCAGAAACCAGCACATGTAACAGGCAGCTCTGCAAACAAATGCCTGTAAAACCATCTCTGGGGCGGGGGGTGGAGACAGGGTGATCACTGGGGCTTGCTCACACAGAAGAGATACAAGCTCTAGGTTCAGGGAGACACTGCCTTAGAGGAACAAGGGGAGAGTGATGGAGAAGCACACCCGGTGCCCTCTTCTGGCCTTGGTAGCACCTGCAGACACCTAAGCATACTCGCAGGGACACACACGAACAAGACTGAAAGCATTTTGGACAGATATGAGCCGAGGATGCTTAGTCCTGCCATCGATTCAGCAGGATGCTGCAAGTCCTTCCCAGAGCAGCCATGCAAGGGCGATAAAAAGCATCCACACAGGAAAGGAAGGGATAAAATCATCACTGTTTATAGATAATACAATCATATGTGCAGAAAGCTCTTAAGATTTTACATATACACACACCTACCTCTAAAATTATAAAAGTATGTAGTAAAAAATAAATGTAGCAAATTTTCAGGATATAAAAATCAGCACGCAAAATTCCACAGCATTTCTGTATGCTAACAATGAACCATTCAAAGCAGAAATCCAGAGGCTGTCCTATTTACAGGCAAACAGCAATAAATACATTTGATGGAGGAAGAGGAAGATCTGTTCCTATTGAAAACTGTAAGTTGACGATGAAAAGAAAAAAAAAATCAAAGGAGACAAAGACACAAGACACCCCATGTTGGATTAGAAGTAGCATGAATCAGGATCACTGTGATCCAGAGTGAAGTTCCAAAAAGAAAAACCATTATCACATCATTGACTCCCAACTACACCAGAGAACCACAGCAATAAAATCAGATGAAATTGGCAAAGGTCAGCCCCTGACACACAGACAGGGAGACAGACCACAAGTGCTTTCAGCAGGTGCCAGCCACAAGCGATGGGGAGAGAGCATGGTCCCCAAGAAACCACACTGGGCAGACAACGAAGATGAGCAGAAGAACAAGACTGAGCCCCTCTACCCCAAACAATTACAGAAACCAAGAGGAGATGGATTCCTGCAATGTAAGGCAGAGGCTGTTAAACTTTCACAAACAGGAGAAAAGGGCAAACTGGTATAGACAACAACTGTGTGGATTTGACCATGAAAAACACAGGTAATAAAAGCAAAAATAGACAAATGGTGTTACGTCAGCCCTAAAAGCTTCTGCACAGGAAGGGAACAATCGACAGAGGAAAGCCAATATACATCATGGGAGGAAATGAGCTTCATTCGACATGGGCTTAAAGTCCAAGATACACAAGAAGCTGACGAACTAAGGAGAAAAACAATCAAAAGCTATAATTAAAAAATGAGCGCTAGACTTAGAAATTTCTCAAAGGAAGATGCACAGAAGATCAATAGGCAGAAGAAAAAAGGAAATGGCCAATATAGCTATCAAGAATATTCAGTCAAGACAATAATGAGTAAGCCAGCAAGACAGCTCAGATGGTAAAGGCATTTGCTGTCAGGTCCAAAGTACCAGCCAGGTATATTACCTGATCACCTGGTGGGGATAGAGAACTTACTCCCAAAGGTTGTCTATCTATTCACACACACACACACACACACACACACACACACACACACACAATGCACACACAAAATGCACATGCAAATGCTTGCACACACACAGAGAGAAAGAGAGAGAGAGAGAGAGCGAGCAATACTTACTAACAATAACAAAACACAACAACAAGGGTTCATCTCATTCTAGTAGAAACAAGTATTATCAAAAAGACCTCAGATACTAAGTCCTAGTTAGAATGCATGAAGGAAAGTCTTTCACTATCGAGGGGAGAAGCCTTGTACCCTTGAGGGGAGGAGCCTTGCATACTGGCGAGGGGATAGAAACCAGCCAGCCATCGTGGAAAAGTTCTCTAGGAACCTGATAACAACTGACATACAAGCAACTCAGTTCCAAGTCCACAGCAAAAGAAAGGACGGCCGTGTGCAACCAAGGCGGGCGCCTCAGCGCTCACAGCAGCCAAGGGATGGAAACAAGGCCCAGCAACTGATGAACAGATGAACAAAAGGGGCTCCATGGTTGATTTCCTAGATCGTGAGCCAAACAGGGGTTACCAAAGGGTTGGAAGAGCAGGAGGTGAGAAAGGACGGGGAAGATCCATCTATGGGGTGGAGGGGCAGAAGGCTCTGGTACCGTCTACCCTGTGTGGGCATGACCGCAAAGAGTATACACACTTTAGCTAAGAATACTGTTGTGTTTGTTTTGACACCTACTGTGCAAGGCACAGTGCTAAGAGAGTAAAAATTTAAGATGACCTCACCAGAGAAAAATATTTCAGACGGTATGCTGATTTAACTTGACTTCATTTTTCTGTTATGTTCATAAATTACATTTGTACTCCACAAATATATATTGCTCATTTACAGCAATTAAAAAAAATCAGCTCAGATCTTTGTCAAGTGAGTTCATTTTAAAGTTATCAAACCCAGCAATTGGGAGGCGGAGGCAGGCGGATTTCTGAGTTCGAGGCCAGCCTGGTCTACAGAGTGAGTTCCAGGACAGCCAGGGCTATACAGAGAAACCTTGTCTCGGAAAAAAAACCAAAAAACCAAAAAACCAAAAAAAAAAAAAAAAAAAACCTTATCAAACATATTCACATGAGCATCAGAAAAGGGGGGAAAAATCTGATATAAAATAAACAACGGAGTAAAGAATCAAAGTGCCACATTTGAGAAGTCGCCCCAAGCTGTGAAGGGCTCACCCGGTGGGTGGAAGGGGGGAGCAGGCATGATGGAGCTCACAGGAGGGTTCCTGACAGCTCACAGTTCACGGAAAAGATTAAAATAAAGTCTTGAAGAAGACTTAACAAGGGCAAAGTAGGCACTCTTAGATAAGATCCACAAACTCAGGAGAGGGTGCTGTTCCCAGGCAACCTAAAACTCTAAAGAACTGACCCCCAGAAACGCCACCAGCAGCAGACAAAGCACTTTGTTTGTGTCTATGAACTAGATTCAGAGCAGAGTCTGAATAAAATTTGAACGTGTTCACCACCATGTCAAGGAAAGGAAGGCCAAAGGAAGTTACATGAAAGCGCGCCTAAAAACACGAAAAGACTCTCCAGAGGGATAGTCAGGTCAAAACATTTTGTTTTTGAAATTAAGGTCAAGCTCACAAGAATATTCCAAATGATCTCCTAAATAATGAAGGCTGTCATCCATCCTTCAAATACGCCAAATAGCTAGAAACGACGCTCTTCTGTTTTTAAGTTAGCATTTCAATTTTACATTAATAAAATATATCTGTACCTCCATCTTGGCATTTGTCCACCGAGGTATTTCCACAACCATATTAAACAAATTCTGTAGTTTAAAAAAAAAAAAAGAAGAAGAACATCATTACTATTTTTTATTCACCCTTTCTTTTTTTCACTTGGCATTGAGGGGCTGTGTGCTAAATGAAAATCAGTACCACCTTTAATAAGAGAATAGTGTAAGTTTCCATCCCACACAGACAATGTTTCGTTCCTGGCTTCTACATGCACCCAGTCCCTTCTTGCAGTTAGCGAGGCTGCCTAGCACATGGAGGTGCCACACATCTGATTACCATTGCATTGTATGACAAGTCGCCCAACACTTGGAAGCACTTTTCAGGGCATCGACAATACTGGAAATCAAGAGATGTAGCTTCAGTTGTTTGTTTTGAGATAAGAGCCTTACAATGAAACTCTGGCTAGCCTAGAACTTGCTATCCAGACCAGGTTGCCTTAAACTGACAGAGATCTGCCTGCCTTTGCCACCTGAGTACTAGGGTTAAAAGCATGCATTGCCACACTGGGCAGGAAATAAGTTTTGATATTTATTTTCCAGCTAACCTAGAATGACAGACCACTTCTGCTCCACTTGTGGCAATGTGGTTAAAATATCATTACGTAATTTAAAGGAACACACACAGAAAATCGAGGAGTCAAAATGCTGGAAATGATGAAAAGAATATTTGCATCCATGCTATAACCATAATCCAAAATTAGAGTTATCGCTACAGGCTATTAGAAAGTCTACGAGGACTTAGACATGCCTTTGTAACACAAAGTTAGTGGGTTCTGATTCCTTAACACTTCAAAACGACCATCACTTCCTTCTCTAGCTTCCGTACTTTATAGACTGCTTAACTGAAGAAGACTAGGTCAGTGGTGGGTAAGTACGATTCCCACAGCTTGCCTCAAAATGAGTAAGTCGTAACATTTAAATGCAGCTTGCAAAAGGGTAAGGATGCTCTGTTTAAGGCAACAATGAATCAGTCAAGGGAAGCAACAGTTTAAAGCTGGGTTATCCAGAGCAAGGCCCAGCCCCTGCCAGTCTGTAACTGTTAACTGAGCTTTCAGAAGCCTTGGTAGTTACTGATCGTGGTGTGTATAGCTACTGAATCTAACAATAAAAAAGTCAGAGCTCTGTAGACATGTCTGTCCATCTACAAAACACTCCCATGCCAAAGGGTCGGGACACTGAGAAGGGGGAGCAGAAAGACAGTGAACAGCAGAGGCCCAGGAAGTCTGATGGGAGACTGTGTCACCTAGTAATGTCAGAAGCTAAGGCACGAAGTCTCACCGACATGACTGCCCAAATGTGAGGTGAACAACGGATATACCAAAGTGGACCGGGGTGGGGTGGGCTGAGGTGGGGGACGACACAAGGCCTCAAACCTACACAATGAACTCAGGCAACTGAGGAAAGCCGGGAACAGGAGAGGTGGCCCTCCTGCAGGGAGAAGCACATTAATTAGTGGTCCAGGGCCAAATGGTCATCCCTGGAACTTGAAAATGTCACATACAAGTAACAGTATGTGGACCGAGCAGGTTATAATTACCAATACATGTGTGTGTGTGTGTGTGTGTGTGTGTGTGTGTGTGTATATGTGTGTATTGTGCATGTGTGTGTGTGTGTATTGTGCATGTGTGTATGTATGTATGTACACACACAATATCAGTTATTGAAAGAAGAGGACAAACATTTTTTGGCGGGGTATACAGGAGAGTTTTCGGAGAGGAAAGGGAAGGGAGAAATGGAACTATCTCAAAAATTAACAAACTATTAGAGCTTGAATTATGTATTTCCTCATTCATTCTGATGTGTTTTTAAAAAAGTATTCAGCTACAACAAATACAAACAAACCTAGTCTTTTATCACAGACTAGGAAAGCAAAAATTGATTATCTCTCTACCCTGCGTATATAAAAATCACCGGGTGAGCTTTAACAAACAAGCAGGCGAAACCAAAACCAGGTTGCTTATGGCCTGCTTCCTACCTTTCCAGTTCAACCAAGACAAAGCCAAGAAACTGCTCATTTTTAAAAAGCTCTGTGAGGAATCTTAATATAAGGTCTGAGCTGGCTTAAAGCACGGCTCACCCACATTCTGGGACTTCCTTAGAGAAACAGATGCTATTAATTAAAGAATGCCACTTCGTAGCTTTTTTTTTTTTAATTAAAATTTTCTAGATAAGACAATGGTTTTGCAAGGTCAGAGCATGAGCACCAGAGGAGATAAATGAAGCTCAGGCTGACGGCTCACACCTACAGTAGCCACCTCATATATGGCCCTCTGTCCCGCTTCATCCTCTATGGTCTTCTGTGAGGGACCTCGTGCCTGTTTCCATGTGTCTGAGAAGCTCTTAAAGAGGAAAACCTAAGTAGATGGCAGAAGTTTGCACAACTCCCTCATCCCCTAAAGCCGGGCTGTAAGAGAACAGATGTAGACAGACGAATACAAGGAGGTGACAGAGGGAACCAGGCTGGCTAATGGCTATACAATCTTAGTTGGGTCAAAAGAGCAACGGATTAGGAACAAGTCTGAAATATGAGCCTGCAAGCCACACTCTTGGTCGCCGTTTACACTTGGTGGCTGGGGCTCATGGTACCCGCCTCTCTCCTGCAGGCTGCAGAGTGCTCTAGAAGATTGGCGTTAGTCATAAGACCACAATGGCGGAGAAACCTAACCCCTCCCTTAGTCCTTTTCTTTTTCTTTATCCCCTGGGGAACAGGTGGCAGATAGTAGAAAGAAATGGAAAAGAAATACCAATGACACATGGCTAAGCAGACACTGAACCTCGTGTACACGGAGATAAAAAAACAAAAACAAAAACAAAAACAGACAGATTTCCCCTCTTTCTTCTCTGATGAACTTTCAGATAAATACCAATCAGTCACCACCATATAATTAGTGTTACAACAATTACATTTTAATTTGACACTCTGAACTTGGAATATATTTTTCCCCACTGAAAAGACTCTTTCAGACTAACGTGCCCCGTCTCTTGGAACCACAAAGCTTTGAGTAGCCTGTATGTCACCTCCCATCTAGAGCATGGTTCTTTATCACGCTGGAACTGCACTTGCTAAAACACAGACTAACCAGCCCCCATGGATGGAGCAGAGACTCTCATCAGCAGAGCCGCAAAAGACCCTACACCTTCAACAAGCGCTGCAGGCTTATCAGCGTGGATGCTTCACAGGTGGTCTGACAGCCGCTTTAGGAGAGCAGAATGTGGTCAGCAGGCAAATGGTATAGGAATTTGACAGCCTCTGTAGGCTGGGGAGGCAGGGCACTTCAGCTGCGGAGGCAAGGAGCCGGGGGAAGAGCAGCGGGGCAAAGGTTAGCAGGGAAACCAACACACAGAGCAAGAGATGGGCAAAGGGCCAAGCAAATGTGCTGGTCCTAGGTAGGAACTAAAGAGGCACGTGATTAAAAGAAACATTTGGAATCAATGTATTTTCTCTTGTAGCTGCTGTATCTGTTTTTCTACTTCCAAAAGACTGCTGTGCCTTAATTCTAAAAGAGACTCTCAAACTATCTTTTCTAGTTCAGTGTAAAAAAGAAGTAAACTGGGGCAGGAAAGGACAGCCCAGTGGGTAAGAGCCTACTTATCTACATGTGAGAAAAGGATAAAATAATGAACATTATGCTATGAATATTGTAAAACTATAAAGAAGGTTAAATGGTGAGACTGTCCCCAGATACCTTAGAGAGACATGGGGAAGGAGTCATCGGATGACTTGCAGGAGAAAAATTAGGAGCAGTTTAAGAATGTAAACATAGCAAGGTCATGAACAGGCTGTAGAGAGTGACAGATGGGGCTGCAGGAATGGCTCTTTGGTCAGGAGTGTTGGCTGCCCTGCCAGGGGACCCAAGCTGGCTTCCCATCCCCCAGGCCAGGTGGCTTTACCGCCATCTGAATGGGATCTGGCGCCCTCTTCTGGCCTCCATGAGTACTGACCTGCATGCATGTGCACATGTACACACAAACAGCATAGTCACAAAATGAATTTTTAAATGACCCAAACAATAAAAACCTTAAAATATACCTGAGATTCATCATTTCGTGCCTTTTTCCTGGGAATGCCATGCTCCTGTAAGAGCAAAGACAATAATTATGATTGGAACACTTCATAAAGGAATGCAGGACGCACAACATAGGAACAAAAACATGCCCACTGCATACACGTGTTATACTAGCCACTGTCTAGAAACCGGACGCAACAGAGAACCTACCAGTAACGCCTAGGCAGCTTCTCCCTCAGCACAGCCTCCCCTCCCACCCCCCACCCTCCACCTCAAATGAACAGACGGCCAAAGTGTTTGAAGAGTAAATGATCGGAAAATCTAAAGCTCTTGCACGTAACTTCCCAAGCCTGTCTGGCGTAAGCAAAGGCTCAGCTGAGTGTTTAAGGAGAGCCTGGCAGGTTCCAGTGACTGCGTCACAAACAGTCATTTCATTATTGAAATGAAACTCCCGGGAACCTGACTAACAAGCTGTGAAAGTGCTTGGCTGTACCTCCTGCCTGTGAATTCTACCAAGGTGTGATTACAGCACTGCCACTAAGTACTTTTCAATTAAGCTGGAGTGCATCGTGGGGCGGGAAGAGAGATGACGCCGTTCACAAATGTTCACCGGGTCTATGTAAAACTTACACACCAAAGTGACTAATAAGAAAGAACCAAAATAAACAGGCGATGATTATCCCAAGTCATGCTGCCCTGAAACACTATTCTTGTTCTGAAAACTCTACATCCCCAAATACAAGGAGCAAAAATTATAATCATGACTGGCTCAGAAATAGGGAAGGCTGCTTATATAATACTGTGTGTGTTGATCACCGTTAGAAGGTATTGGCCTTTTGCCTTATGACTTGTCCTGTCCTTTCCTCAAAGTCCATAGGCAGAATGCACACAGGTGTGTGTCTACGTGTGTCCCACACCCACCCATACCCACATCTGTGACCAAGGACAAGGGTCGGAACCTTACCAACGAGTAAATTAGTAACAGCGGCTGCCCTCAGAGCTGTGCTATCACGTGGTCAGTGCTGGGCACTGGCCTAGCTGTCCTGAAACTTCAGGCCCTCTCAGCTCTCCCTTCAGCAGTGGCTTTGACACACCCGCCTCACCACCATCCTTCCAACTGTCTAGTGACTTTTAAAGAGAGAAGCGAACGAAGCGTCAGATCTTTCCAGCCTTCTATTTCTGCTTCGGAGCCGTAAGGAGAAGGAACTCCGTGGTCAGAAAGGCCGGTTCCAAACTTGGCTCTGACACTTGTCAGCTGTAGACTGCTACGCAAACCAATGAAATGCCGGCTGCCTTATGGCCCTTGGACATTGTGATGGCAACTTATGTGTGTTAAAGAAAATAACACGTTCACATGGTGGCCAGCACACAGAAGTCACCTGCAAATGCTAACTATATTATGACTGAAAATTAGCAGATTAATCTCCCATATTACTACCCTTGAAACTTTAATTCCCACTGCAGTCTGAACTTCATAGACCGCAATGCCCCTTTCTTCTGGCCTCATACGAATTTTAACTTAGAACAGAGGCTTACTGCCCTGTTCTAGCTCCTTGACTCCTTCTCCTGCCTGCCAACCACATCTTCACTTGAAAGGCATTCCTATGCAAGCATCTTTTGGGCAATAGTGAAGCGTTCTGATACCATTGTGTACAGGAAATTCTTCATCCCCCCAAACAAATAAAAACAATACCTCTTTACAGTCCGAATTCAGAGGAATGTCGTGGAAAGGGGAGATGTAGTGACCAGCAACATGCTCTGCAAAGGAAAGAGCCACAGGTTACCGCCGCACACGCACTGCTCTTTATCGAAAGAAGGTCCTGGGCAGCTTTTTGAACTTGTATGCTTTTTGCAAAGCTACGTTCACACCTTAAAAGTTTAATAGGGAGCCGGGCGTGGTGGCACACGCCTTTAATCCCAGCACTCGGGAGGCAGAGGCAGGCGGATTTCTGAGTTCGAGGCCAGCCTGGTTTATAAAGTGAGTTCCAGGACAGCCAGGGCTATACAGAAACCCTGTCTCGAAAAAAAAAAAAATTTAATTTGTCTTTCGAGACTTGTTGCAGCCTGAGAGAAATACATGCCAACTAACCCATACTCAGTCACTGAAATCATTTCATTCAATATTGTGTCTGGCTTCCTACACCCACTGAACAAAATATCTAACGTAGGCTAATGCTCTGAGGAGGAAAACTCCGACTTTGTACAGACTCATTACTAAGTGAATTGGTCTAAGCTGACACCCATTCCCACAGGAGAGCTAGCAGTGTAGCCCGAGACTTCCACCTACAGTCCGAAGGAAGAAAGGTCCAGCTGGAGGTGGGAAGACACCGGTAAAAGGCCAAAGTAAATGATTAATAAAATTATTGCAAAAGAGTTGACTACGCAACAGATAAGCAAGTCCTGAGTTCAGCTCAATAAAAGCAGGGGTGTGTAACTTAACATACCTCTCCCACACCACCTCACTATAATTGTAGCCCAGAAATTTAGAATACCCAAGATACAATTTGCAAAACACAAGAAAATCAAGAAGAAGGAAGACCAAAGTGTGGATACTTCATTCCTTCTTAGAATAGGGAACAAAACACCCATGGAAGGAGTTACAAAGTTTGGAGCTAAGAGGAAAGGATGGACTATCCAGAGACTACCCCACCCAGGGATCCATCCCATAATCAGCCACCAAACCTAGATACCATTGCATATGCCAGCAAGATTTTGCTGAAAGGATCCTGATATAGCTGTCTCGAGTGAGGCCATGCCAGTGCCTGGCAAATACAGAAGTGGATGCTCACAGTCATCTATAGGATGGAACAAAGGGCCCCCAATGGAGGAGCTAGAGAAAGTACCCAAGGAGCTGAAGGGGTCTGCAACCCTATACGTGGAACAACAATATGAACTAATCAGTACCCCTAGAGCTCATGTCTCTAGCTGCATATGTAGCAGAAGATGGCCTAGTCGGCCATCATTGGGAAGAGAGGCCCCTTAGTATTGCAAACTTTATATGCCCCAGTACAGGGGAACACCAGGGCCAAGAAGTGGGAGTGGGCGGGTAGGGGAACAGGGTGGGGGGGGCATAGAGAACTTTTGGGATAGCATTTGAAATGTAAATAAAAAAATATCTAATTAAAAAAAAAGGAAAAAAAATAATTGTACTCCCCCTCCCCGGACCATGAGCACTCAAGAGGATTAAATTCTGAGGGAAAGTGTTCTAGTTGGCTCTTGTGTCTGCTTTGTTACACTGTATTGGATTCTCTGCACAGGAAAGTTGGCTAACACCTTGCTGGCATTCAGTAGTTATGAAATAAATGACTCATTACGATTTCATTTCCACCTTTCCTACCCTGGCAACAAGGTAGGACATGTGACAGGCATGGGTAAAGCTGAGTGTAAAAAGGAAATCCAAGTTTTTCCTCACAGCCCCGCCTCCCACAGAGATGACCCTGAGACTAATTATTATTCACAAACACCTAAGCCATGAGCTCAGGCTGGTTCTCCAACTTGCTCTTAACTTATAATCTCTGTTAACTCTAACCTCAGTCCAGCTATGTGGCTGCTTTTCTCTCCTTGTCTTCTTACATCTGTCTCCTCAGAGCTCCTGGGACAAATCTCCCCTTGATTCTCTCCTGAGGTCAGCTACCTGCTGGTTTACAGCTGTCTCAGGATGAATCGCCCCTGCCTCTATTCCCCAGAATTCCCTCTATCCCTGCTGCATGTCCTATCTCCTACTTCCGCCTCAGCTCATTGGCCATAAGCTTTTTTACTGACAGGCGATGATGCTTACAAGAAGAGATCCTCTCTCTACAGCTGAGGAAGAGCACACAGGAAAGAGAATACTCAAATGTTTGCGTTTTTACTATTTTTATGATACTGAGTTTCTTTTACGTGTGTGTACAACATGAATGTCTGCTGCCTGCTGTGTAGCGTCCATATGTGTATACCACATGAACGTCTGCTGCCTGCAGAACTCAGAAGAGGGCAATGAATTCCCCAAACTGGAGTTATGAGTTATTTTGAAGTAAACCTGGGTCCTCTGAAAGAGCGACAAGTGCTTTTAACTAAGGGAGCCTATCCTAGGCTCCCTTACAGTAATTCATTTGGTCATTATTCACAGAACACATATGCTTTTCCAAATACCATTCTAGGTGCTAGGAATACAGATTCTAACTTCCTGTTCTTTTGCACATTATATTCTAGTGGGAGACAGGAGTGACGGATATGTATAAACTACAGCACGAAGGGCAAGAACCACAAAAGTCAAAAAAACGTAAACAGATCAAGGCATGAAAAGAGAATCAGGGTGAGTCTGGATGGCCAGGAGGTGTGGCCCACATGGGCAGGGCAGCGCGTAACAGCAGCCTGGAGGAAGCAATATGGAGAGAGAGCACCGCAGACGCTGAGAAACACCGGCCAGGCCAGCCAGGCAGGAACTGCAATCAAAAGTCAAAAACTGGCCGGTGTTGAAATCGGGGGCAACGTCTAGCATCTGATCGTAAGGAACCTTGCCTCCTGACATAGTCCTTGGCATTTCTTTGGAGTAAAATAGAAAGAACTTTGGGTTCCCACAGAGCTTGTGCCTTTTAAAAGGGATGGTGTGTCCTCGGCAAAGGGAGAGAATCTGGAGGCTGAGGCAATTGATCAGCTGAAGATGATGGTGACGCAGAGGAGGAGAAGAGGATGGCAGCACTGAGAGAAAAATGTCATCTGGCTACCCTTCAAAAGTTGAGCTGGGCCCGGAAGATGGCTCAGCAGTTAGGAGCCCTCGCTGGGTTGCTCTTCCAGGTCCTGAGTTCAATTCCCAGCAACCATATGATGGCTCACAACCATCTGCAATGGGACCTGTCGCCCTCTTCTGTTATGCAGGCATACATTCAAATAAAGCACTCATATGCAAATCAATCCATCAATCAATCAATCTTAAAAAAAACAAAACTAAGCCGGGCGTTCCAGGACAGCCAGGGCTATACAGAGAAACCCTGTCTCGAAAAACCAAAAAAAAAAAAAAAAAAAAAAAAAAAAAAAAAAAAAAAAAAAAAAAAAAAAAAAAAAAAAAAAAAAAAAAAAAAACCAAAAAAAAAAAAAAAACCCCACAAAACTATAAAGTTGAGCTGGCTACATCCCAAAAGGATATGATGCCAATGACCCAGATGTGGGAAAAGGTAAGAGAAGAGGTGAGTAGGTTATAGGGAAGGAGAGTAGAAGTTAGTTGAAAGCACATCACTGCAGTTACACCAGGCTCCACAGAACACTAGTGAACACAGCTAATAAAATGGATTCCATGACCACCAAATGGATGACCCCACAACACTAAGGCACGTAGTGGGACCTCCCACGTTCATTAGACTCCAGTCGCTGATGGCTGTGTACCAGAACACATCAAATGAGCACTTGTGACAGAGGTGGACAGTTCACAGGACCTAAAATATGTGAACCCTCCCATGTGGTCCCTTACAGAAAGCTTGGCCAACTCCAGAGCAGAGAGACACTGCAGAGACAGGGGCTACGAACTGAATCCTGAGGCATTTCAAAGGTTAGAGTTCAGAAAGGAGAGAACACTCCCACAAAGGCCAGGATGAAGGGAAAGTCAGCAGAGAAACTGACAATTGTTGTGAGCTGCATCTTACTGACAGTATGAATCACAAGACTTCCATCTCACATTTGGATTCTATAGGATTCTAACATCAAATGAACATATCTTTAAATGCTTTCAAGTCCCATGGTAGAGGCCAATTTACAGGGACTTATTCACCCGGAGTTTTACTAAGTTCAAACATGTAGCTCAAGTGATGTAATTAAGAAAACATGTTGTAATTTCAGCCCCTATTTACAAAAAAAAAGTTATTGTATGACTCAGTCCTAGAATAAATAAAAGTAACTGAATTACATACAACACTGGTTCATAAAGTGAATCACCTTCTACCCCACAGCAACAAGAGTCTAACCTGTGAAAAGCATGGTTTTCCCCTAGTCCGTCAAGGGAATGTAAAATCCACACTAAATAACTTTCAGGTTATCATCAATGACAGAAGTCACAGAGGCATTGGAGGGACAGGGCAGGCAGTGCTGCCCTTTTGCTCCTGTGCCAGCAAGTTATCACTATCTATTATCATTATCAGCCTCATTATCATCCACAGTTAATGAGGCCAGAAGGCTGCGTCTGTGAAAATGCTCAACACTGAAAGTTTCCAAATACTCACTCTTACATTTGTTCCGTTACTCAACCCCCCCCCCCCACGTATAAGAATGTGTCCCCACCGCCATGACTCTGTAGTATAGTTTGAAGTCAGATATGGAGATACCTCCCTCCTGCGGTATATTCTGTTTAGTATTGCTTTGACTACTCAGGGTCTTTTGTGTCTCCCCATAAACTTTTGGATTGTTTGGTTAATGTCTGCTGAAGACTAGCATTGGAGTGTTGATTGGTAGAATGGTTATTTCCACATTCTCTTTTCTGATAATCCATGAGCACTGGAGGTCTTTCCATCTTCTAGGGGATCAATGTCTTTCTTTAGTGTCCTAAAATTTTCATTGCAGAGGTCTTCTGTTTCCTTGATTAGACTTATTTCCAAGAATGTGTGTGTGTGCGAACGAGCACAAGCATGTGTGTATGTGTGAAGCATACTATGAATATAGTAGATTACAGGTAAGATGAAAGCAGTGAGGTGGAAGACTGGGGTAGAGGGGTCTGAGGATGGAAGGGCGTGGGAGGATGGGGTAATGTGTCCCCAGGGAGGACTACCCTAAAATACATGTGAAAAAAGCCATAGATAAACCCATGGTCCTCAACTTAGTGAAGATATATAATTGGAGGATGGTGGAATTCATGGAATATGGAAGAAGGTGGAAAAAGATAGGGTTAAGGATTAAGCAGGGATGGAAGCACAGAGATGCAAGAGAAAGAGGTCACAATACGTTAACCAAAACTATGGCTGTGGAAAAGCTCTATGGAAAACCACTAGTTAGTGAGCTCTCTTAGAAATCTAGTTTAAACGGGGGAGTTTGAATGAGGTACCCTGCCTGAGTGGACAGAAGACAGCTCTAATAAAATCCTCAGAGCAAGGTGTGGGATACCCTGCTACTGAGCTTTGTGGTCACGGATGACCCAGAGGTCTTCAACCACACAGGCTATTGTCAGGGCCCTTGTTTACCTACCAGAGAAACATTATAGTACCCATTGCTGAAGAAGACACCACACGCTTCGGCTGAAGGGCACAGGCTAATTAAGTTCAAACTAACAGAGAAACCTCCTCCCCGCTGGTTAGCTTTCATGCCGCTCAAAGGTGCTCTGCAGGCTGCAGGGCAGAAAACACATTCCTGCTCCCCCCTGACACTGAACACTGACGTGCCAGGTAAGATGTGCCTGCTGGTGCCACAGGGGCACAGCTTTGATATGTCCTCGTGCATGGTCCCACATCCATGCAAGTATAGCTACCTCTAGCTAGACTTAATGAAATAGATAGATAGATAGATAGATAGATAGATAGATAGATAGACAGACAGACATATATATAGAGGGGGGGATCTGGGAGAGATTTGGGATAGTTGGAAAAGGGAAGTAGGGTTATATGTGAGATTTTATTATATATAAGATTGTCAAAAACAAAGAAAAAATTAAAATGTCTAAGTTGTTAAAGTCAAAAGAGAAAAGGAATGCAGCATTAGGTAGGCAATGCACCCGAGACACTGAGCGCCGTCACGCACACCTCATGCACCCGAGACACTGAGCACTGTCACGCACACTTCAACGCATGCACACCAGGGCAGGTCTCTGATTATTACTGCTATCCCCATGCTAGAGAGAACCTAAGCTAAAAGATGTCATTGGAGGTCAGAGACATCATGCATCATGCCACAGTTAGTCCAGCCAGGTAACGTGTCTGAGGTTAGAAAGCCAGAACCGAAACCCAAAGGCCTTGCTGGCTGGTCTGCACCTGTCACCACAGCACAGAAGCTTCTAGAAGCTTTAGGAACCACCCTATATGGTACTTCCCCGGCTGAACGTCATGAAACCGGAACTACCCTATTTGGTACTTCCCCTGCTGAACGCCATGAAACTACAGAGCTACTGGGACGGTGGCTCTCAGCCTTCCTAAGGCTGTGACACTTTGATACAGTTCCTCATGTGGTCTTGACCCCCAACCATAAAACTATTCTCAGTGCTACTTCAGAACTGTAATTTTGCTACTGTTATGAATAATAATGTAACTATCTTATATGTGGCCCCAATGAAAGGGCCACTGTGGCCACAACCCACAGGTTGAGAAACCCTGCATGAGGCAGTTAACAATGTTCTAAGAAGTAAGTCACATGGCTCAAACATTTGAGACATGTCGCCTTACATCTGAACTTTTCAGAACTTTAATGTATACATTAGTATTCCCCAAGATGGCAGTAAAATGAAATGTACTTAAGCCACAAAACCCTACGTTTGAAAGCAAAACTAATGTGTCATATGGTCGCAAGTGTTCAAGAAAGCACAGTCTGGGTTACCGGGTCCAAGCCTCTCACTCCACGAGTTATAAAATGACGTCAAGAAACGTAAGGGGCGGAGACAAAAGTTCAGCAAGTCACTAAGCAAGGCCACGGGGCAGAGAGGCGTGGGCAGTCCCCTACGCGCTTTCCTGTTATCACCCAGTTTCGGTCTCTATATTTCTACATATTCCACTTAAAAAAAAAGCATTTCATCAGCCAATTATTCTTATTAATTATGGAGGAAAAAAATCCACGGAAGCTCGAAAATGCTCTGTCTGCGACTGTATCACTATCTCAGAGACTTGGGCTATGTGCGAGATACGGGCAATGTTTCCATGGCTGAACGATGACTTTCATCCCGTAACGCCGGCTTTTCTTCCGTTGAAACAGAACACCCTTGAATCGCTCATAGGCACCAAGCACCAAATGTTTCCAGGTTGGATCCTTTTTTGATAATTTTATTTATTTTTTGATATTACAATGAGTTACTGTAACCAGTAAACGAAACCAGGAGTTAGCATTTGCATGTCCTGCTCCCCTTCAACCTCTCCTTCAGTGACTGTGACTGTGTCTGGATAAAAAGCTCATCTCCTCTTCCGCAGCTCACCCTCAACTGCCTTTTCAGCCGCCCCTTTCAGCAGTCCCGGGATACTGGCGCCCTCTGGTGGTAGGTACAAGAATTGTCTAACTCCACTTTCCAGTAAGAATTAAGCCATTTGAACCCTTTCCCCAGATAGAGAGAGCCCAATTTTATTCGGATTCTTGCCATTAGCTTCAGTAAAGCATTTTGTCTGTTTCTCCCTTCTGTTCTGCCCTATTCACTCTATTGAATAAAAAAATAAATTTTATTTATGACATCCTAGTTTCACAATAGTCTTATGTACATTTGATGCTAAAAGCAAAGACAAAAAAAAAACCAAAACAAACAAAACAAAACTGGATTACAAGGTAGCCTCAGAGATGCTGTCACAGACCTTGTCCAAGACAGAGTGCTTGAATTTCTACTATGAATGCATTCGGTGCCTCGAAGGAATGCTAGTGCTGTAGGACCTTGAGGATTATGGCAAGGTCTGCTGCCTCCTCCTAAGACAGAACTGCCCCCTGCAGCGCATGGCAGGAGAACCAGAACTAACCCAGGCCTCCCCACTCCAAATGCGGTGCTTGGCCAACTGTGCAGGAGACTGCAGGCCACCGAGCAGTTTTCTCTGCCTTTTTACATTCTTCACTATCAGTTATCTTTTTTTTTTTTTTTTAAGGCAGGGCACGAGACTCTACTTCACCCCCTGCATTGCTCAGCAGCACACTTTTGGTAGACTGCGCCCTGATCTAGGTAGGTTGTAGTATCTCATTATAGCAGTAGTTTCAGGCTAAGCTGTGCCCTGAGAAACTCCATTCTACAAGCAGAATTTGACTCCCTAAGAGGACTCTGCACCTTGGTGGAAAATTAAACCGCTTAATAACCTGCATTTGCTCTCTAGGACCCACGTGAGTATCTGGCATGTGCATGCATGCATACACACACACACATACACACACACACACACACACACGTGTGTATAGTTGGACATGCATGCATGGGCACACACATGTCTAGCTGGCATGTGCATGCACACGCACGTGTGTGTGTGTGTGTGTGTGTGTGTGTGCGCACACACACAGTACAACATCCTCACATGGATGCCATAAAGAAAAGCCTGTTTGCAGAAGCTGTGGGGAGCCCCACACTGGGAACCATGGACACTGTATTTCTGTTTTGGGGTTTCTAGTCCCATTAACAAAAGAATCTAGAAACAGACTTGTACAGAGCTAAACAAAGAATTCTCAACTGAGGAATACCAAAGGGCTGAGAAGCACTTGAAAAAATGTTCAACATCCTTAATCATCAGGGAAATGCAAATCAAAATAACCCTGAGATTCCACCTCACACCAGTCAGAATGGCTAGGATCAAAAATTCAGGTGATAGCAGATGCTGGAGAGGATGTGGAGAAAGAGGAACACTCCTCCATTGCTGATGGGGTTGCAAGCTGGTACAACCACTCTGGAAATCAGTCTGGCAGTTCCTCAGAAAACTAGACATAATACTACTGGTAGATCCAGCAATACCTCTCCTGGGCATATACCCAGAAGATGTTACAACTGGTAATAAGGACACATGCTCCACTATGTTCATAGCAGCCTTATTTATAATAGCCAGAAGCTGGAAAGAACCCAGATGTCCCCCAACAGAGGAATGGATACAGAAAATGTGGTAAATTTACACAATGGAGTACTACTCAGCTATTAAAAAGAATGAATTTATGAAATTCTTGGGCAAATGGATGTATCTGGAGGAAATCATCCTGAGTGAAGTAACCCAATCACAAAAGAAGTCACTTGATATGCACTCACTGATAAGTGGATATTAGCTCAGAAACCTAGAATACCCAAGATACAACTTCCAAAACACAAGAAAATCAAGAAGGAAGACCAACATGTGGATACTTCATTCCTCCCTAGAATAGGGAATAAAATATCCATGGAAGGATGTGCAGAGACAAAGCTTGGAGCTAAGACGAAAGGATGGACCATCCAGAGATTGCCCCACCCGGGGTCCATCCCATAATCAGCACCAAACGCAGACACTACTGCATATGCCAGCAAGATTTTGCTGAAAGGACCCTGATATAGCTGTCTCCTGTGAGGTTTTGTCAGTGCCTGACAAATACAGAAGTGGATGCTCACAGTCATCTATAGGATGGAACACAGGGTCCCCAATGTAGGAGCTAGAGAAAGTACCCAAGAGCCGAAGGGGTCTGCAACCCTATAGGTGGAACAACAATATGAACTAACTAGTACGCCCAGAGCTCGTGTCTCTAGCTGCATATGTAGCAGAAGATGGCCTAGTTGGCCATCATTGGGAAGAGAGGCCCCTTGGTCTAGCAAACTTTATATGCCCCAGTACAGGGGAACGCCAGGGCCAAGAAGTGGAAGTGGGTGGGTAGGAGAGCAGGATGGGGGGGTGGGAGGGAGGGTATAGGGGACTTATAGGATAGTATTTGAACTGTAAATGAAGAAAATATCTAATAAAAAATGTAATAAAAAAAGAAAGAAATTGCAGAAGAACCATCAGAGGTTGCAGGCTGTGTATCGGGGCAGCTCCCTGGGAGAAGAGGAAGAGAGAAAGCCATAGATGGTGAGCAGCCATGTGCTGAGAGGGGGGGGGACAGCTCCAGAAAGTCTGGAAAAAAGAAAGAACTCCGTTTTCCAAGTAACTCAGAAAAGTGGGCAGGCTCAGCAGAGCTTCAGGACAGAAGCTCTGTAAGCTTCCATGCTGAGCTAGGGTGTCTGGGAAGGACAAGTGCCTGACTACAAATAAAGGGCGTAATTATTCCTCCCATCTCCTTAGCATTTCCTTAGGTGCATCAGCCTCCCTGACAGCCGGTCTTGGTGGGTGATTGACAGGCCCAGATGGATTAACTCTTATGGGAGTTGACGTAATGTTCTAATCTTTGGAGAACACCAGCAGGTCTTATCTCCATCCAGGGCCAAAGGTTCATTCTTTTAGATAGGAGGAAATTGCTTTTCCTTATTGAGCCTCTACAGAGCTGTATATCCATCCCCAATGGTCTTGAAGAATGACATTACCCCGCTTCCCCAACAGTCTCTAATCTCTTACAAGATGGGTAGAAAATGGGAAATAGAAATAACTCATTGTTTTTTGTTTGTTTGTTTGTTTGTTTTAACCATGAAAATCTAGAGATCCAGAATGGATTAATGTCCAGACCGGACTTTCAATCACACCTTCCTTCATAGGTGGCTTCCAGGGCAGAAGTCAGAAGAGGCAAGGATCCTGGGCTCCCTTCCAGCATTCCTGACCAAGAGACAGGCAGCTCCCACTGTCCCTGGGGCTCGAGGTGCAGCCTACTAGAATTCTTCTGGCACACTCCCTCTCAACCCTTCACATGGACGACCTGACTTAACCACGAAGCTCAGCTCAACTCTGACCCCGTGGCGCTTGGCCCGGTTCAAACCTCCGGCTTGTCTGATTTCCCAGCGCCTTGAACAAACACCTGCGGTGATTCTCTCTGCCGACCTGCTTCAGCCAGTTTCAGCCTTTCTGTACAGGCGCTGGGGAGCCCTAGCACAGCTACAGCCTCTTTAACTCTTCTGCAGCCATTCTGTAACCTACACATAGAGATGTCTTTACCACAGGGTGTGTATGGGCGACCTTGGGGTTAACAGTAACTAAGACTAGAATCAAGAGCCTGGTTTGAGTTGGGGAGATAACTAAGTTGGCAAAGCCTTTGGCTGTGCAAGCAAGCATGAGGATGTGAGTTCGCTCCCCAGAACCCAGGTAACAAAACCAAGCAGGGTGGTGCATGCTTATTATCCCAGTCCCGGGGAGGCAGAGACCAACAGATCTCTGTGGGCCTCTGGTCATCTAGCCTCACCTAGCTCCAGATCAGTGACACACTCTGTCTCAAAAAATACAATAGACAGGACCCAAGGAACAAGACGTCACACTTCTAGAATGCACCTGTGCACAAAGAACCTGTGTTTGCCTGCGCCAGTAGTCAGGGGTAAAGTGGGGCTCCACAAAACCCACAAAACCCATGCAGCTTCTCAATGTACCGTTATTAGATGAATTCTGACACCATAGAAAGACTAATGTGTTTCTGATAGGAGACATTCATTGTAGGAAGCCGGCGCCTCGGAAAAGCGGCCGCCGGCTACCGGCGCCTCGCGAAAGCGGCCGCCGGCTACCGGCGCCTCGCGAAAGCGGCCGCCGGCTACCGGCGCCTCGCGAAAGCGGCCGCCGGCTACCGGCGCCTCGCGAAAGCGGCCGCCGGCTACCGGCGCCTCGCGAAAGCGGCCGCCGGCTACCGGCGCCTCGCGAAAGCGGCCGCCGGCTACCNTTTATAGCAAAATAATCCTCAACCTTCAGCTCCAGAAAAGTAACTGTAAAAATCAAAGTACAGTTATTAATGGTTTCAAGTTATACTCTAAGTCCGGTGACTACTTTGAACACACATAGTTTCTGCAGCCCTATTTTATTGGGGAAAAAAAATTCTAATGCTTAGCAAGTTAAGACACTCGCCCAGGATGGGGATCTCAGAACAAGATTTAGCTTCACCTCTTCAGGGCTGAACCTCCTAAGAGGTGTGCACAAGACTTGAGGTTGCTACAGCTCCGCTACCTGGTATTAAGCCAATGAGGCCTGAAAGCAATCCACCTACGCAGCTATTTTCACGCTATTGTTAAGGAGACCTACAGAGTGAAAAAAGGAGAGTAGCCAGGAGCTTTTCTGTCTTTGGCGCCAGCCCAGGGCAGCACCAGACACCTCCCTCGAAGTTCTGCTCAAAGTACAGGGCCAGAAGTGGTACCACATTCTCGCCAGAACGCCAGCCAAGCTCCTGCTTGTGGATGGCATTCAGGGCGCAAACTTTTAGGTTAAAAACTCAGTTGACTGTTGCGATTTTTAAATTAGCCTTACCAAACAAAAGGTTTCCTGATGGCGTTGTGCACACAAGCCTATCCCAGCGCCTGGCTCACATTCTCCTCCCACTTCCTCCCTCCCTGTACGCCTGCGCTGACAACAAGGTCGCGGTCGCAGGCAAACTCGGTTTCGGAGTGAAGACCCCTCACGGTCCCCAAAGTTCTGCGTCCGTGCGGAGGCGAATGGGCTTAGCAGCGCCCAGGAGGGCGGCGCGGGCGAGCGAGCGGCGGGCCACGGCGCGGAGGTCAGCGGGAGGAGCGCGGCGCCGCGGGCCGGCTGCGGTCGCTGCAGAGGGCGGTTGGTCCCGCGCCGCCCTGCGCGCCGAGACCGGTCCCCTCCGCACCGGGCTTGGGTGCGGGCTGCGGACCCGGCCGGGCAGGGCAGGACAAGGCACGGCGCCGCGGCTCCTCCGCGGGCCGGCGCGGAGCTGGGCGAGCGACTTACTGAAGAACAGGCGGTAGTCCTGCGAGCAGGGATGGCCCAGCTCCTCCGTGCGGTACAGGGACATGACGCGGCGCGGAGGGCGGGCGGCGGCCCCCACGCGCCACCCTCGGCCGACGCTCAGCAGCGACAGCAGCGCGCGCATGGCGGACAGTCTGCGAGGACCGCAGGGTCGGTGCTGGGCCCGGCCTGGCGCGGCCGCTCGACGGCGCCCCCTGTCGCCCGCAGCCCACACTGCCTCTCTGGTCGGCTTCAAGTGGCATCAAGTCCCACCCTCTTTTGGATTCCTGGGGCCACCTACCTCCACTTTCCTCCTCAAGCCCTCAGAGTCCTAAGACCATCAAGACAAGGAGACCACCACGCACCCACTCACACACTGCCAGTGTCTGCGATCAGACTTTGATTATATTAATGTAGCACTTGGTTGTATGCATAGCTCCAGAAACTTCTAAAGGACCATCCAAATCGGGAGACGGGAGTACACACTCAGCTACACACACACACACACACACACACACACACACACACACACACACACGACTATAATGTATAGTGATAGAGCCTCCTTGTGAAGACATTTGACACAGACTTACCCTAAATCTGTAATGCCCTCAAACGCCACTTCCTCCATAAGGCCCTTTAATATTTAACCCAAGTACTGGTAACTTCTAACTTCTCTGCAATTTTAACATCACAAGTATTTCTGTCTGGTCCAGTGGCCACAACTAGTTACAACAGCAGTCTTTTCTCTGCAGTCTTTTGGTCCAGCTAACAATGGGAGCTGTGGTTCTGAGGACGGAACCAGCCGCGGGGCTACACATACCATTTCCCTTTTCTGTGGACCAGTTGATTGGGAAGACCTCATTGGAATGATCTTCCGACCTCTACCAGTTTCTGCTCCAACTGTGAGCAGGGCTCACATCCTCACCTACTGGGTTCTTTCTGTATCTAAATTGTGACAGTTAAAACCAAAACTGATTTTACCCAGGTTCCAGAAAGGACCTCTTAGAGGTGCCACTAACCACTTAGACATTGCTCAACCTAGTCTCTAAAAAGGTTTTGACATTAGTGGCTTTGTAACACATCAACTTGATTAAGCTGGCTTGCAAGCTAAGTTGTCCTATAGAAAATGGAAACATTTCCTTCCTGTGTTTATTTCTTCTAATTCTCCTCCTCCTTCTCCTGTTCTTTCTCTTCCTTTTCCTCCTCTTCCTCCCCCTCCTCTTCGCCTTCTTCTTCCTCCTCTTCCTTCTCCTTTCTTTTCCTTCTCTTTCTCTTCCTTCTCCTCTTCCCTTCTCCTCCTAATTTTTCTAATTTCTAATATACAATGGCACAAAGTCCATCAGAGAGCAATAAGGGCATAGTTAAGAATGATGAAACTATAGCAAGACCTAAACCCAGGAGGTGAACACCAAATTCTGCAGCTCTGTATCTGGTGTCTGGGGCTTATACTGGAATCATCTGGGCCTTGTCTGGTGTGGTGGGTACCCCTGACCACTCAGGTCTCCAACCTAGAGTTGACCATTTACTTGGACAGCTTTCACTCATGTTTAGTTGGAAAATCAACAGCATCTGCTTCACACATACTTCAGGAAAAGGAAAGCCATTTAATTAAAACTCTGAAAAGCTCAAAGGTTGTCTCTGATGTTAGCAACCTGGTATTATATAATTTTGCCTATGTGTAAAAAGGAAAGCTTAAAATTTCAACTAAACTTCAAATATTGGATATTTGAGAAAGAAATTCCTACTGAAACAAGGTTCTGGACTAATAGTCTAGTTTCTTAAAATTAGCATCAAATTCCAGGTATGTGATTTAGGAACATACTACTTTATGGCATTAAAAAGGAATGGCTTGGTTTTGGACATGTAAAATCCCATCTTTCATTTCTGTAATTTACTGAAATATCTGTGGATCAAAACCGAATATACACTACATGTTATGAGAACAAAGTTGGCTTACTGGTTAATTTTAAAATGTATTCAACAATACTTGCCCATTTCAAATGTCTCTGCGTTCTGCTCAGGTTTTCTGTAAACATAAAACCGCTCTCTTGGTAAAGGCCCATTTTCTAAAGAAAGCTGCAAAGCTGAACAATGATGGTAAAAGATGTGTCTCGAAAACTGTAGAAACGTTTTTCTCTACTCTCTCTACCCCCTCATCTTTCCTTTTCTTCTGCTTTCTTCAAACGCGGCTTCACTATGTAGCCTAGGCTGGCCACAGCACCCCTGCTGCTGATACTACCAGTAGCAAGTACAGTAGTTTAAGTTTAGATTGTTTCATTCCCTGTCTGTTGTTGGTTGCTCCGTCTGGCTCTATCACCTAGTCCGCAGCACCCTTGTGGCTTCCTGACTCCCAGTCCCTGTCACTGACACTGCCAGACGCCCTGCTCGTGACATATGTCTGCTTCCAGCTTGTGGCATACGTCTGCTTCCAGCTCAGACAGGCTTTCTTGAGAACCACCCTGTTCAGCTGCATGTATTTACTGCTGACCTCTGAGCAGCCGTTACCCCTGAATGTTAAGTTTTGTAAGTTTCAGTTCTGTGAAAATTCTTGAAAAGATGGCTCATCTTATTAGGCTGCAGCTCTGGATACCTTGAAAGAACAAAGTATATATTAATATTGGTCCAAATGAAAAGAAGAATGCCAAAGGTTTGGGTCCTCTAACCGCCTGAGAGACAAAGAGTACATGATACGATAGTATTACATTTTTAATGCAGTCAGACATCATAGGAATCGCTAATCCTACAATAGACATGGTTGCTACCATTTGTAAAGGCTACATTTTTGTAGACACTAATGAAAACAAAGATGAAGTCTTTTTCAAATCTAAGTTCCCTGTCCAGCCTCCTAGAATTGTAAACACCAACTAAACAGAGGGGACATAGGTCCTTTCTCTTCTACATCCAGAAGTGCTGGTGAGAGTGGAGGAGAGCTCAGGGGAGATAATGACAGATGAAATACACGAGAAAATGAGAAGAAAATGAGAAGCAGCCCTAGTGATGCTTTGGTTTCTTCCAGAAAAGTCCACTGATTCTCCCTTTGTTCACACTGTATAAATAGTTTTTTCTTATGCTAAAAATGATTATGATCCAACTCTCGAGGAAACAAATGATCCAAGAAGCAGACTGACCAAGCAAATGGAAGCAGGTTGAGAGTAGAGAACTTAGTTTAATTCTCTCTGTCTGAGGACAGAAAGGGATTTGTTAGCATGCTGAAATTCTTGCTGGAGATATCTCATCTGGGTCATACCAAGCCTGTGTCCCAAGGCTCACACACCTCTTAAAAACCGAACAGGGCAGACACGCTACTTTTACACAAGTCCCAGCGATTTGCAGAGCCTACTTAGTGTTTAGCACTCAGCCTTTCTGGCTCCTCAGTAAATTGGACATAATAACATTTATCCACCATATGAGACTCACATACGAGCTAACTACACACTATTAAATGGCATGAGGAAAACAGAACGGCTTGCTTGATGGAGTATTATGACTGCTTTTAAGCTAATATAAGCATGAAAAAAATTTAGCCTAGTGACACATTATAAATTTCTTATAATATTATAAATATAGAAACCATAGTGATACTTTAATTCAATTCAAGGGTTGAGCCAGTAAATTGGTAATAATAGGCTCTGAACAAAATCTAATGAGACAACCCATCTTCTCTGCCCACTCTGTAGATTTTTCCCTTCAGGCCTTGAGCAATGGGAATTAATTTTGTTTTTTAAGTGATTTAACTACAGGACTTCTTTTTTTTTCCCCATTTCTTATACATATTCTAATTACATGGAAGAATGGGTTTCAAATTGAATTCAGAAGAACTGGGTTCCAAAGGCAGTTCTTTCAAATAAATTTTATGTAATCCATTAAAAGAAAATGTGGACAGGATTAATTTATATCAGACCTCATGCTGACCCCAAAAGAACCTCCACCCCACCCATGAAATAGTTCAGCATGGCTTAAATCTCTCTCTCTCTCTCTCTCTCTCTCTCTCTCTCTCTCTCTCTCTCTCTCTTATGAGAGAAGGCTTAAAGATCAAGTAACTGGGCAGTTTTCTTTATTTAAAAAAACATGTTTCTTAAATAATATAGTTTCTTTCTCTCCTCCTATAATCAAACTTTTATTCATTTGACTAAATGTGTTTTTAAAAATTACAATTGGTCAGAAGTAGAACAGCAAATGTATATAAAACAATGGAAATATATATATATATATATATATATATATATTCGCCCTGGTGAGATTCAGGCATTAAACAAATAACCACGTCGGCCTATGGATAGAACTTAAAACTGAACTAAGTGTCACCGTGGAAAGTACTTGAGCTGTGGCAGAATGGCTGACAGATCCAGTTTGGATTAAAGGAGGCTTCTGTATGGGCGTGCCACTTCAGGAGTCGGCCAATGGAAAGGCAGCTAAGGGACAGAGAAGCCACAAAGGTCCAGGAGGCAATATTTATCTGAGAAATACTTCCAGTGGGTTTCTACGAAGAAGACGTTGAGACGGGATCATTTCCAAGGATCATTTCCTTGTAAAGAACACCAGAGGAAAGCAGAAGGAAGAATGCAGTTTAGAGTGTGGACTGGGGTGGGAGTTGGGAGGTGGGGTGGGAGCTGGGGATTAAGGGATAGGGGAGTATATAACAACAACACAGATTCCAAAGCAGCTTCCATTAGGGGACAGTGAACATTAGGGACTTGATCAACAGATACAAAAACATACTGCCAAGTGCTTTAACACACTAGCAGGCTGGAACTAACGGCCTCCTGTGGTGGGAACATTTTTCTTCCTTTTCTATTTTTATTTTTTCTGTAACTAATAGTTTTATAAGTAAAAGAAAACTTGGTAAGAAGTACTTAAAATGATGTCATAGTCTCCATTTCTAAAACTTCAAAGCAATAATGATGGTAAAAACTAACAAAACAGAAATGCAATCTTACAAAGATGAAGAGGAGCGACTGAGCTGAATTGCTTTCCTTGTAATTTGTAGAAATCTATCACTGGCCCTCAGGTGTCGTTAGTCATCTTTCTAATCGCCACTCTCAAATCATTCCTATAAAATTTCAGTTTTAGATTTCTTTTTAGACGAAGCTTGACTCTCCCTCCTTCACCACACCCTGGATAAGAGATAAAACTCCATCTTACCTTTAAACAAACATTACCCAAGCCTGTTTGCCTTTGTTGAACATAGTGACACAGCTATTTGAGTTGCCTTCACTTTGCTCAGGACATTTTTCGGTAGTCTTTTCCTTAAAATGTCTTCCAGTTAAAGTTATCAGTTACCTCAAGATATCTATAAGAGGATATGGTAGAGGCTGGCTCCTCTTCTTTAGTTGGGAGAGCCACACCAATTGCCCTATCACCAAAATGCCTAACTGATCAACCTGTTTGGATTGAACAATGGTGTATGACAAAGGAAAGATTACAGGCACTAGAACAGCTAGTCTAAAAGCAGCTGGAAGCTCAACACATAGAAGGGTCCACGAGCCTTGGAATTCTCCAGTAATTGTCACTAAAAAGGAATCTGGCAAATGGAGGATGTTAACAGCTCTGAGAGCAATTAATAAAGTTATTCAACCAATGAGTTCTTTGCAGCCTGGAATTCCATTGCCTTCCTTGTTGCCTAAGGAATAGCCTATCATAATAATTGATCTAAAGGATTGCTTTTTCACAATTCCTTAACAAGAATAAGATGAGAGAGATTTGCTGTCATGGGGCCCACATCAACCACTGTATGGCAACCAAAAGGTGACAGTGGAAAGTCCTGCCACAAGGAATGATGAATAGTCCTACCTTATAAGGACTACCTTATGGGCCAATAATTTGTACAACAGTCATTGGAAATGAGTTATAAGCAATTTCCAGAATCCATAATTTATCGTTATATGGATGGTATTTTGCTTGGTGGATTCAAGTGTTATCTCTTAGGAAAAATGTTTAATGAAGCAAAAAAAAATGTGGCTTCTTGGGGATTACAAATAGCTTTATCTAATAAAAAATTGGAAAAAAAAGAACTCTTAATGATTTTCAAAAATTACTGGGAGATATTAACTGGCTACAACTTACAATTGGTTTGACTAATGACCAGCAAAGTAATTTGTTTCAAACCTTACAAGGTGCTTAAGAACTAAATACTTCAAAAAGATTATCAGCTGAAGCTGAAAAAGAATTGTCTCTGGTAGGAAACAAACAAACAAACAAACAAAAAAACCCTACAAAATGCCCATACTGATCACATAGATGCAGAGATGGCCTGTTTTGGGTTATCTTGCAAGTACTCATTCTTGCACAAGAATTCTTATGCAAAGGGAAGGTTATACTTTAGAGTGGATATTTTTAGCACACAACAGAGAGAAAAAAAACTAACCTATACAGAAAAGTCTCTAAATCAATTCTAAAAAAAAGGGGAGGGGGCTTCATCAATTATCTGGAGTAGATCCAGCTGAGACTGTGGTACCTTTTACTAATGCTAAGATTGCCTCATTATGGGCACAAGATGAACATTGGCAAAGAGTCTGAAATAATTTTTAAGGTAAAATTAACAACACCCCCAAAACATCAGTTTATAAAAAGAATTATATTCTCCCTTGTATAATAAAAGGAACACCAAGCCGGGCGTGGTGGCGCACGCCTTTAATCCCAGCACTCAGGAGGCAGAGGCAGGCAGATTTGTGAGTTCGAGGCCAGCCTGGTCTACAAAGTGAGTTCCAGGACAGGCAGGACTACACAGAGAAACCCTGTCTCAAAAAACCTAAATAAATAAATAAATAAATAAATAAATAAATAAATGAAACACCAATTTCAGAAGCCCCTACATTTTATACTGATGCAAATAAATTGAGAAAGGCAGAATATACATCAGAAAATACAAGTAAAGGGTTGAGAGCTCTTATGATTCAGTTCAAAATCAGAAATGTATGCAATTCTTATGATGTTATTAGATTTTCAAGAATCTCTTAATATAGTATTTGCCTCTCAATATGCAAAAAGATGTCTTGCATATGGAAAAGGCTGAACTTGTTCAGGATGAGTCTGAATTGACTTTACTATTTATTAAATTATAAGTGACCAGAAATAGGAATTATCCATTGTATATAACACATATTAGATCTGATACAGGTCTGTCAGGCCCTCTAGCACAAGATAATAATGAAATTGATCAGCTTTTGATAGGAAGTATGTTAGAGGTTTCATGATTTTATATAATACACTGTGTTAGCACAAAGGTTTAAAGAAAGAATTTTCTATCACTTGGCAACAAGCCAAAGAAATTGTAAAGGTATATCTTACTTGTTCTTTATATGACCAAATTTCATTGCCTTTCAGGAAGTAACCTTAAAGGTATACAAAAAAATAAAATTTGGCAAATGGATGTGTTTCATTAATAGAGTTTGGTAAACTGAAATATGAGCACCATACTATAGACACACATTCAGGATTTCAATAAGCAACTGCTTTAACTTCTAAAAAGTTTGTTCTATAATTATGCATTTATTAGAGGTTATGGCCATTATGGGAATACCTGTACAAATTAAGACCGACAATGGGGGGCTGGCGAGATGGCTCAGTAGTTAAGAGCGCTGACTGCTCTTCCTAAGGTCCCGAGTTCAAATCCCAGCAACCATATGGTGGCTCACAACCATCCGTAACGAGATCTGATACCCTCTTTTGGAGTGTCTGAAGACAACTACTGTGTACTTACATATAATAAATAAATAAATATTTTTAAAAAAAAAGACCGACAATGTTCCAGCATATGTCTGTAATAAAACTAAGCAAATTTTTATGTATTTTAACATAAAACATATTATAAGTATACCACAAAATCCTACAGGACAAAAATTGTGGAGAGAGCTAATCGTACTTTAAAATTAAATGCTTAACAAACATAAATGGGTAACAAAAGATTCCAATGATTATTACATAATGTTTTATTAACTTTGAATCTTTTAAATGCTATGGAACAAAAAACTACAGTTGTGAGAGACATTGGGTTATGGTAAAAACAACAACAATAACAACAATAATAACAAAGAAAACACTAAACTAAACTAATCTATTTTAAAGATGTCCTAGCCTAAGAATGGAAAACAGGGAATGTGTTATGGTGGAAAAGAGGTTTTATCTATGTTTCCACAGAGAAGGAGAGATTATGGGTTCCTTCTAAATTGATAAAAATAAGCTATAATGAGGGAGATCCTGGATACAGACAGGAAGAAAGAAATAAAGATCCTGGGTAAATACAGGAAAAAAGAAATTAAAAAAGACCAAACAGGACAGGCAATATGATTTCATGATCCTTCCATATGAGAAGAGCTCTTACCCAACCAATACTACTTTGACTATCAAATCCTCAGGACTTATCATACAGTTCTTTTCAATGGCATAGATAAATATATATACATATGGCAGTTTGGTTAAAATCTAAACTAGCTTAAGAAAGGCAGATGTCTTTCACCTGCTCAAACAAGGAACAACGAATCTTTGTTAACTGACCTGTGCACCTTGAACATTCCATATATATGTTAATACAAAAACTGTATAATATTTGTAAGAGCATATATGTTCACAGAGAATAACAACCAGAAGAAAACAGTCCTAACAAGATCCACCCTTGTGGATCCTGAGATGTCTCCTCTTATCTCAGACTACCTCAATGCTATTTTCTCAAAACACTTACTTTCAGAACAGTGTTAAAGAAAGTTGCTGACCTCAGATGATTTCAGTTCACCCAGTCTTACAGAGCGATCCAGCCAGGACTTGACTTAAGCCTACACTTTCTCAGTGTACAGAGACTGGACAACAAACGCTATGGCTAGTTTTCTTAAGGCTAACCGTTTTCCTAATCTTCTTGGGTCCCCAAAAGTAATACTTCACCTCAAATTTTAAGAGAACTACACCTCATTCCCAAGATCAGGGAGAAAGCAGGGTATAGGAGGTTAGACTCAGGGATGTCTCTCCTCTTCTCTATCCTTCTCTCTTATGTTATGAGAGAGGGGTTGAAAAGTAAAAGAGATAATATAGAAATATTATAGGAATAATAGGAAAAAGGGATAGATTCTAAAAATTACTCTTAAACCAAAGAACATTTTTTTTATCCAAGAATGTCAAATTGGCATATAGATCTTTGTATATTGATACACATTAAGCTCTTTGCTACATTGGTATAGATTTTTAAATTTTGATACATAGTTTGTATTTTGTTACATTGCTATAGGTATTTCTATGTTGATGTTGTTTGAAGGTATTTTGTTACAACATACTGTATACCATGTTTCAGCTCTTGAATAGGTATTAGACTTGTATAATTCACTTGAAGGTGTAGTCTAAAGCTCTAGTCCCTTTTAATGCTGCTATTACAAACTGGTTAGGATAATTGAGAAATACAAGTTGATAGACAATCAAACTCATGGTCATGTTAGATACTAGACTAGTTCATCACAAAATATACTTCATAGGTTGAACAGATAATAAATAACTAGAAACAAATGAAATTTGCCTTTTCAGATGTCCTGTGAATAGTCTTCAAAAAATCTCAGAAACTTTCAGAATATGGCACTTAAGGGTGTTGTATTAAAGGTTTTATTTTTAACATTGAGATATAGCAACTCTTGACAGCACCTCATTTGACTTGGAAGAAGGCATGAACATCAGAAAATCTCCAAATGAAGTTCTTTCACATGTGACAAGCCACCACTGGAAAAAGTTGCCATTGCTCTAAGTGTAGACAAAATGTACAAAATGGGAAGCTGCTTGCTCTGCATTTCCTGCATACTCAGGTAATGCTTACTCCTTCTCAGGTCTCTGATGGGATTGAAGGATACATAATTATAGTCTCACAATGAAACTTACATTGTTTAGGATTTAAGAAGATGTTTTGAGGTTTCAGAAAATGTTTTAGGTTAGTAATACAAATTATGATAGAAAGTTATGTTAGAAATGTCATTAGAGAAAACAATTCAGTTACAGACCTCTGAACACACCAAGACAGAATAGATGATAGAATACTTTATCCAAATTTGCCAAATATAAACAGACTAGAGTTTGTGAAGGTAACTCCATCCTAAGAGTTTTCATAAATGTTTCATATATGTTGTTTATTATTATAAGAGAAAGAGCCTTTTTATTTACACAAAAAGGAGGAAATATAGGGGATTGGTCTGGTACTGCTATGTATTAAATTGCTAAGTTTTGTACCCCAAGATTCGGCTACCCCAAGATGAGCTCACATGTCCACCAACCTTTGTGGCATAAACTTTGCTCCCCAATTTAAAACTATTAGTTAAATAAAACTTGTGACAGCCAATTACTAGGGAGAATAGAAAGAGGCAGTATTTGAGTTACCAGGTGGGGGTTTGTAGGTAGGGACCATGAGGAGAAGGAGAAGGGGAAGGAGAGAGAAGGAGGTCAGAGGAGGAATAAGAAGGGAGAAGAGGAGATCTTCATTAGATGAGATGTACCAGGAACACATGCCCATGTGAAATATTCCCCCAGGACAGACTTGTAGGCTTATATATATATATTTTAAAACCTGCTTTTAATAAGAGTTCTTAAATGCTTTAACTTCCCTTATAGCCCACCAGAGGTAGTGGTAAGGAAAAGTCAATAGAGAAAAGGAGGATGTGGACCTGTTTGAATATTTCTTTGGGGCACAACCAATCTGCATTGTCAGAATATCAGCAGTTCAGGTCACACGAATCAGCAAAATCAGGAGCAGTAGCTTGATCCACTTGCAAACATGATTCACAGATCAGCAATGGCAGGTCGGTCCAGAAGAAACCTCAAGGCTCTGCTAATCACCAAAGTCCATGAAAGTGACAAGAAGCTGCTCAAATACCATCAGGTTTTTTTTGAGCATTTCATAGCAAATGATGACCAGCAAAGAATGGCAAAGTGAAGCATTACCATAGTGTCCTCAGGGAAGACCAGCATCAGCAAAGGCCAACAATGACCAGCAAAGAATGGTAAGGCATACTAATACCACACACTGTTGTCTACTGTCTGTTGGAAAGGGATATATTTATATCCTTTCTGAACATCATGTATCCTCTCTAGCAAAACATCACATGCCCTTTTTCCAGGCTGCTTCCAGAAAAACACATGTCTGTTCTCAAGCAAAATATTCTCTAGTGTTTCTGACTCAACACAAATATCCTCTCATAAGACAGTTTCTAGAATACCACATGACACAACTGAGTCTCCAAAGAAACCAGAAATTTTCACTTCACAGACTTCTTTTGAGAAGACCAAAACAGCAAGATTTTGGGAAACATCCAGTCTAATCGTTGCAAAATTAGACTCAGGTAATTTACCCAGTAATTGTGGTAAAGCTAAACAAATAAATTATATTCCGTCTCATTCATTTGAAAGCTAAACGGGGATAGAAATATTAATTTAAATTATATTCACACACCCCCAAACTTAGTGTTCATTTTATTTTCAATAAACCATCAACTCTAGCTTGTGAGACATGGTTACTTTAGGTATGGGGTCATCCACTGGAGCATAGTTGACCTATCAGGAGTTAGTCCCTTAAGGAAAACTAACTCTCCTATTGGCAAAAGCTATCAATTGTTCATAGCTCCTCAGTTGGGGGGTGGCTCATGATCCTCTTTCTATTCTGTGCTAGAAGGTCAACTGACTTAACCATATGCAAGAACCACAGGGGCTGTGGGTTCATGAGTGCAGCGGTCCTGTTATGTCCTGAAGACACTGTTTCTTACTCCCCAACCTCTGGCTCTTACAGTCTTTCTGACACCTCTTCCACAATGGTCCCTGGGCCTTGGAGAGGGGTGTGATACAGATGTTTCTTGTGTGGCTGAGCACTTCACTGACATGTACTCTGAACCTTGACCAGTCGTGAATTTCTGCATTAACCACCATTTACTGAACAAGAAAGAAACAAAACAGTCAGTCAAAACAAAACAAAACAAAACAAAAAACATACCCCCCCCAATCCTTTTCTAATTAACTCTTAGAGTTGCAGTAATCTACAGGTACAGAGACATGAATTGGGACGGCAGTTTGATATGTCTCCCTGTTAAAATCTCAGTAGTAGATTCTACTCACCTGTAGATTCTCACCCATGGAGCCTGTGAATTCGCCAACCATGAGTTCTTGGCCAGATTTGCAGGGTTTCCTCCTAGGGAGAGAGGGCTTTAAATCCAATCAGAAAGTGATCAGTTACCTTCCTAGTTGATTGTTTTTGTTTTCAATTTGACACAAGATAGAGTTATCTGGGAAGAAGAAACTCAACTGAAAAAAATATTTTCATCAGATTGCCTGTAGGCAAGTCTAGTGCTTTTTCTTGATTAATGATTAATGTGGGAGGGCTCAGCCCACTGTGGGCGGTACCAATCCTGGGAAGGTGGTTCTGGGTTGTGTAAGAAAGTAAGTTGGGCAAGCCAGAGAGCAAGCCACTAAGTAGTATTCTCTCATGGCTTCGGCTTCAGCTTCTGGCTGAAGGTTCCTGGCTTGAGTTTCTGCCCTTACTTTCCTGAGTGATTGAGTGTGACCTCAGAGTAGTAAGCAAAAATAAGCCCTTTCCTCCCCAAGTAGCTTTTGACCGTAGTGTTTTATCACAGAAATAGAAAGAAAACTAAGAGGGCTACCCCCATAACATACATGCCACTATCCTACCTAAGGGCAAATCTTGTCATGTCAGTTATTATTGTAGTTAACAGATGGGTAAGGTTGTTGATTCTTTCCCTGATTCAGCAGTTTGCATAGCACCTTCTGTTGCTTTCATCACAAGCGATAAAAATGCAAAACAAACTAATGTAAACAAAACCAGAAAGTAGTTGGAAACACAATCTGATATAACTGAGGAAAATATTGAAAAAGTGAGCTATGAAGATACTGCTGGTCCTTAAAAGTATTTGAAACCCAGGTCATTACATAACTTCAGGGCTCTTTTCCTCTTATTCTTTCTTCAGACCTATGCATACATCCACTCCTGGCCTCTAGTTTTTAAGTGTTCATGTTCATGGGCCTGTGACTCTGTGTGTGTGTGTGTGTGTGTGTGTGTGTGTGTGTGTGTGTGTGTGCCTGTGTGTGTGTGTGTGTGTGTGTGTGTGTGTGTGTGTGTATAGGATAGAGGTTGCTATTAAATGTCTTCTTTGATTGCTCCCCACTTTATCTTTCCTGAGACAGGGTTTCTCATTGGACCTGAAGCTCACTGATTCCACTGAGCTCCAGGACTTCATCTGTCTCTGCTCTTCTCTTTCCCCAGAGCTAGCACTCCAGACTCAGCCACAGTACCTGGAGTCTCCATGGGGACTAGGGGTGTAAACTTGGCCTTATGCTTGTGTGACAAGCAGTTAACCAACTGAGCCATGTTCCAAGGTTCTTTTCTCCAAATCTGTTTTACAAACTGAGTTCTCAGAAAGTGTCAGTTTTATTCTTCTTCAGCACCTTCCCCAGTGAGGCAGAACCTTGTCTTCCCACCATTCCTGGTGTTGGAATTTGTACTTGCTATCATTATGCTCTTTCCAGTTGTAAACTCAGTTTTCGGTGATGGAAAGGAATTAGCTATATTTGTGTTGGGCAACTTCCCTTGAACCAATCATGTCCAGAGTCTACTCTGAAAAGAAGTAGCCCATGTTGTTGTTGTTGGTGGTGGTAGTGGTGGTGGTGATGGTGTTGTTGTTGTTGGTGGTGGTGGTGATGGTGTTGTTATTGTTGTTGTTGGTGGTGGTGGTAGTGGTGATGGTGTTGGTGGTGGTGGAGGTGGCATTGTTGTTGGTGGTGGTGATGATGGTGTTGTTGTTGGTGGTGGTGATGGTGTTGTTGTTGTTGGTGGTGGTGGTGGTGATGGTGTTGTTGGTGGTGGTGATGATGGTGTTGTTGGTGGTGATGGTGGTGGTGGTGGTGATGGTGTTGTTGTTGTTGTTGGTGGTGGTGATGGTGTTGGTGTTGTTGGTAGTGGTGGTGATGATGGTGTTGTTGTTGGTGATGGTGGTGGTGGTGGTGGTGGTGGTGATGGTGTTGTTGTTGTTGGTGGTGGTTGTGGTGGTAATGGTATTATTGTTGATGTTGTTGTTGGTGTTAGTGTTGTTGTTGTTGGTGGTGCTATTATAGTAGATCTTGTTGGAAAGGTACACCACACCTCAAAATGTAAACATAACATTGTAGTGGCATAGTAGGTGACCAGTACACATGCATACTACAAAGCTTGGTGGCTAATTTGTGGTAAACATGCAATGCGCACTAGCGTTTATTATGATTAATGAGCATGTTATCTAATCATCATATAACCATATAACTAACACATGATAGCAGAATAGTCTAGTAGCACAACCTACTGACATTCATTTTGAACCCAAGTGTTATGCAATGCACTAACAGACATTTCTTGGCAATGCGTAATTTGGACAAGCCAGTAAAACCTTGGGACTTTTGGTTTTCTGAGAACTTCTGATCAAAATCTCCTTTGTAGCTTTAAGTCCTTTTATCTTGCAATGAATAAAATTGGTGAAGAGCATCTGTTGCACTTAAGCAAATAACACCGATATCTTCATGTCCCCATCTCAGAAGGTAAGTTATGTATCTGAAATAAATAAGCCAACCATGTAAGATGCATCTCACATACATAAACATAAAACAAGAAATTTCTCTTTTTTTTCATTTAGTCAAAAATTGTGGGGGAGGGCAAGGGAGATGGCTTAATGGATGCCTTATTCAGGGTTTCTATTCCTACACAAACATCATGACCAAGAAGCAGTTGGGGAGGAAAGTGTTTATTCAGCTTACACTTCCATATTTGCTGTTCATCACCAAGGAAGTCAGGACTGGAACTCAAGCAGGTCAGAAAGCAGGAGCTGATGCAGAGGCCATGGAGGGATGTTCCTTACTGGCTTCCTTCCCCTGGCTTGCCCAGCCTGATCCCCTATGGAACCCAAGACTACCAGCCCAGAGATGGTCCCACCCACAAGGGGACCTCCTCCCTTGATCACTAGTTGAGAAAATGCCTTACAGCTGGATCTCATGGAGGCATTTCCCCAACTGAAGCTCCTTTCTCTGTGATAATTCCAGCCTGTGTCAAGTTGACACAAAACTAGCCAGTACAGTGGGTAATGTCACTTGCTGCCAAATATGATGCCCCAAGTTTGATCTCTGAAACCCATGTACAGGAAGGGAAGAACGGATTCTGGAAGATTGATTCTTCACTTCCTCATGAACAATGGTACATGAGAAAAATGGGGGAAAACTTAAGTTATAAGCTCCTATCTGCCCAACCACCAACGCTGAGAGTAATTAAAGAGCATTTTAAGCTACCAGAGTGTACTCTTCCCTTAAGACAGTGTTATAATTCACAAGCAGCTTTTACACCACGCCACCTGACAAAACCTTTGTCACCCGGGCTGCCCTTTCAAGGAGAGCAAAGACAGTCTAATCCTCTGGGCAGGAGGGACCCTGAGAGCCAATTGCCTTCCCTTCTGAATGCAGGTTGCCATAGTTACGGCTCTGTTTATTGAGATCCTCTAACAGGTTTCTTTAAGTAGTTAAGATTGTGCACCACCAATTTCTGTATTTAAAGTAATTCCTGTCCTAAAGGAATCTCATTTTCTCCCTGGGTATCTCAAAACAGTAGTGGCTGTAATAAAGACTTGAGTCTAGGGTTACGTGAAGCAACGTTCCACCTATCACAGAAGGAACAAACCTGAGAAAGTCTTGAGGTATCCAAGTCCTTGGTTTCAGTTGTTAAAAATCCCGGGAGCAGGGTCAGATGTGCCGGCGCACAACTTTAATTTCAGCACTTGGGAGGCAGAGGCAGGTGGATCTCTATGAGTTCCAGGAGAGCCAAAGCCACATAGGAAAACCCGGTCTCAAACAAAAATTAAATTATTATTATTATTATTATTATTATTATTATTATTATTATTATATCCCAGGATCAGCCCTACCCCTGCCTTTCCAATAGGAACTCTTGCCTTCGTGCTGGGATTTTTGCTTGGCCTCTCAACACACCCCCTTATTCTTTAACTTTACCTGCGTTTCTGTCACTTGCAATGAAGACTTATTTTCCAGGAAATAAATAACTTCCTTTGATTCAAAGCATCCTGAAGGCTCAGAAGAGCATCTGTCATCTGTGGCACTGAGGACCAGGAATCACCCCGCACAGTACTGCTCAAGAATGAATCCTAATGAGCTGATGGCATTCATCCTTCTTTCCAGAATGATCCGCTGAGCTCTGGGGGTTTTGTTGCTGTTATTTATCTAGTTCCCTAACAGCGGTGGACTCATCCTTCATTTCCTTTCCTCACTCTTTTCCTCTTCAAAGACCTTGGCCTTGAACAGCAGTTCTCATTATGGTTTGAATTCTCCCACACTTTAACAACTGAAAACTAATAACTAATCATTTTATCCTCAGGGACCTAAACAACAACATATATGCATATATGTGTGTGTTCCCTGACAAGAACCCCAGTGAAAAGAAAATGAATAGTTAATACCTTCTCTGGAGCCCAAGTCTTCTCAGAGACAAACTGGGTAATGATGAGGTAACTTCCTGTAAGGATAAGGTAACTTCCTGTAAGGATAAGGTAACTTCCTGTGTTCCAGTTTGAACTTAGTCTGCTTTCGGAAGGAGAATAACGGAGATGGAATGGTACCTCTGGCCATTGCTACTCCAGATACCAATGGATGCCTCCCTCACAACTCCTTTTGTTCTTATAATCTGGTAGCCATGACCACTGTCTTCCCACCCCCATTGACTTCTGCAAAATTAGCCTGAACTTGGAAAGTGAGAAGAAAGTGGGAGGGGCTAAGCATAGGAGTGCATGTGAAAATCAGGCCTGTTCATTCTGGCTCTCGAATGCTGCCTTTAGGAGGTGATTAACACTATATTATATTATACTATACCATACCATGCCATACCATACCATACCATACCATACCATACCATACCATACCATATTGCCTTATGTTCCATGACGGGAATCTCCGGGTGCTGCGTGTTTGTAAGGCATTTCCTCTTTTCTGTTGCCATGAAATCAGAACTTTCACAGGCAACTTCCAGCACTTCCTCCATCAGAAGCACCACTCCCTTTGAAGACACTATAAAATTCTATCCAGAGATAGCCATTTATGCACCAGATCCTCAAGCAGTCCCTAGAACAAATCATATCTTTGAAAAAAATCTTAACAAGGACTGTGTTTAATCTTTTGAGATTGCATATAATTCCCTTTTTAATAGCTTTAGAGCTTTATTGTAGAAAGACAGGGAGAAAGAGAGAAGGTAGAAAGAGGGATAGAGGCTGGCCATGGCCACGTGAAGAGAAAGGGGAAGGGAGAGAGAGAAGGAGGGCTAGAGAGTAAGAAAGTTGAGAGCTTAGAGTCATGTAATTCTTTTTTTTTTTTTTTTTTTTTTTTNCTCTCAGGTTGCGCAGGTGGGCTGGTGGTAGGTGGGCCTCTGGTAAGCTGGGCGGAGCCGGGTGACCTAGGAGATGTGCAGAACCTGCTGCAGGGGTACCGGGCTCTCTTAGCCTAGTTAACAACACAATGGATGCCATTGGGTGCGGCACGGCTCTGGCCATTTGCACCAACTGTGTTGGTGGGGAAGGACACCACAGAAGGGAATGCATTGTAAAAAGTATCAATTCTTCCTTTCCATATACTTTTATTCCTTGCCCAAATTTAGAGGATTCCTGCCTTATTTCTGTTTTCACACTGGATGCCTATCAAGACCATTGGTATCAATAACTGTTATAAGAACACTTTGCCATATAACTCTGTGTATCAGCGTGTGCCAGACTTGTTTGCTGGTTTTGCTTTTGAAGACAAAATAAGGTCTCTATAGCAAACCATTTTGTAGAGGATAATCCCTTCAAAACCCACAGTACTGCCTGTCCCCTTCCTCTGCTTGGTTCAATTACAGCTAATGGCCTTAATCAGCACTTTTAAATCCCAGTCTAAAGTTACAGTTGATAGCTCAGCTTCCTGGTGATTACAAAAGCCATACAGAGTTACCGGAATATAAACTCCGTGCTAAAAGTTCAGGATATTAGCCAGACACTGTAGTCTCACAAGTTAAAACAAAACATCTCTGAGAGACAGAGAAATTAATGCCACATACCAAGACCTCCATAACTACTGCAAGGCATCTTTCAATTGCTCATTTTCTCGACTTTCTCTCTTCTCAGCAGAATACACTCGTTTTGTAGCAGATTGCTCCCTTAGTAAAGTGGCAGTTGTGGGGTCTCTTCCAAGAGAATAAATCTTAACTCTAACAGGAGAGTGGTCTGTTACTGCCAAGCTATGTATACCACTATCACATACTTAGGGTTACCGTGTCACTCTGGTCATTTTTGGGGTTCATAGGCGTCATAGCTGGGTAGGCCTGTTAGGTTGGCTCCTTTCTTCCCTTGGGAGCTTATACGGCACCTTCTGGTACCCCCGAAAGCTAGTCCTCAAGGGAAAGGCATTCAGGTTAGATCCAGCTCAGGGGTCTCTGGGCCATGTGTCTGAACTTGTATCCACTTCTGGGGACAACTAAAGGCAACAGCCATGGTTTGCAGTTTCTTAGGTAACCCTGACCAACAACTCAAGAGAGGGCTTCTTATGCCTGGTGTTTGGGTTTTCCTTAGATGGTCATTGACTCTTGGAAGGAGCACTGTCAGCCTACATGAAGAATTTTTATTTAAACTACATATTTATTTTTACACAGACTTACATGTATAATTTTTTAAAAGATGGATACTTAATAGTCTGAGTCCTTAAAACGTTTTCATCGATACTTAAGATTATTTTACCCTGTACAGTTTTCTAAAAATATTTTTTTGTTCTTCAGACATGCATAGCTTATAAGATGAAAAAAATCAATGAAGTGCATCAAAGTCACAATATAAAACTGTGACCATAAAGAACTAAATTACATAAGTTTAAATAAATACAGACTACTACTGGATAGATACTTTGTCTCTTTAAACAGTGAAGTTAAAAATGAGAAGCTGGTCCCAGATTTGTCATGCTACACCAAGAACACTCATAAATGGAATAAATATAAGAAACAGGCATTTTTATTTTGTTTTCTTTTTTAATTGGTTATTTTATTTATTTACATTTTAAACTTTGTCTCTTTCCTGGTTTCCCCTCCACAACCCCCCCATCCCATCCCTGCCCCTGCCCCATTTCTTTGAGGGTGCTCCCCCACCCACGCACCCACTCACCCCGGCCTCACTGCCCTGGCGTTCCCCTACACTGGGGCATTGAACTTCCACAGGATTAAGGGCCTCTTCTCCCATTGATGTCCCACAAGGCCATCCTCTGCTACATATGTGGCTAGAGCCATGGGTCCCTCCATGTGTACTCTTTGGTTGGTGGTTTAGTCCCTGGGAGCTCTGGAGGTAATGGTTGGTTGATATTGTTGTTCCTCCTGTGAGGTCGCAAACCCCTTCAGCTCCTTCAGTCCTTCCCCTAACTCCTTCTTTGGGGACCCCATGCTCAAGTAACAGTAGGAACAAAACTACTTGCTCCCGAAGGAAGGAAAGCAAAGGAGTCAAGCTCTGCATGCTCTGGCTTTCTCCTTTTCTTTCTCCTGTTTTTCTCTTATTTTGCCTTTAATCCTAACATTCGGGAGGCAGAGGCAGGTGGATTTTTGAGTTCGAGGCCAGCCTGGTCTACAAAGTGAGTTCCAGGATAGCCAGGGCTACACAGAGAAACCCTGTCTTTTTTTTTTTTTTCAACTTTTATTAGATATGTTCTTCATTTACATTTCAAGTGTTATCCAGAAAGTTCCCTATACCCTCCCCCCTCCCGGCCCTGCTCCCCTACCCATCTGCTCCCACCCCTTGGCCCTGGCGTTCCCCTGTATTGGGGCATATAAAGTCTGCATAACCAAGGGGCCTCTCTTCCCACTGATGGCCAACTAGGCCATCCTCTTCTATATATGCAGCTAGANAGTCCGTTGGTGGCCCTTTTGTCCTGTTGACAATATCTTTTGTCTTACAGAAGCTTTGCAACTTTATGAGGTCCCATTTGTCAATTCTTGATCTTACAGCACAAGCCTTTGCTGTTTTGTTCAGGAATTTTTCCCCAGTGCCCATATCATCGAGGCATTTCCCCACTTTCTCCTCTATAAGTTTCAGTGTCTCTGGTGAGAAACCCTGTCTTGATAAAACCAATTTTTTGTTTTTGTTTTTGTTTTTCGAGACAGGGTTTCAATTACAAAATTATCCAAAATGTCACATTTTAGAGATAAAAAAATAACAAAATAGATGGAGTATCTGCTTACTGAATACACTGCAGAGACACATTTTAAAAAATGTTTTTATTGATTTCCCATCATGCACCCCAGTCCCATTTATCTCCCCATCTCCTCATATCTGCTGTTCACCCTTGCAAACTGCCCCTCAAAATAAAATGAAAAACACACAAATAAACAAACAGAACAAAGCATAGAAAACACCTCATTGTGTCACCTGCAGTATGTCCCAGTGTGTCCCACAGTGTATCCCTCTGCCCACACAGTGTTCACAGCAATGAATCATTGGTCTGGTTTGAGGTCTCTGGCTTCTGTGACGCCTTCAATATTGAATTCTCACTGGGACTTCTCCTGGTCATCCTGTTGCTGCTCTGTGTCATGGAGATCCTATAGCTTTGGATAAGGAGGATGGGCCCTTTCATGTTCCCCAACAGTTCACAGATGATGTAGACTTTGGGGTGGGCCTGGGTGGTAGCCAGCTGAGCTGCTCAGACTTCAAGTTCTCCTGCATGACATCCCCAGGGTGTGCTTTCTAGCCTGCTCCAGCTGGGATACCCAATGCTGCCATCAGCAGGAGACAGAGTCAGCTCTCCCACTCAGAAACACATTGTGTAAACATGTGACGGAGTAAGAGAACAAACCATGTTCATGGATTAGATGATTCATCACTTTGACAACATTAACTCTCCTAAACAAATCAAACTCCCTAATACTTTTTGGTAAGCAGTGGACAAGATTATTTAAAAATTTCGATAGATATTCAAAGTTCTGGGAAGAAATTAAAACAAAGTTAGATAAGCTATTTCCCTTAGTTCTGAGTCAGATTATTGAGGGGAGGGAAAAAAATAAGACCAACAGAATGGAGTGGAGAGTTCAGAAATAACTGGAATACCCAAGCCTATAATTGGTTTTCAATAAAGGAACAGAGTGATCCATTAGGAAGAAGTATAGATTTTTTTTTCTCTTAGATGGTTCCCAGGGCCAATAGACATTTATATGAAAAATAAAGTGTGGAAAGCCTTTTGGGGTACCGCTTGGCAGCATCTGACACTGGCAAGGACAAAGAAATGGGATTGAGACAGGAATCTGACATTGGAAGTAAGCTCAGGCAGAAATCTGACATCAGGGCGTAATAAGGAAGTAAGTTTCAGCAAAAAGCTAACCTTAGGCTGTAATAGAGAAGTAAGATAAGGCAGGAATTTTAGTCTTAGGGTGGAACTAAGCTTCAGGCAAGATTTTGGGCTTGGCCGAGGAAGTGGGTTCAAGTCTCTATGGCAAGCCCTTTTAACAACTGTCCTGTTGCTTTGTAGTTCCTTATTATACTGCTTGCCCAAAATACTTGCATGTAATTAAATTGGTTTAAAAGTGGGTTGAAAAATTAAAATTTGCCTTCAGTCTCAGAACGGACTGGGGTCATGTTACAATGTTGTCTAACTGTCTTTTTTCTTTTTAATCCTCTCTCCTGCGCTGGAGAACCTGTTGACTGACTGAGCGGGCTTGGTCAATAAAGCCAAATTGGAGACATGTCAAAAAGTAAAAACCAAACATCAATCTAAACTTGAGAGACATGGTTGAAGGATATCAAAGGGTAAACCATGAAAGGAAATGGTTAACTAGTGAGTATGTATTGAACAGAATAATAACCCGTGCCTGTGCATCCCCAGGGTGTGCACATCTCCTGGCAGCGAGTAAGCAGGGACTAGAGGCTGTATGCACTTTACACGGATTTGCACGGAATTGAAATGAAGAATTTTGCAAGTTATCAACCAGGAGTGATTACCACCTCCAGAAATACTATTTAAGTATACTATCACTAAATTCTACTAAAACATCAAACTAAGACTAGTAAAACAATGTAACAATAGGACAAATATTGAGGGCATAAAAAAACCCCTAATTCCATATTTAAGAATTAATATTATCAGATTAATTAAGAATTAATTATCAGCTATTAAAAATGTTTAGTAACAGTAATTTTGGAATTTTATTTATCTATGCATGTATGTATCTATCATCTATCATCTATCTATCTATCATCTATCTATCTATCTATCTATCTATCTATCTATCTATCTATCATCTATCACTTTATTTAGAGACAGAGTCTAACTATATAACTAAGGTAAACTCTGACCTTGAACTCACAGAGTTTAAATTCTTCCTGTCTCTGACACCCAGTTACTAGGATTTAAAACATTAAGAGACCATGTCCACCCTGCTTGGAATTGTTTTAAGTACATTTAGTTATTCAAGTTTGCTCCTGATGTAAATGCATGAGCTTAGGAAATTCAGAATATGAGTGTAATAAAGCAAAAAACACACAGATACTTTCAATTGTTTTAATCATAGAGATACAAAGAAATATTTCATTAAAAGACATTCTATAAACCGCAACCATAGAAACCTAACCCATCCTACAGCTCAAGGCTGAATGAACACTTAGCTTCTAGTACAGAGCAGTAGCAAGTTAATAAACACATCTCACAAGGATTTTGCAAGGTCAGCTGTGGTAAAGAAATGAATGACAATGTTTGAGATATATAAGAGATGACATGATTTACAAAAGTATAATTTTGAACCATTGCACAAAGCATAAAGGATGGTAAAGGAAAGCCAAGTTAGAATGTTCATTAAAAATGATAAATACATAATTAAAGCACAACATAGATAGGTTATATGGAATCAGTTATAAGTTAGTTCTAATAAAATATTTAGGGATGGCTATTTTTCCATGGGAAAACTAGTATTCTGATACCAAATCCAACACCTATAAGGTAAATTAGAATGTGGATTTACATAACTGGACAAAAGTGGGACTGTATTAACGTTTTTTGTTCTCCACAGTTGTAAATTTGGTTCTTATTTTAGAAACCAGGAATAACAATGAATTTAAAGTGTATTTAAGCCAGGAAGTGGTGGCACACGCCTTTAATCCCAGCACTCGGGAGGCAGAGGCAGGCAGATTTCTGAGTTCAAGGCCAGCCTGGTCTACAGAATGAGTTCCAGGGCAGCCATGGCTACACATAGAAACCCTGTCTCTAAAAACAAAAAACAAAAAACAGAAAACAAAAAAACAAAAAACAAAAAACAAAAACAAAAAAGATAGATCTATTTTTTTAAAAGTGTATTTATAGTGGAAGGCTGTTTCTCTTCAATGATAAGCAGAGCACTGGGTTCAGTTTTGACTTTGAAAAGTATGCAATTTCCTGAGATAGTTTTATAGCTCAAGAAATAAAAACTGTCATAAAATTACAGTATCCTTGCATTTTGAATAAATAAATTGTAAAGGCTTGGTAAATGTTGCATAGTCACCAAAACATAAAATGCTGATTTAATTTTTCTTCAGTGTTCACTCTCCCAAGAATGCTGACTTCCAACAAGTTGAGACCTTGACCATGGAAAGTCAATAATGTTCATCACAGTGCTGAACTTGCCTCCTTGGAAGCTGGGGAGCTTTGCTGACAGGGATGGGTGTGATAACTACAATTCAACAGTAAGGCACGCCAGGATTTATGTGTTTACTTAAGCCATTTCCTATGATTCCAGAATTAACCAACATTCCCAAGTTGCTGGGATTTCAGGTTTTGATATTTTTGTATATTTGGACCTTTTTGTCTTGACTTATTTAAGTGAATTTATCTGTACACTGGTTATTTTTTTTTCTGGAGTTCCTCAGCAAATACTTTTAAAGAACATTATATATTTAAATAAGTACATATTTCATTAAACTCAAATAGGCTTAATGTAGACAGGTCTCAGTAAAGGGAGTAGCTGACGATGGCAGCCAGACTCAGCCTATTCATCTTTCATATTTTCTCCTCCTTATTTCATTGTTCTGATTTACTATTATTATTATTAATTATTATTGTTAATAATAATTATTATCATTAAAATTCTTTTGTTTTTTGAGACAAGGTCTCTATGTGTCTCCCCAGCTCTCTGGCCTTGAACTCACAGAGATCCACCTGCCTGCCTCTCATGTGTCATCATTGCCAGCTCATTTTATTACTTCTAATTGTGTGTGTGTGTGTGTGTGTGTGTGTGTGTGTGTGTGTGTGTGTTGCCCATGTCAGTTCAGATGCCTGAAGAGATTGTCCTTGCTGCTACCTTTGGAGGGAAAGTAGCAGCCAGGGTGGCAGTAGCTACCTAGGCCAGTTCTAGTGTGGTGAAATTCTAAGATTGTAAGTTTTCTTTTCCCTATGGTGCACACAATTATGGCTTCAGTGGCAAAGGAATACAAACTTAAGGTCACTGACATTAATTTAACAAAGACATTAACAAAGGTAGGCACCAGGCTACAGAAAGTAAATAAGAGATGGTGAAGAATCCCGCCTACCCTCAGCAAGGGACCAGGGGTCCTCGTAGAAGCTATGGACTTCCAGGAGTCCATCCTAACAGAAATCAGCTACCAACAGCAGTCATCCTGGTCTCCCCCTCCACCTGCTTTCATTTCTCCTTCTGTGTCTCCTAGAAGGGTAAAGGAAGTTTGTTTACATAGTGCATAAAGCCACTCTTCACAGGCATGATTATTGGAGAATAATATAGAGAGAGACTCCATAGGCATCACTGAAAAATGTCCAGTTTAAAAGGCTTATTACCTTCTTGATTTTTGTATGTGTGTGTGTGCATGTGTGTGTATTTGTTTGTATGCTTATGTGTGTATGTGTTTGTGTTTATGCTTGTGTGTATGTTTGTGTTAAGTGCTATGTGTTTGTGTGTTTGTGTGTGTGTGTGTGTGTGTGTGTGTGTGTGTGTGTGTGTGTGTGTGGTGTGAAGGCCAGAGGTCAGCATAGGTTGACTTTGATCACTCTTAAATTTATTTTCTGAGACAGAGTAGCTTATGGACTGTGAAACATTCTGATTGGCCAAATGGACAAGCCCCATGTATCTCCCTGTTTCTGACTTCTCCATCCCTTCTTCCTCCACAATGAAAGTCTCACTGCTAACAGCATGGCTAAAACCCCTGCTACAAGGAAGCTTTTCTGTATGCCAAGACAGTATGGTTGCACCGATAGCGGTGAATGTTGGCTCTGGGTTTTCTCCCTTGAGTGGGGCAGGCCATCACCAAACCCCTCAGTCTCCATAGCCTGATATTCCTCAGTAAATGGTCATTTCATCCTCTAACCACTGAGGCTCCTCCTTGGGAGGCATCCGTAGCTTCTTTCATTTTCCAGGCACTGTTACTGCTTGTTCTACATCCCAGAGTCACAGTCGAGGCCCTATGTGATACCCTACCTCTGCCTCAAGACTTCTTTTGCCACTCTGCCTTTAGGACTCCAGCTCAGTCTCAGTTGGTCCATTCCAGAAATGTAGTCTCACCACTGAGGATACAGCTACTATTCCCTGCTCCTTCTCACATTCTTTGTACAGACTCAGACTTAAATAGTTCCCTGATGCCCACAATGCTTGTTCTGAGTCCAGAAAGTTCTATTCAATTACATCTAGAACTAATGTTCTACTCTGTGAACCCCACTTAATTTTTCTCCATAACAAAAAGTATATCAATTTCCAAAATTATTTTGGCTATCTATCTATCTATCTATCTATCTATCTATCTATCTATCTATCTAATTATTGATTTTTATCTATATTTTGTTTCAACTTAGTACAGTAAAACTTCTGTAATAATGATTTCACTCACTGCTCCATGACTAATGCCTGGAATACAATAACCACAGAGTACATAAAATATGTAATCACATAAGATTTTTTAAATTATGTATTTTACCCTGGAACTGGAGTTATGTATGGTTGTGGTCTGCCATGTGGATGTCTGGAATTGAACCTGGGTCTTCTGGAAGAGCGGCCAGTGCTCCTCACTCTAAGCCATCTCTCCAGCCACCTCACATTACATTTTTCCTATCTTCTCTTTCCAGTAGAAATTAACATGAGTAATATAATATAATATATATTAAGAGTTATATTTTTGAAACTAAAAGGAATGCAAAATTAACTCCAATAATGTTATTTCAATATACCCAAATAATCATTACAATGTGAAATCCATATATCATTAATGCTGTTTTTACATTTCTTTGTGATTGTTCAAAGTGTGGATGTTTTACACATATAAAAAAAATCTCAGTTCAAAATAGTCACACTTAAGGTGATTAATAGCCACAATCTGAAAATGGTTTGCGTATCAGAGAGTTCAAGAATTAATATAATGATGAAAAATTGCAATAATAGAAAGAAAAAATTCCTAACACTTTAGCAGGTTCTGGGGACAAGTGTCAAGTAGAAGAATGGAGAGCATTCAATTAATGTATCTATATGTCTCTCTCTCTCTCTCTCTCTCTCTCTCTCTCTCTCTCTCTCTCTCTCTCTCTTTCTATATATATGAAAGGAATTAACAAAATGGCCAGTGAAGCATTTTTGGGTTTTACTTGTAATAAACATGCCTGTAAGGTATTTTCTTGGGGTGTAAGATCCACCCACTGTGGGTGGCACCATTCCCTGGGTTGTGATCCTGAAGTATATAAAAAGGAGTTAGCTAAGCACAAACAGTCATTACTCTCTACTTCCTGACTGGATGTAATGTGATCAGCCATCCTTGGCTCCTGGCTTGACTCTTCCACCATGACAGACTGTGCACTTTAACTGTGAGCCAAATTAACCCTTTCTCATTTAAGTTGCTTTTGCCAGGGTATTTACTTCAGTAATAGACACCTTATGAACAAGAATAGAAGGAGAAAGAAAACAAAAGAGCCCACCACAGTCCCCTTCAAGGATACTCCCAAGTTGTCTAGCCCCTTCACCAAGCCTTACTCCCTAAAGGTTTTTGTTTCCTTCCAATAGGACCAAGCCTGAGACAGTGGCTTTAAAAACACAGGGGCGTTTGAAGGGGACACACACTAGGTAAAAGCCATAGCAGGCAAGAAACAAAAGATATGTTTCTTCCTACAGCTTATGGTATCATCACTGGAGCCTGTTAACTTGACATATTCTGAAAGAAAGCCCTTGGGTCAGTTGCATGGGCACACTTCACAGATCACCCAGGTTGCAGATACTCTTCTTCCTCCAGGCCCACTTGTTATGTCAGAACAACACATGGACTACTCCACTGACATGTGTGGTAGCCTGGTTCTGTACCTGGGAGACTTCCAGACTTATCATGTGGTGTTTGTCCTCACTAAGCATGTGTCTGCTCTATTTGTTGCACTCTATACCCATATTGTCATTTTTATTCTTCCATGAAAAGTCTCAAATTTTAGTTTGCAGACTATTTTCATTCTCATTTATATAACTGGGGCAAATATTTTTAGGCATCTTATCATAGAACAAAAATCAATCTAAAAGTGACATATAATCTCTACCAGTATAGAAAAAAGCACTGTGATCACACAGAGTTGTATTAAAATTCTGACTTCATTCCCATCTTATTTAATGTATCATAATCTAGTTTGTCTCTTTCCTACTTACCCATTTGTTTTCTAATCTACAACTCAAGTTCCTGGAAGGCATGTTCTCTAACATTTATCACTGGGCTTCCAGACTTGTTAAATTCTTTAAAAGGAAAAGGAAAAATCACAAGGAAGATTATTTTTGTGTCTAACTAGTTTAGGTTACCTGCTAAATCAACCATTAAAGAGAACTTTTAATTTTATGCAGAAATATGAACACCATTAGTGTTCACAGAACTACAAATGCTTACTGGCTCTCTCCTCTTGTTTGGGGTTCATCAGTAACCATCATACCTACAAAGTAACATGTGCTGTGTTGAGCAGAGAGGTAACAGACTACCCACATGTCATGGTTCTCCAGCCATTCATCTTCGCTAACATATAGAAAACATAGTTTTCTTCCTATTTCTGTGATAAAACACCATGATCAAACACACCTTGGGCAGGAAAGGGATTATACATGGATGTCCATGTTACTCTCTATATTCAGGTAGGTCAGAGTCCAACCTTCAAACACGAACCTGGAAGCAGGACCTGAAACGGAGGCCATGGAGGAATGCTGCTTACTGGCTTGCCCACCCTAATTTCTTATACAATCCAGGCCCCCTTGCCCAAGGGTGGTGCTACCCACAATGAGCTGGGGCCTCCCACATCAATCATTTATCAAGAAAATTCTCCTATAGACTTTCCTACAGGCCAATCTGACTGGGGCATTTTCTCAAATAAGGTTCCCTCTTCTCAGATAACTCTAGCTTGTGTCAATAGTAGCCCAAAAGCTTGGAATACCCAAGATACAATTCACAGACCTCATGAAGCTCAAGAAGAAGAAAGACCAAAGTGTGGATGCTTTGGTCCTTCTTAGAAGGGGAACAAAATACTCATGGGAGGAAATATGGAGACAAAGTGTAGAGCAGAGACTGAAGGAAAGGCCATCCAGAGACTGTACCACCTGGGGATCCATCCCGTGTACAGTAATCAAATCTGGACGCTATTGAGGATGCCAGAAAGAGCTTGCAGACAGGAGCCTGATATAGCTGTCTCCTGAGAGGCTCTGCCAGAGCCTGACAAATACAGAGGCAGATGCTCACTGCCAACCATTGGACTGAGCATAGGGTCCCCAGTGGAGGAGTTAGAGAAAGGACTGAAGGAGCTTAAGGGGTTTGCAACCCCATTGGAAGAACAACATCAACCAATCAGACCCCTCAGAGCTCCCAGGGACTAAACCACCAACCAAAGAGTACACATGCAGGGGCCCATGGCTTCAGCCGCATATGTAGCAGAGGATGGCCTTGTTGAGTATCAATGGGAGGAAAGACCCTTGGCCCTGTGAAGGCTTGATGCTCCAGTGTAGGGGAATGCTAGGGCAGGGAGGCAGTAGTGGGTGGGGGAGAACCCTTATAAAATCAGGGGGAGAGGGGACGGGATAGGGGATTTCTGGAGGGGAAACCGGGATAGGGGATAACATTTGAAATGTAAATAAGGAAAATACCTAATAAAAGAAAAGAAAAAAAAAAGAAAACACAAACAAGCAAAAGAAAACATAAGCCCCAAGAACCACCAAACAACAACAACAACAACAGAAAACATGATAGCTAATTATGAGGATTCTGCCTTTGTGGGTTGTCCCTTCAAATAGAAGTTTCTCCTCTTGTTTAGGAATACCCCACAGATTGTCAGCTAAATACTCTGCCTGGCTAATTATGCAACACGAACTTATAAGCAGTTTGGAATTACTCTGTTAGTTGTAAGCATAACCCAGTAAGCTGCACAGTAATTCAGTGACAACAATTATCCACTCCCATTAATTAACTAGGTTTAAATATGCAAAGTGATGTATTTTCTCATAATGAAAATATTGCATACTCATTGCAAAATTTGAACAACGAAGAACATCAGAAGTAACAGGTGCTGCTTTTCCACATTCACACATGTAAGAAAGATGATCAAATTTCACTAGATTTACACTTTTGGAGTTTTTAGTGCATACTTAATGTCCTAGAAAATATGCTTTACAAGAGTGTATCATGGTACTTTCTTTAAGAATTATTACATGGGAGTCATTTGTGGTCTGTATGTACAGAGGTAGGTCAATGTTTAAACGATCATGTAGTATACTCCATACAAAGATGTTCTGTATGTGTTTAAGTACCTCCTGACCAACAGACAATGAAGTAGCTTCCAATTTTTTTTTTACTAGAAAAAACAAACTTGCAACAAAACCTTCTATATATATGTTTTAACCTCTTGCAACTATTTCTTCAGGAAAATTCTTTTAAATGAAATTTCTCTTAAGATGGTGTGTTTTATTTTCTTTTTCACTACACTCATTAGTTGTACTGTTCCCAAGCCAAATGTCCTACTTGAATATTTCCAGTAAGTTGCTCTTTGCAACATTTGTTCCTTTTAGTTCCAAATTCTTGTAATAGCTCTTATAGCTATGAGAGCGAACCTGTCAATCACAAGTATTATATTAAGTACAAGTTTTATTCCTATATCTTCTATATATTTTCATTTACTCTATTTTAATTTCTAAATACTTGTACTTTTCTTGACAGTTTAAGATTTTTATATAAGGTTTAAGTAGAATTTTTCCAACTATAATACAAATTATTATACTATATTTTCCCCAGTATGTTTTATTCTTTTATCTTGCATTTGTTACACTCTTTTTTTTTTTTTTTTTTGGTTTTTGGTTTTTGGTTTTTGGTTTTTGGTTTTTCAAGGCAGGGTTTCTCTGCATAGCCCTGGCTGTCCTGGAACTCGCTTTGTAGACCAGGTTGGCCTCGAACTCAGAAATACACCTGCCTCTGCCTCCCAAGTGCTGGGATTAAAGGCGTGCGCCACAGCACCCGGCTTTTGTTACACTCTTATTTTCAATTAAATAATTGTTTAATTTTCAAGCACTTCAATAGTAAATATCATTTATCTTTTTGGATGTGAGAATGGAGAAATACTTAAAAACTACTAAACCTAACCCAAGATAATACTTCTAGAAGAAAGAAAAACATGGTACAAATTTCAAAACTGAATTAGTAGGAGTTTTCTAGTATTTATGAAAATAAAGCTACTTTCTTCCTACAAATGAGCTCATCTGGATTCTACAGAACACCCTGTGAGTTTATCAGTGGAGACAAGGGCCACCCAAGTATCCCCACACTGACTACTTGTGGGAATTTAAAGCATGAGACAGCCTTGTGGTATGGAGATTTGCAGGGGGCTTTTGAGGTAACTTTTTCATGCCTTTACTGATGTTAACAGNACGCACCTGAGCCTCTGGAATGGTCTTAGATAACTGTGGGTGTGATATACTTCTCTCTGTTGCTTCCTTTCTCGTGTATTTGAGTCACTTCACTTGTCTGTGTTCGTGTGACTCTAGAAGCAGCTGTATCTACCTCAGGAGCTAGTCTTTCTCCGTCCAGTACGATGTCCTCTCGAAACTAAGTGCCTGAGCTATTTGCTGAATGAGTGAGAAGAAACTGTGACTATTATCAAAGATCCTCACGTTATCTGAGTTCAATTTCATTTATTTTACACTATTCTTTGTAAAAAATAAATTCTCCTTTCTCAATAAAAATATAGAAAAATCACATAGACCCACACAATGAAGAACTGCTTACAGAGTATAGCCAGTAGAAACCCCAAATTATAATAGCTTTTAAAAATCTGATCATGAATATTATTTGCCAAGTAGGCAGGCCAGAATTTTTAAAGTAGTACTATTCTGAGTGGTTTTCAAACTGCAGGCAAAACAGATTATAGTATATTTTATATTTGGTAACTTAGTTTATACCCTCAAGGTATTCATGACATTTACTAATTTTAACTCCTTAAATAATGGCGTTTTCCCGTTTTCACTGTTACAAACACTTCTCTGTGTGTGCCTGATTGATTGCTCCCCTATGATAACAGGCTACATCAGTCCATTTTCTGTTGCTGTATCAAGATACATGAAACTTCGTAATGAAGTTCATCTAGGTCAGGTTTTCATTTTGGAAACCCAGTATCAGGTGGGACCATATGTTTAGTCTCTAGAGAGGGCCCTGTTGGCTCCTCACAGGAATGGATGTGAAATGGAGATGTCACATCCAGGGATCCAGAGAAGGATGCAGGGGGCTCTGAGAGCCCCACACTAATCACTTTCAAGCATAGTAGTCCAGTGGCTCCTCTTAGCTCCTGTTCAGCTCTGTTCTTTAAAAGCTCTGTTACCTTTTAATACAGTTACATCGGGGGTCAAGATGTCAACACAGGCACACATCAGGAGAACAGACTCAGGTCATAGTGCAGGACTAAACGAAAGATTGACATCCAGGTAGGATATCTCCAACCTCCCTTCTTTTACAAATAGTTGCAGTTTTAATATCTGTGCATTATGAAATTCTTTCTGACGCCTTACCAACATTTAATCCTACCAACAGCCCAAGGACCAGTCATTCATCTCACCCGGTTAGTGTTCAGAATTAAAGTTTCATACTTTGCTATTCTGCTAAATGTGAACAATATTCATTAGTTTATAAAAAGTGATGTGTATTGCTCTGACACTGCCATTTTCCTTAGTTATTAAGCTTTCTCCATTGCCTGTTCATGTCAACTGCTATTGCTTATTGTAACTGAAAGGAATTTTAAAATTATAATTTGATTATATTTTTGTTTATGCATGTGTGTGTTCACGTGTGTGCATGTGCATGTGCATGCTGGTGGAAGTCAGAGAAGAACTAGAGAGAGTTGGCACTCCCTTTAATGCTGATGTGCCTGTAGGTCAGGTTGACAAGGGATCCATTGTGCTGGGTAGTTTTGTCAACTTGACATAAACTGGTGTCGCCCGGGAAGAGGGAAATTGCTTCTACGAAACTGGCCTTTGGGCATGTATGTGGGGTATTTTCTCAAGTGCTAAATTGATGTAAGAGGACCAACTGTGGGCAGTGCCATCCCTGGTCAGGTGGGTTAGGCTGTCAAGAAATGTAGCTGACCTTGAGCTTGGGACCGAGCCAGTCAGCAGCGTTCCTCTGTGGTTTCTACCTCAATTCCTGCCTCCAGTTTCCTGCCTGGGTTCATGCCTTGGCTTCCTCCAGTGAAGCACTATATAAACTACAGTAAAGCCTTTCCTTTCCAACTTGGTTCTGGTCAGTGTTTTATTACAACAGGAAGAAAAGTAGAGCACTTTGTAACCCTGGCTAACATGGATATTGCTGTGTAGACCAGGCTGGCCCCAAACTTGAGCAGTCCTCTGGCTTCTATCACACACCCCAAGCCTCTACCAGGTTTTTCTTTATCTAGTCATTGGCTGATGGATATGTAGGTTGGTTCCACTTTTCTTGTTATTCTTGTGGCTTTGGAGTTCACATTGCTTCAGTGGTGACTAATGGTTCCTTTTCCTTCACATACTTGCCAGCATTTGCTGTCATTTTTCCAGGTTGTCATTCTGACTGAATGAATTAAAACCTCAAAGTAGATTTAGTCTATATTTCTCGGATAGCTGAGGATGCTGAGCACTGTTCCAGATGTTTACTGGCCACGAGTGAGTCTTCTCTGGGGAGTTTGTGATGCGGTTCTTTTGCTCATTCAGTGCTGAGATGATGTGGGTTGGTGTTTAGCTTCTGTGGTTAGTATTATACTGTAGGTATTAACCCACATCCACTGCACACTTGGCAGGGCTGCCCCGTCCTACTTTCCACTTCGGTGATTATTGATTTTGCTTTACAGAATATCTTAAGTTTATGCACCTCTATTTATCAATTCTTGGGTTTATTTCCTGTGCCATTGGAGCCCTTTTCAGAAAGGCCTTACCTGTTCCTATATATTGAAAGATTTTACCTGTTTTTTTTTTTTTCCTAGAGATTTCAGTGTTTCATGTCTTGTTTTAAGTCCTTTGGTCCATTTTGAATTGATTTTTGTGCATAGTGAGGGATAGGAATCAGGTTTCACTCTTTAACATGTGGACATCCAGCCATTTCTCAACATTGAAAGAGCATAGGGGGCGGAGCTTTTCATCCTGTATGGTCTTCTTCAGTTTCTTCAGTGTTCTAATGCTTTCAAAGTATTGATCTTTTATCGCTTCTGTCAGTCTTATTCCACGGCAGTTTTTGTTGTGTTGTTATTGTTTTTAGTTTTTTGAAGCTATTGAAACTTAAGATTTCTAAAAATGACTTCTTTTCAGGCTGGTCCACTACTAGCATATAGAAAGGCTATTGACTTTTTGTATGTTGCACAAGGGCTGTGCATATGTATTATCTGTCTACATGTGTATGTATATGCTTGTGTGTGAAAATGTGCATGCACGTGAGTATGGGTTGGCAGGTGTGATGTGTAGGATATGTGTAGGGTAGTGTATGTACATGTGTGCATACATACATGAGGGCATGCATGTATGTATGTATGTGTATGATATATGCATGTGTTTAAAGGTGTGCATGCATGTGGGTATGTATGTATGTATGTGATGTGTGTGGGTGTGCATGTGTATGGGTGTATATGTTTATGAGGGCATGCATGTGTGTATGTGTGTGTGGTATGTATGTGTGTGGTTGAAAGTAGAAGCGATAGTTTAAAAAGATTTGGCTTTAAAAAGACAGATCTCCTCTACAGTCGAAATCAAGTCTAGGATCTCATGACTTTGAGTTGATGGAAGGACAGATGTTTGTGGAAATCTGTTGCAGCTCTCAGAGAAACAGGAAGTGAGGGATCTGTTTAAGGATATGAGGGAAGGTGCTAAGGGTCTGAGGAAAGAGGTTAAAATGTTGATATAAGAGGGTAAAGAGAGAAAGAACTGAAATGTACAACTGGATTCCTTCTGAGTACTTTAGGGGTATTTGAAGTTCAAGGTCACAAATTCAAGATGGGAACAGTGTTTGTTTGTTTGTTTGTTTGTTTGTTGTTTTTTTCTTACTCATATTCAGCCACAACATGAACATGGAGGGATTTGAGCATGGAGATTTAACCAGAGCTGCAGTTTTGTCCAGTGAATATCACCATGTCAATCAGAGGAAGGAGAGTCAATGGTATGTCCCAAGTATAATATCTGACAGTGGGGTTTAAGCTGGTGACGCCAGGCCTGGTGAGACCCTCCTGGGCATGCAGGATGGTGAGGGGTGAGAGTTTCAAGATGTGAGCTTGGTACAGTTAAGGCACCATTAAAATCAAGTTACAAAAGAGAGATGGACTCAGAAAACCTGCAAAAAGATTCAGTTTGTCTTCAATAGAACACTCTGTGACAAGTCTGCGTTGCCAGTCCTGAAGTTATGGAATCTCTCCAAGTATTTCATTCCTTCCTGCTTCATGAGTTTCGCCACTCTGACCTGTCCTCCAATGTTATTTTCCAGAATGGGCATAAATTCTAAACCAAAATCTGCAAAAGGCAGCTAAGGCTTCAATTTCTCAAAGGCGTGTTTGGAATATGAGCATGTATTGGATGAAGTAATCCTGAGTGTTGATTGTGTTTGGGCATCCTGCACCAAGCTCTTCATTAGTGACTTACTTGCTGATAAGGACCAGGGCCCTTTGCAAGAGTCTCCCCAGTTCCCTTTTCAGAGCCTGCTTCATTTGACCTAATACATCTACTCTTAGCCACTTTGGTCAAAGGAAAGAGTTCCCGCTCTGTGCTGAGTGTTCTCTCTTTCCTTGGGAAGTTTGAGTCAGGTTCCCTTTATCTCATATTTATAATAGAACTCACACTCTTCCAGATATTTAGCTCCAGTCAGAGTGCTAGCTAACCCCTTTAAAAAAAAAAGAAAGATTAGGTTGACAAGACAAACCAACAGAAGCCACGGAGCACAGGCTTTGTCCAGTGGAGTGACAGCAGGCATACCAACAACTTAAGGGGAGGCCTCATGCTCACGAGTAGTTGGCCAACACAACCTGGACATACAAAATAGACTATGGGGTTCTGCATGCTTCTGCTGGTTTGGTAGTTTTTGCTTTTTGTGGCTATTGTTAATGGCGGTAGCTATTTTTGTTTGGTTTTTAGAGTGAGAAAGAATATGGCATTGGGTGGGTAGTGTGAAAAGAGTTAGGGGCAGAGAACTATAATAAACTTTAATTAAACTTTTTAAATAAAATATTTGTTTTTCTACTAAGAAAATATAATTTTATCTTTTGTGTCATTAGCACAAAAGTCAGTGTCAGTGATACTCTGTGCTTAAATCTATTATGAAAACTTTATAATTTTTATTACATTTTATTTATTTGTGCATGGGAGACACATGCCATGATGCAAGGGTAGAGGTCAGAGACCAACCTGCTGGAGTCACCACAACCTGCTCTCTCTACCACGTGGGTGCCAAGGATTGAATTCAGGCATGGCAGTTTTCATCTTTATCCACTGAGCTCAGCAGCTGAAGGTGCTTCCTGCTCTCTCAGAGGAAAGAATTGAGTTCCTAGAACCTACTCTGGGACACACTTCTTGCAACTCCAGTTCCAGGGGATCCAAGGTCCTCTCTGGCCCCCGAGAGTGCCTGCACACATGTAGCATGCACTGACAGATACATGCACACATATGCATGTGCATACACACACAAAGGGAAGATCATGCATGCATATTGAACATCGCAGGAACAGGGATGTCAAATGAGGATATTGGCTTCCCTGTGATATGTGTATACTGGGGCCAAGAAACTGGTGGTTGAATGTTTAATTAGAAGGAAGGGCAACACAGCATGAAGACTGACAAAAAGCTGAAAGTAGGAAGATTACGAGGGAGGAAATGAGATAAGTAATACGCCTAAAGTAAGAAAGATAGCAAGGTGAAAAATGATTCAACTTCTTGGAGAAGTGGCTTTGTAATATTTATCAAGTAATTAAAATATTAATATCCCTTGACCCAGTTATTTTACATCTCAGAAGATAACCTAAGGGAAAAATATCGAAATCTGAAAAATAGCCACGCTCCACTCACTCTGTATGTAGTCTAAAAGGGAGAAAAAAAAATCAGAAATGGCTGCCTTAATGTATAATCTTGAAAATGATAAAACATCAGCTTACAGGATGAAAGCGGTTATTTAAAATTTTTTTTTGGTAAGATATACGAAGGCATGAGAATCTTGCTATGCTGGAGGGCTAGCCATCCATACATCCACAGAGAAAAATGTGTGTGATGTAGGATCAGTGGATGTTTATAATGATATGCTGCGATGGAAAAACACAAAGCTAAAATTAAGAGTTTGCTTCTGGGCAGACATTACTCAGATTCTACTCCACAAAGTGTGCTCTGAGGATGAAGCGGACGGTGACTGCAAAAGTTGCAGATGACACTAGGGAAGCCGCCCCTTCACTAGCATTTCCCAGACATGCTCATAGAACCTTAGGGGAGAAAGGTGTCTTGCTTATTTTTGTATTAAATCTGCATATGGGTTTTGTTTAATGAGGCAAACTCTGATTAGATTTACAAAAGACAAAATGATGTAAAGAGAATTCTACTGCAGAACCACTAGAAGTTTGGACTGAAGATGATAAAAAATAGCACAAAATTTGTTTAGAAAAAATATAACATCGTATTATATAAAAATGTGTCCCATACAGGTGCAGGCAGAGGATTCTCTAAACGGATACCTGCTTCTGGTCAGTGATCTTAAGGTGATATCACCCTGCCCCTCCATTTTCCTTACACTTATCTGTAGGGTAAGATTTTTTTTCCTGTAAACCTAGAGATTATTGTGTTAAGTGCAATAAACCAGACACAGAAAGACATTTATGATATCGCAGATGTGCCTTTTTCAAATTGGTAGAAATTAAAGGCAGAACAGTTGTACCCAGAGGTCAGGAGAAACAGAGGGGAAGCCAGGTATGGTTCGCACACCTTTAGTCCCAGCACTTGAGAGGCAGAGGCAGGTGAGTTTGAGGCCAGCTTGGTTTACATAGTGAGTTCCAGGACAGCCAGGGCTATGTAGAGAGACCCTGCCTCAAAAATCAAAACCAAACCCCAAACCCGGCAACCAAACAAACAAAAGAGAAAAGAAGGGAAGAGAAAGGCTATCTGATCAGCACAGAGTTACTGCCAGGATCTGTGCTTTCCACAGTAGCATTCTATGGTGCTGATGCTGAGCGGATGGCTGTGGGAACCATTTTGAAAGTGCTTTGAATGTTTTTAAGCTTTCATTCACGTATACACTATAGTTGAACATCCTAGCCCTCACACCTGTCACTCCTCCCTTCCTCTTCCCTCCCTCCTCTTGCTAGACTCCTTAATGCTAGCTGAACTGCTAGGTATTGCAAGAGATAGCCGCACTCAGCCTGACTTAAACATTATGAAATCTATACCACACCCCGCTCACATGCACACTTCTTCTATGCAGATGAATAAATTAGCATTTATTTTTAAGTGTTATATTCTCCTCAAATGTTAATTACTTTGATGATCTCTTTAAAAAAATTAAAACAAAACCTAACACTGTTATGTGTTAAACACACATGCTTTCTCTTCCAGCTACCGTCTTGCTCTCCTTCACTGAAGCATCTCTGCCGTACAGTCTGATGTAAACATTCGTGATTTCCCACAATGGTCTCTCTATGTATATTGCTAATAGTTAACTCAAAATTAGTGCAGACATTCAGACAGTACATGAGTAGGCTAATCTGGTTTTAAAAGACAGGTAATTTGATTAAAAAAAATCACTCTGAAATACAGAAATAAAACACTTCACAATGTTATTATGCATTCTAAAAATATATATAATTTCTCGGAAGCTCAGAGTAGAAAGATGTCTATCAGAAGCTGACAGCACAGCCAGAAAGGGGAAAGCAAAAAGGTTGGATAGTGGCTGCTAGCTACAGCTAGATAAAGAAACAAAAAGCTCTGATGTGCCATTATTGCCCAGTAGGGTGAGTGTGGCCTGAAGTTATGTACTGCACTGATCAACAAGTTGAAGGAACAATTCTGAACATTTCCCCTGTGAAGAAATAATGAGTGTTTGAGGGGACAGATAGACTAAACCAGAAAACATGACCAAGACAACTCTTATAAGGACAACATTTAATTGGGGCTGGCTTACAGTTTCAGGGGTTAGTCCATTATCATCATGGCAGGAAGCATGGTAGCATGCAGGCAGACATGGCACTGGAGAAGGAGCTGAGAGTACTATATCTTGATCTGCAGGCAGAAGAAGGGGCTGTGTACCACACTGGTGTAGCTTGAACATAGGAGACCTCAAAGCCTGCCCCCATAGTGACACACTTCCTCCAACAAGGCCACACCCATTCCTACAAGGCCACGACTCCTAATAGTACCCCTCCTTATAGGCCAAGCAGTCACGCACATGAGTCTATGGGGGCCATTCCTATTCAAACCCCACAGGGACTTTATTCATGTGTATGACTTTTAATAAATTTAATTTAAAATTGCATTATAATCAATTAACTAAGTGAAACTGGAATTCTACCCTCAACTTGGAGTAAATATTTCTTTTTTTTTGTTTTTTTGTTTGTTTGTTTTTTCGAGACAGGGTTTCTCTGTGTATCCCTGGCTGTCCTGGAACTCACTTTGTAGACCAGGCTGGCCTCGAACTCAGAAATCTGCCTGCCTCTGCCTCCCGAGTGCTGGGATTAAAGGTGTGCACCACCACGCCTGGCTAATATTTCTTAAAGCTAACACATACTGAAAATTTAAAATGTTCCCTTTTGTGTGAACTTTAAGAGATTCCTGTGATGGATAATTTAGATGAATTGTTATGGGCTTAAGGATTACTTTCAAACTGCAGCTTAGCAGCGAGGCACAGTGAAGTGCTAATCAATAAAGCAAACTCTCACCTGCCAATCATGCTGCTTCTATATGGGTTCTTAAACCTTTTCTTTGTTAGTATCGGTATCTGCTCCGAGTTTCTGTGTTAAGTTTGGGCCTTTAACAATTGTTCTTTTCTTTCACTGTCAGAAGTGTGTCAGTGAGGATGTGACTTATTTGTCTTTGAGAAGCTACAGTAACCACACTGTATTGACTCCATGTCTCCAGCAGATAGCTTCACACAGGGAGGAAGACACCATAATTATGATGAGCTAATTAAGCCAATACAGCGAGAAAGAAGTAGTGTTTAGTAATAATAACACATGCATGTGGCATCACAACTTGAAGTTATACTTAAGCTTATACCTAAGTTCTGACTCTACTACTAGGGTTCATGTCATTTGGCAACTTTTTAAAAACCCATAACTAAAAATTTTAAAGCTACTTTAAATTCTTGTCTCTGGCTCTGGCTCTCTCTGTAGTCTTAGATTTTTCAAAACCTACTTTTAATAAGGGTTCTCATGTGCTTAGATTCCCCCCCCCCACTTTCTAGGCAAAGGAGAAAAGATAATAAATAGGACAAGGGGCTGTGGACCTATTTAGAAGTATTTGGTGTGATTCCAAACTCTGTTTATCTGGATACCAGCAGTCCAGTTCAGTAGTGTCAGGATACCAAACACAAATCAGCAGCAGTGGCACCATCCAGCAGAAACAGCCAGGCCTCCACTAAATCCACACGAGTCAGAGTCAGCCGGAGCAACCAGGACCATTGGAATCATTAGAAGTTCTCTGCTGTGCCTCTTTCAACAAAGTGAAGATCAGTGAAGATTGGAAACCAATGAAGTGTTGCAAGGCTAAGTATACAAGTACACCATTACTGTCTGTTTAGTCCTGTTTATACTCTCTCTAAACATCAGGTGTCCTCCCATGGGCCTCAGCAAAACACCACGTGAGTCTGCATCACTGATATATCCAGAAACTTACTTCGTCTCTCTCCTTCTCTGTGTCTGGTGTGTGTGTGTGTGTGTGTGTGTGTGTGTGTGTGTGTGTGTGTGTATACAGATGCTCACAGAGGCCAGAAGAGGTCTTCTGATCTGGAACTACAGTTACAGAAACTTGTGAACTACCCTATGTGGGTCCTGTGGACTGAAGCCATCTCCTCTTCAGGAAGCCTATGACATGTGTGGAGGTCAGCCAACAACATTGTGACAATGGTTATCTCCTTCCACCATCATGGGGGTCCAGAGGTTCAAACTCAAGTTACTAGGCTTGCGTGACAAGTGCGTTTATCCACTAGCCCATCTTACCAGCTCTTATACCAATGGCTCTCAACCTTCCTAACCCTATGACCCTTGAATACAGTTCAAAATTATTTCACTGCTACTTCATAACTGTATTTTACTTTTATAAATCAGAGTGTAAATAATTGCATTTTCTGCCAATCTTAAACAAACCCTGTGAAAGAGTCATTTCATTCCCAAAGGTGTAGGGACCCACAGGGTGAAAAAGACTGTAATAAGCTCCATTCCCCCCACCCACCCCCAGGGGGAAATATTGTATACAAAGTATTTGGGGAAATAAGCCACTAAACTGAGAGTTCTTGGTTTTTTTTTTTTAAGATTTATTTATTTATTTTACATATATGAGTACACTATAGCTTGCAGATGGTTGTGAGCCTTCATGTGGTTGTTGGGAATTGAATTTTAGGACCTCTGCTCACTCCAATCAGCCCCACTCGCTCAGGCCCAAAGATTGATTTATTGTTATATGTAAGTACACTGTAGCTGTTTTCAGCCACACCAGAAGAGGGCATCAGATCTCATTAAGGATGGTTGTGAGCCACCATGTGGTTGCTGAGATTTGAACTCAGGACCTTTGGAAAAGCAGTCAGTGCTCTTATCCGCTGAGCCATCTCACCAGCCCAAGTTCCTGGGTTTTATAAGGATTTTTAAACTTCAGATAATAGAAGAAATTAAAATGAAATGAGTATAAGTAAACTTAAAATCACAAAAACAATTGAAAAGGACACAAAACACAGGAAAGGTCCTCATTTAGTTTCTGTTGCTGTGATAAACACCATGATCAACCACAAGTTGGAAAAGAAAGGGCTTATTTCAACGTATAGGTTACATCAAGTGCATCACTGAAGAAATCCAAGGCCGAAAGTCAAAGCAGGAACAACGAAGCAGAAACTGAAGTGGAGACCACACAAGAGAAACACGGCTGACTGACTTGCTTTGCTCCTCTTGTTACACAGCAAAGGGCTGCCTGCGCAGGGAGGCACCACCTTCAATGGGCTAAGCTCTTGTAAGTAAGTTAGAAATTAAGAGAACACTATGCGGACATGTCCACAGGCCAATCCAATGTAGGCAGTTCTTAGAATGAAGGTCCCTCTTCCAAAGTGTGTCAAGTTGTGGGATCAGCCATCATACTACGTTGATTAAAAGACCAGAATATTTGAAAGGGTCAAAATTATTTTATTTAGAAATAAAAACAATAACTGAAAGCTCAAAGGGTGTACTTAATAGCAAATTAGACTTGACCAAACAAGAATTTGTGAACCGGAAGCCTCGGAGGGAGAAAGTGGCCATAGTGTCACTCACTTAGAAATGAAGACGAGATGCTGTTGTTAGAAAAGACCAACTGGAGGATGAAGCACATTCTGAGAAATCACATTGGAGACGTCTGCAACTATGGGTGAAAAATCCATCTCTTCACACACAGGAATAGCAAACTGTAAGCAGGAGAAATCAAAGTCTACTTCCACCCAGGTGCTTCATCCTGGACTCCATATGAGAGAGCATACGAGTCCACAGGAGGTATCAACAGAGGACATGATTTTAATCAGAGTTTTGATCCCCACTTTGGGGGGAAGGTTAATTTGAAATTTGAGATAGGGTCTTCGTGTAGCCCTGAGTTTCCTGGAACTCTCTATGTAGATACTGTTGGCCTGAACTCACAGAAATCTCCGCCTCCACCTCTTATGAGTGCTGGGATTAAAAGCTTGCATCACCATACCCTCTTTAATTTACATTTTGATACATTTCCTACAAATCTGGCAGAGTGAATTGAAAAGAAACTTGTTTTTTTCCTCTGCTAGTCATTGTCTCAGGCATTCTGTCACAGTGATGTAAAGAAGCCTAATGCATTGTCTAAAATAAATGTGAGGACTCAGTAGGAAATGGGTAAAATTAGATAAGATATGAAAGTAAGGTTTTTCATAATCATTCAGTATATGGGTTGGTTGCTAGTGAGAAACACTAAAATTTTCAATAAAAATATAACCCATAACATAAAACAGTAGACAAATGTAAGATAACATTATTAAAGTCATTGACAGAAATTTTAACAGACCAAATGGCATTTTTAGAAAACCTTCAGATTCTCATGGAAGTAGGCCAGAGGGGTCCAGAATAGAAAACTTAGCATGAGTACATCAAATCACCTTGGGCCTGCTCCTGAACAAACCTGGGAGCTTTAAATAATACAATGAACATGACCATCTCTCTTCTTCTGCGCTGGTGTATTTTCCAGGAATTAATACGTGTCGGTGGAGGAAGCAGCTCATCTGCAGGAGCGGCTCTTGATCGTCTGCCTCCCAGTGCATGAAGGACAGTTAGAGACAAGGGAGGACATCAGAGTAGTAAATTGCATATTTTCAGCGCACGCTGTTCAGGAACAACACTGGACCCCTCATGCGAGGCTTAATTTATGGAAAATGATGAAAAGCCAAGCCTCGTTATGGTCTGAATCCAATTTGCTTTTGACAGATTATACGTTCTTCTCTGAAAAACAACGTGAACAATGTCAGTAAGGTCACAACACTTAGCACGTGTCACCGAGGTCAGCATAAATCCCACTTATTCGGCCGTTGTCATCTGCTGAAGTGGTTCTGCCAACTCCCAATGAGATCAGAATTCTGAGAAGTAATTGTTCTAATCCTGGGAGAGAGCACAACTGTTTACAGAGCACAGCGGGCAATGGATAAATTGCTTTGTTTTGCTTTTTGAGACATGATTTCTCTGTGTAGACCAGGCTGGCCTGGAACATAGAGATCTGACTGCTTCTGTCTCCCAAGTGCTCAGATTAAAGGCATGTGCCACCAAGCTAGGCTGGATTAATATGTTAACTGATTGGTGCTATCTCTGCACCAATCACCTTGCTATATCTTTAGAATGAATTATTTTTAAATCTCACTGTATTTTCTCTTTCCTTATTTTATTTATTTATGCATTGTTGTCACTGAAATCATTGATTTTTTTTTTTTTAAGTCAGGGTTTCTCTTTGTAGCCCTGGCTATTCTGCAACTCACTCTGTAGACCAGGCTGGCCTCAAACTCAGAAATCTGCTTGGCTCTGCCTTCCCAGTGCTAGGATTAAAGGTGTGTGCCACCAAAGTAAGGTGAGTCTTAATCCATATTCATATTGCCACGAGGAAAGGAGGAAGAGTATGGCTGCACAAAGAATGCCTCCTGAGGGAGCCCGTTCAAGAATCCAAACAAAGGATGCCACAATGGGCAGCCATTAGCTAAACAAGAAACTATTCTCTATACCCACAGTGTGTGGTGGCAAGAAGAGAAGAATTTAGACACCAAGAGATGAAGTTTCCATCCTTGGTTGGCGGTCAACCCCTAGAAGACCCTCACAGTCCCTTATGATTTCTGAAGCTCAGTTACTAAAGTCTAAAGGTCATCGCTGAAAATCTAGTCCGCCTGCTCTTTGCTGACGTCACGCATCATCTTCTTCTGCAGTCAGCCACTAAGGTGTTACAGAAAGGCACGCTGCAGATTACCGCTCATAAAGAAGATGCTCTTTATGGGAAGGGCACAGCTTTTAAAGCCTGGATTCTCTGCACTCTGAGCTCATGATGCCTGCAGCCAGATGATCTGGAGTGAAGCCCCCCTTTCAACCTCAGCTCTGTATCTGTACAAGAACAATCCTGTTTGCCCCTTGGGCTGTTCACACTATCCTCAAACTATGTCACAGAGTGTCTCTAATCTCATATCTCTAATCCTAGCAGTTAAACTGAGACAGGATTTCTGCAAATTCAAGGGGCTAGGTTACAGAATAAGATAGGTCTCAAAAAATGAACAAAGAACCCCTCAAAAAATATCTCAAAGCAATAAAAGACTATGCAAATGTACACATGTCACAACCCACAGTCACTGCTCAATAAATTGTGGACAGTCTTAATGCTTAATACTGTTGTTTGACTTGAGATAGTAATGTCACAGGGTGACTTGAAGAGAATAGTGCTAAAAAGAACTTAAAAAGGCTGGGGTGACAACAAAAACTCAGTAGATAAGTTTGTGCTACAAATCGGAGAGCCTGAGTTCAAACTCAAGCATCAACATAAAAATCTGGGCATAACCATAGATAGGCACACCTGTTAGCCCAGTGCTGGGGGAGGAGAGATTCCTGAGGCTTGATGGCCACCAACTCAGATACAGTGTGGGAGAGAGACCCTGCCTCAAGGGAGTGATGGAGGACTCCTGGTATCCCTCCTGTGGCCTCCACACACGAATGGATACATGTCAGGGACCCCTCAAGTATCATGGGGGGGCCAGGAAACGATCTACACGAGGTGACGAATGAGACTCAGGTCAGTGCCACTTCAGCAGGCACCGGGTCAAAACTTCCAGAGTTCAACTTCCTGGTTTATTTTTATTACACTTTTAAACACAGTAAAATTTTGGGGAAAAGATTTCCACATGACAGTTACTGCAACAAAACTCTAGGCATAGCTTCATAGAAACCCTCTTGCAAAGGAGCAAAGCACTGTGGCCTCTATAATAAGAATGAGTTCTATTGGCTGATTAACAGTCTTCAGGCCAGGGACCAAGGAGGGAGGGTTTGCACTAAGCATAAGGATAGATTCTATTGATGGAGGATGCAAAGTACATGAGACTTCTTTCATAAGGATGGGTTCTCTTCACTGAGAGGCTAAGCTCAGGATAGGCGCTCTAACAATGCTCAGGATATTGGAGGATTCAAGGGAAGTCTGGCTCCTCTCCAAAACTGTCCCCAGGTTGTTAGAGAACATTTACTCCAGCTTCATGGGTGACCAGGTATCAGTTATTTTCTTCTTTGAAGAAAAGAGGCCCACATGTTTAATAAGTCTGGTGCCGCCAATGCTTTCTTTAAGTAGTGCCTCTTATACACACACACACACACACACACACACACACACACACACACCACTGATGCATGCACACACACACACACACACACAGATGTGTACCCCATTTGTACACCATATGCATACACCACATATGCTTCACTTACAAGCACATATACACACAAAAAGACTTAATAACTGCTAAATAATTTAAAAACATTAAATATATAAATGTTTGGATTAAAAAGCACGTCTCCCACAGCTTTTCTGTGGGTTCCCTCTTCACATTTGATCTATGATATTTTGGAATTTGCAGCAAGGGGTGGGGCGGGGTTGAGATAAGTTTCATCTCGGAGGAACTGGCTTTGTAGATTAGGCTGGTATCAAATTCATAAGAGTTCAGCCTGCCTCTGCCTCCCAAGTGTTAGAATTCAGTGTGTGTACAATGAGACACATCAATCTATGACAGTTTATGATAATCTAGGTATGTGAAGCTATAGGTACAGGAATATAATTGATTTTGTAAAAAGAGGGTCACAAAGAGTACACCATTAAAGATATTTAATAGGAAAAAACTATGAATAGTTTTTCGTGTAACAAGACAATAAATAACATTTCTGCTGGGAAAAAAAAATGACTGCCACCAAATCAGAAGGATGTCTCAAAGCCACTAGGAATTTTGTTTTATTTTTCATAGAATCCTTGGGTTTTAGTTTTACTGAGCACTAATATATCATATTACTTTAAAAGAAATAACTGCACCTTCACTATTAAAGGCTGTTATTCAAATTCACAGTTGGAGGAAGTAAAAATTACATATGCATTATCTAATTTGCATGACGGTTTATGAATGTGTGGATCACAAATGAATAAGAATATAAGTCCTCTGGATGCTGCTGGGTCCCTTTCTCGGAAAGCCACTTTCTGCAGCATAACAAGGTTTGCAGGCACAGAGGATGGTTGAAAGAGGATAGAGGATTCTTCAGTGGTGTTCCTCTAAGTGCAAACTGACCTAGTTACGGTTGCCATGGAGATGGTAATTTTGAATTTAATAGTATTCTCTAAAGGAGTAGCAATACAGCCGCATGAAACACTGAGATCAATCCGAAGCTCAGCTTTGAAAGGTGAAGAAACTGAGTCAGAGGCACTTTGTGTTTTCATCCTGTTCCGACAGGGATGTTGGGAGAGTCATAGGGAAATCTCAGAACTAATGAAGCCTAGGTCAATGTGTCTTTCAATGTCACTGAAGGTGTAAAAAAGAAAAATGCTTCTTAGAGCAAGTGACTTACACGAGTCCTTGCTGCACTTATTAAAAATACCGCTTTCTCCCTGCTACCCCTAACTATAGCTTTTCACCTCCAATCTAGAGAAGCAGATACATCTGGCAGGGGTCGCTCTACGGAGTTCTCACAATGGACAGTTTTATGCTCCAAAGATGAAAAAGAAAATGCCTGCAAACTAGAAGAATGGTTGCTTGTGTTATCTTGAATTCCTAGGCCATTTTGATGACCCTATTTTATGGGTCTGCAGCATCTAATCTTGCATATAAGGGTTGTGCTGTGATCTGTACAGTTAATATTCTACTGTAATATTAAGATTTTCTTCTATAATAAGTATTTCTGAATTATTCATACATGCAATAAGAAGAAGTTGGTGATTTGCAGCAAGAGTAAAAGTTCCTATATTTCTATCTCCCATTGAGAAACCAGATGCTATCAACTAGCTGCAGAGTTTGGGGCACAAAGGCTGGAGAAATTGAAGTGGGGGCAAATAACAACAAAACTCTCTTAGATGCTCCCTGGAAACGAGACTAGTTCATCACCTGTTTTATTTGTTTTGGCCCAAGTCACTGTTCTGCTGAGCAACTCTTATTCATGAATGAATTCTGCAAGGTCATCTATAACAGGAAATTAAATCCCACGATCTATCTGAGACCCTTAGCAATTACTAAGTAGTTTTCAAAGAGTCCAGTGGCATATTTTCTTGCTTATGTGGCTGATTTAGCTCAAAGGCCATCCCCTGCACTTGCAAAGATGTTTCCCCATTCAAGATAAATCTCTCCACCTTCTGAACACAACCTTGAGAATCTTGGAATGGATGATACATTACAGTTGAGACAAAGGCCCAACTCTGCTCATAGGTCATTGCTAAAATTACTTCAGTCAAGAGGATAAAAACATGAGAAGGTTTCCCTCCTTCCGTTCCTCAGCTCCATCCATTGCTGCTGACAGGGTTATTATACTGCTGCCTGCTCGGAGCATTAACAGAACCGGTAAGCATACTGGAGGATATAAAAATAAAGCTACAAGATAGCAGGGCCACGGTGAGCAACTGATGGCTGAATAGGGACCTCTCAGAGCTGGCTTCATCACCTCGTAACAGACGCACTAATGACTTCATCTTTGAAGAAATAATATTCTCCAATTTTTACTTTTCAGATCTGTGCCCTCCCTTTGGAGGAAAGAAAATACTGGTGTAAAGAAGATACAGCACTTAAGGGAAGGCCCACCTAAGCTCTAAGACCAGATCCCCAACAATATTCATTGAACCCATGCTGTTAGGCGGGAGGGGAGCAAGGGCAAATCACTAGGAGAGCTGGACCCCCAACTGAGTCAGAGAATAAATAGAGCAGAGCTTTCACTGTGAAGGAAGTCACTGCTGAGTGATTTCAGAGGAAGGAGGAAGTGATGATTTCCAGAGGACTGGAGGGAACCATCACAGAGCAAGGCACCTTGATGGTGGGTTTTGAAAGACTTCATCAGAAGGGGGAAAGCTATTCCATGTCTAAGAAAGGGCTTGAACAAAATCAGTCCCCAAAATGAAAAGAACATGGGGAACTTGCAAAGATGGCCACTTCTTTCCTTGACTACCTAGGGTTTGCATTTGAGATCTTGATATAAGAGACACTAGGTGACTTCCAAGGGCAAGTCACTTCCTTTGGGAGCCCCAAACCTCTGCCAGAGCATCTGTGTCCCTGGAACTTCTGTGTCCAATAGAGGTTTCACTACAAGTTGAAAAGGAGAGGCCCCAGATAAACAAGAAAAGAAAGATAGCTCTCTGGTCAACCTAAGGCTTACAAGACGGCTGCTTACTGTCTCAGCTACAGCCAACATTTGCCAGCATCCACAGGGAAAGTGTGAGATAGACCTGCTTAGCTGAGTGAGCCTTTCCCAAGCTCCTGAGCCCTGAGTCTGTGAACCAGAATACACTGGTAATCATTTCGAGCAGCTAAGGCTTAGGGAGTGGCTTACTATTCAGCGGTCAATAATTAGAAGGATAACTAAACTGGTGGATTACTCCTAGATTGCAAAGCACTATTCCTGGGTGCCTGGCACAGAGACGAGGAAGGAACACTTGAATAGTCATTCAGCCTGCAGTTTATGGGACCTTTATGTCCCTGACTGTCAAAGGCCACAGCCTTTCCTGCAAGATGGAGATGAGCTTGAATCTCTAAGTCCAAAACTTATGAGCAGTGTGATTATTTCTCAGGTTTTCCAAATCTGTGCCCATGTCTTGAAAAATATGAATGTTGGGTTGGCAAGCCTATAGCCAAACATGACAACCTGCATGTGATCCCAGACACTCACATGGCAGAAGAAGAAAATGTCATCAGAAAGTTTAAAAAGTAAAACATACATTATTTTGGTGTCTACCTATTTTACATATAATAAATGATCAATAATAGGAAATTATTGGGCACTGTTTTCAATCTACCCCTTATGCCTTTGCCATGACTATATGAACTCATTCTTTTTTAGAAGTGATGTCATCACTGGGTTTTTTGTTTGTTTTTGTTTTTCTTTGAGTTGTTTGTTTGTTTGTTTGTTTGTTTGAGACAGTATAGCCATGGCTGGCCTCAAATGTTGTCAAGGATGACTTTAAATTCCTAATTCTTCTAGATCCATCTCCCTCGCGCTGGGGTTAAAGGTCTGAGTCATCACACCAGCTTCATTTTTTTAAAATACCATCTGTTTTTAGCCTCCACAGCTGCTGCTATATTCAATTCCATTTGGAAATCTTACAGATGCTCAACATTATGTGAAATTATAAGAACTGGGTGATTTCCATCGCATCTTGTTGTTGGAGGACTAAGTACTCTTGAGTTTGGAGAAAAATCTGCTTTTGACCTCTTTCAACATGGCCTTTTTCTGTGTTGCTCTCGCCGCAAATGCTTCTGTCTTCCAATTGTTTTAGACCCACCTCTAGACTTAGAGATACTGTGGAGCTGATTTTTCTCTTTCTCTTCTGGATAAATTTTCTCCCTAACTGATTGCCTCATTTCACGTCTTCAACTAATACGTACATTTTAATGACTCAGTTTTAAAAATCTAAATATTGACCCCAAACTTGTTAATCTGCCTCTTGTCTGCCACCTCCACCCATCATCTCTCTGTGCTTTCTAGCCTGTGACTACTCTAAAAAGAACTCTTATAACAACACCACCAGACTTCCTTTATTCCTCTCTCTTGTTTGTTCCATATAGAACTAATAATATCCACCAAATCATTCATTCTTCCCTTAGTTTCCTTATTTATCTCAGTGCAGCTGCAAATTCTGGAGTTTCTGCTTTCATAGTGTATTTGAACTTCACAGCCTTTCCATCTCTATCCCACTGCCCAAGACCAAGCACTTCTTGTATTGCTATCTGTAATAAATGTCTCTCCTCTTTTCCTCCCTTTGCCCAATTAATTCATAACAGTGTTTAAGAGACGCTATTTCTACTTTGGAGTCAGGATGTATCCCTTTCATTGTGTCCTGAATTAGATCCCTGAACGCACATAATGCTTGACCTAAACAGATTTAAGTATCATTTGACCAGTACTCTGCATTCATAGCTGTTGTTTAGATTATGCTACAGTGATAAGAATTATTTAAAAGCCACTGCAGGGTTTCAGCTTCAGCACGTGGGAAACTGAGGCAGGAGAATCACAAGGTCAAGGTCTGTGTGAGCTAGATAGTGAGCTGCCAACCCGAGATAAATAGTGAAAGTCTGGTTCAAAGCCAACAACACAAACCCAAACTTTTATTTTTAATTAATCATTTTATTCATTTACATTTCAAATGATATTCTCCTTCCTGGTTACGCCCTCCATGAAGCCCCCACATTCCATCTCTCCTCTCCCTCCTCCCCTTTGTTTCTATGCGGGTGCACCTCCACCCATTCACCACTCCTGCCTCACCCGTCTAGCATGCCCCTACACTGGGACACCAAACCTCCCTCCCCTTTCATTGATGTCAGATAAGGCCATCCTCTGCTACATATGTATCTGGAGTCCTGGCTCCCTCCATGTATACTCCGGTTGGATGGTTTAGTCCCTGGGAGCTCTGGGTAGCCCAGTTAGTTGATATTGTTGTTCTTCCTATGGGGTTACAATCCCCTTCAGCTCCTTCAGTCCTTCCCCTGTCTCTTCCACTGGGGTCCCTAGGCTCAGGCTGATGGTTGGCTATGAGTATCTGCATCTGTATTAGTCGGGTACTGGCAGAACCTCTCTGGGAACAGTCATATCAGGCTCCTGTGAGCAAGCACTTCTTGATAACAGCAATATCATGGGGGTTTGGAGTTTGCAGATGGGATGGATCTCTAGGTGGGGCAGTCTCTGGATGGCAAGCACTAACTTTTAACAATTTAAGGCAATAAAAATGATTTCATGCTCAAATATATTATGAGATTCCCAGGGCCTTCCCCTTGAGTTATCTATGTTCTCCGACTAACAGAAAAGGAGAAATCACTGTTCCATAGATGACAGAAAGAAACCCATAGCAGACTGAAATGCTTTGACCACCTACCCAGTTGGGACACATCACCTTCAATTAGTTTCTTTGACCAAAGGCATTTGCTTTTGCTAGGATAGATTAGGAGGAATCAGGGCTGTGCAATATTCCACGTGCCTCAGCGAAAACCCAAAGCGTCTTGGTGAATAGCAGTAGTGACTAAGCCATTCTTCCATGTTTCAAATGAAGAGGTTGGGACCCAGAGCAACCATGAGGACAGGGGATCCTGAAGCCATGCTGGAGACAGTCTTGGGTCTGCTGCCCAATGCTGCTTCTAATAGCAAGCCAGAGTTCATCCGTATTAAATGATATTATGATTAGATATCTCATCACCATTTTATCCAAATTATATCATTTGTATCTCCTTGTACTGAAATACTTTTGTGTAGACAGAGCAGAGATCTTGTTCTTGTCTGGTTGATGATCCAATAAGACACACAACTCAAAGTTTCTCTGGCCTGGCTATTTGCATTTCTGGAAAGACTTAATCATGTTTTAGGCTGGGTTACTGGCTTGGTAAATGTGAGATAAGCAAGAGAAATGTGATTTGCTTGTATTCTGTCTGCTAAATACACTTGAAATTCGCTCACAGGAACCCTAAGAATGGCTTGGAGAAAATAAGTCTTTATTTTATCCGAAAAGCAAAAGTGTAAGGTGAGTGGCTGCTAGTGCAGCTTCGATGTAACAGTCTAAGAATTCATTCACCTCTTTGGCTTTCAGACACAGGGTGGCTGTGACTGCGTCACACAATTGATTCCTGAGAAAGAAGGTTGCAGCCAGGCTGCACGTGATCCTTTTGTTGGGCCAAGGAAAGCCTTCCTCAGAATCAATACCTTGCCCTTTGTTCTGGATTAACCCTGAGATGCTGATATCTGACCCCAGAGCAGAAAGCCACTTTTTCCTTAAAAGAAAAGAAGAAAAAAATTCCATTGATTGGCCAAGCCTGGTGCTACATTGCATAAAATGATGAGTTTTGACCTAAGAATGGCAACCAGGAGTGGGGGTGCTAATAGAAACTGAGTAAACCAACAACAACATCTGCCCCAGTCACTGATGGAATAATCTACAGTTAGTTTTTGCCACTGTGACAAAATGCTGAGAATAGGTGACTTACTGGGGGAAGGGTTTCTTTTGTCTCGCCCCACAGAGGTTTCAGTCCATGCTGGCTGCCTGCCTCTCATACTTCTGGGTCTGTGTGAGGCAGAGAATCCTGAGGAAAAGCTGTGACTGAGAGGAAGTCAGGAGTCAGAGAGACAGAGAAGTGTCAGCGGGAAAAGGTGATCTTATTAAAGCACACCTCAGTGGCTGCTTCCTCCCACCAGTCCCCACCTCTTGCTCCCCAGGGTTCCTTGGTAATGACATTGTATTATGCATCCATGATGGAGTTAATTCAGGAGTTAAGTCAGAACCCGCAGGATCCGATCACTTTCCAAATTCCTTCATCAGGTAGCTAATTTTTCTCCAACCACAATACCTGCTCTGGAGACCATCTCAAACAAACTATGGAGGACATTTTGGTTATTTTTACATTTACATAGAAAATCCTTCAAGGGCCAGCGAGATGGCTTAGTGGGTAAAGGTGCCTGCCACTAAGTCTGACGTCTTAACTTCTTCCTCTGATATCATAAGGAGGAAGAAGAGAATTAAATCCTACAAATTGTCTTCTGACCTCCGCTAGTGAGCCAATATAGGCACAATTAACAAAATATAAGTTTAAATTTTAAATAAACCACCATGAATAATTGAAGCATATTTGCCACATAATCTATAGTAGCTATGATACATATCCTATAAGTATAGGATATATATCTCCATAATTTAAAGAAAAATCTATGAGAACCAGAATCTGAATAGAAATGTGTTTGTTTCAGAAATACAAATTTGTTCCAGAAAGACTGACAAGTTAAGGAACTGTTTGAACACAGCACAGTTTCATATTTGTTTGGGTGTGTATTTGTGACCACTTGAAACCATTTAGGTTAATGAAATGAAATGAAAAAGCATATCTAGATAAAATGATGACTGCGGAGAACACAGAAGTCAGCTGTGTGTCCTGTAAACACTGTGGATGACCTCAGGCCCTGACTGTGTCATGGATCTCATCTCCCTGTCATCTTCTGTGGTATTTCTTTGTGACTTCAAAGGCTCTGCCATTCCCTAACTCACATACTGCAGGCTTTCTGAGGTACAGGGCCATAAGCAAATGCCAGAACTTTCCCAAGATAGAGGACCACATTTATGGTAGCATTTGCATGTTCCTTAGGTGTTTGAACAGTGCCCTACACCTGTAACTGCAGGTGTAATTCAGGACTGGTAGGAAGATCACAAATGCAGCGTTAGATTAGCTTACATGGTGAGTTCCAGGGCAGCCTATATAAAAAAGCAAAGCCCTTATATCAAAAACCAAAGCAATGTCAGCTATGGTGGGTGTGCATTTAATTCAAACAAGAGAGAGAGAGAGAGAGAGAGAGAGAGAGAGAGAGATCTTCATGAGCTCAAGGCCAGTGAGTGTCTCCTGCACAGTGGGTGCCAGGCCTGTCAAAGCTTCATAGTGAGATGAAACAAACACACAAGCCCAGAAGCAATGTGGGCTCAGGAGGTGGTTCAGTGGTGAAGCAAGCACTTGCTGCTCAAGCAGGGATTTGAACCCCCAGAACTCATGCAAATGTCAGGAAGGCACAGGCACAGCTGCCTAGCAAGACTAACCACACAGGCCTGCTTTACATTCTACTGAGAGGCTTGCCTCTAAGAATAGGGTGGCATGATTCAGAATGATCCCTGACAACAAACAACCTTGTTTTCCACCCATGCTTGCTTGCATGTGTGCACACACGTATGTTGCACACACATGAAAATAAAAGACAATAAAGCAAGCCAAAAAAATCTATCATGTGTGAAAACATAAAACTTATTATCTATTTTTATTGGTTTTCTGTTTTTTTCTTTTTTTTTCTTGGTTTTTAAACCTCCTATTTCCCCAAAGTCTTATAGTTTTAACTGTACAATTTTCAGTTAAAACATTATACTGAAGAGTATAGCTCTGATAGTCACTATATGAATATAACATATTATATATGATATATATATCATGTTAAAAACAAGTGGGATATTTTAATCAATAATAAACTTCATTTTATAGCTTTAAAAGTTGCTTTAAAGGTATTTATTCAATATAATTGGGAGAGCTTATTTTAAAAAAAAACTCTCAATTATCTCAAATAAAAACCATTCAGTATGCCAAGCTATATATAGCTGTCTCTATGGTGAGTGAGGATTTATCATTTATCTCTTAAGGTAATTATGCAAATTACATTCAGCCTACATATCCTGTGCTGGGAAAAACGGTTTTTGTCTTTCTCCTCCTCGATTATAATCTTGTCCAGGTGGAGTTGAGCAAGATTCATAATGGGCAGATGGAAGTTGGTGGTCCCTTTACTGTAGAAGGGAATCTATTTTTCTCCTCAGGGTATCTTTTCCTTAACAAGGGTGTGCGCAAAACACTCAGCACATTCCCAGAGCATCTGAGATCTCTCTCTTGGGAGAGTCCAATAAATACAAGGAAAAACAACTTCAAACAATGAAAGGCCCTTCCCCTTTGCCTTTCTCCCTCTCAGCCCTTGCTTCTGTCCTGAGAGCCTTCTTCATAATTCCCCCATTTTCAATCCGGTCTTCTCTTCTTATGTTCCCTTTCCTCAGACTCTGTTTGTGAAGCTAGACCAGGAAGTTTTTAAAGAAATTAACACTGAGTCGTCTATTCTTAAGGACCAAGACATGAGAGAAGAAGACTGGAACCAGGAAAAAAATGGAGCCCAGGCAAAGGCAGCCTGTGGAGAATAGAAGTTTCTGGGCTCTGGGGACATTTATTCTCCTCCAGTTTTTGACTCTCAGGGAGGGGGGGGATCACTCTCAAATGTCAATCTTTACTTCTCAGGAGATCTGACCAGGGTTTATTTAGCTAGTCAGACTGTAGTGGATGATCGCCAATGGCGATACTTAAAAATTAGATGCATTGTTTTGAGGGCACACGCTCCAAATAAAAACCCACCCTGTCTGCACTGCCGTGCGAATGTAAATTGTCATAGCTACACACTGACTTCAGAGCCACAGGTGGGAGAGCAGAGGAAAGCCGCCCAGGGCTCCCAGCGGCGGGCACAACACAGTTCACAGAGTGCACCTGCACACGCCCATGGGCACACGTTCAACCCGCAGGCTGAGGGTTGAGCTAACGTGTCCTTCCCTTCCCTCAGCCCAGGCTCACCTTGCGCGTTTTCCCTCTCCCCACCCCTCAGCCCTTGCCCCACACAATGAGATTTTTGTTTGCTTCAGTAGCATGTGACATTAGAGTCCCTGCTTTGCCTAACTCAGTGCGGCAGGTCTCTCGGGTAACAGGTGGCAACTTCCCCTGTTGGATTGCAGATATAAAAGAAAATGACCTCATAAGGGGCGGAGCTTGGGGACTCCAGGTAGCAGTGACAGTCAGGTAACCCTGCGGTGAAGCTGTGTAGTTAGAAGGGGGGCAGTTAGATGCTGAGGTGTGCCCTGAGACACTTAGGCAACCTGCAAACCTCAGAACTTCGTCTCTTTGCCTCCAATGGAGCCCAGAGAAACCGCTGGGAAGGAAACCATGGGAAGCAAGAGGAAGAACTTGACCTTCCTGAGATCCAGACTGTATATGCTGGAGAGGAGGAAGACGGATACTGTGGTGGACAGCAGTGTTTCTGGGGACCATTCTGGTTCCTTGAGGAGGAGCCAGTCTGACAGGACCGAATACAACCAGAAACTACAAGGTAAACACAAGAGGACGCAGCTACCAGGTGGCTTCTCTGTCCAGCTCAGGTTTTGGCTGGCTCCCATTTGCAGAGACCTTTGAGGCAGAGGAGAGACATCAAACCCAGCCTTCCCTTCTTAGAAAATGAGAGAAAGACGTGAAAGGGGACTCCAGAGATGCAGAGAAGATTTTTATATGACCCAGATGGTTAAAGAGCCACCTCTGAATCTTTCTTAATACCTTTCAATTTTCTCCATTGAGAGTAATTTTTCCCCTCCACCTTCCTTGTTCCTTCTCCTTCCCTGACTCAATTTAGAAAGGAGGGAAGGGCGAGTACACCCATGATTTAAACAGTACAAAAGGCAGTTTACCCCGGTAGGAAGCTCCGAGGTGCAACCCCCATGAGATCCAGGTAGGAGACTGTACTGAGCTGAGAATAAGGTTACCTGGGATGTGAAACTATAATCATGTCTGTAAAAAAAAAAGTAATGTTGCAGTCACTGGGACAGAATTCCCAGAAAATCACGTAAGTGACTGTTCCCTTGTAGCGGACTGAATAGAGTCCAGACAGGGCAGAGCCGGTCCACACACTTATGCTGACTGACCACCGAGGAAAATAACCACTTTATTTCGTGATGTGGGAGGATAACCTGGCATAGTTATTAGAACACATCTTCCATCTCTGGCCCTAGATTTCCGTCTCCGTCCCATTACCCTTTCCCCTAAAGGTCCTTGGCTCTGATAAGCCTTGATTTTAGTGTGATAGCAGGCAGGGCTTTATCTTCCCCTCTGCACCTGTCTGGTTATCCTCCAGATCCTGTCTCTCCTGTTTTGTATACAAAATGTGAATGAGCTCCCCTCGTCCCGTTGTGACTTGCCACTGTAGATTTTAAAACTGCAATGGCATTAAAAGACCAAAGGGACATACTTGTTAGCAGAACACTTTCCTCAGAAACAAGCTTAAGACCTGGTTATGCAAATTCTTCAACTTAAATGCATTTAAGTGAAATGTTTTGAAACTCTAACTAGGGTGTAATACTTTTTAAAACTCCTTCATGGTTTGGCACTAAATTGCAGTGTCAGTCTTTCTCCTTAAAGAAGTTATTTTTAATGAGGGAGAAATAGTATTTGATCTTTGAATTTAACTTCCTTCAAGGCAACTTTGGAAGGAATGCAAATTTTAGTCATGCGCACTTGGCTTCCAATACTGACTTTTCAATTTACTGCATACAAGATTTTGGAGAAAATTACCTTAAATTTCTGCACCCCAATTTTTCTACGTTTGAATGTAAGACTAATTATATTTACCATATAGTGATGGATTGAATTAGATACTGACACAAACCTCAAGTACCTTGGCTGGCAGATATTACATGCTCAATAAATAACAATAGCAGTTATTTTCACTTTGAAGAATAATGGGTGCCCTACTAGGAGATAGGCCAAGTTGGATATTCATTCAAACATATATGCCTTATGTTTTCCTGCTTCTGTTTGTTCCTTGATAAGGATACAACATACAGGCATTCAGATGCCCGTCATACTATTTCCAACAATGGGGTTTTTTTTTTCTTCCCATCAGTTTCACTAATACAGTGTCTTACTGCTTCAGATTTTCCATGAGCAAAATAAATCTGAGATAATTTCAGAACTTACTAACAGAGGCTCCAGGGCTGCCTGCACCCTTCATTTCGTTTGTGAGCCTTCCCTAGTCTGCCAGACTTTGTCTCTGAAAATAGAAGGTCTCGGAGTTCACCCACATTCCTAGAAGTACTTGGGGGAAAAAAAATCTCCAGGGAGTGTAGATGGTCACACTGGAGCTGTAACTTAGCTGGACTCCCGAGGGGAAACATGTTTAGGTGTAACCCAGAAAAACCTAAATCTGAGTCCTAAAGGCCTGAAGGCTTTAGGATTACAGCAGGTGCTTTGGCACAATGGAAGGTCTTTTTTACCACAGTGGTCAAGGCAGTCAGCTCTGTGGGCTTGCTCTCCACAGTGGTCAAGGCAGTCAGCTCTGTGGGCTTGCTCTCCACAGTGGTCAAGGCAGTCAGCTCTGGGGGCTTGCTCTCTGCTTTGTTCAATACCCATAATAGATGATGGTCAGATGACTACTAGGTCTCTCTCTTATTGAAATGGCAAAAGTTTTGCCTCCAGTTTTGTGGGAATTGGTAGTCTTCGAGGCATTAAGAAAAGATGACCTGGATTGGTTAGAGCCCCAGAAAGATGGTCCAAAACCAGTAGAAGGTCAGAATGCTTTCGAAGGCTGGAATTTCCAGTATTCCTACGGTTCTAGGCTCAGTCAATGGGTTGTTTTTAGTGCTTTGCTGTTATCTGAGTGACTCACTGTTCTATCCAGGTCTGAATGGAAACCAGTTTTTTGGTTCTGAAAATCAGATCTTTCCTCAGTGTCTGTGAGCTTGTCTTTTAATCCACACTAGACAGTCTCTCTGTTGTTTTTATTTTATTTTATTTTTTACTATGTGAAAATAACATTCTAGTAGAGTGAACTTTAAACTGCAATAATAATTTTTTTTAAAAAAAATGATGCTTTGCATACGAGCTACAGGATCAGTGTAATAGAAAACATCTCTAAAGATGATATTCTAATGACCTTGTAGACAACTTTCCATTGTGCTGTGAGAGTTGGATGCTGACCTAGCACCAGATTTCTTTATTCCTGCAACATATTATTCTGTGAATTGGCAATATGATATATAGGTGTCATATGTTGTGTCTTAGAGGTTAATGTTGAGCAAAATCAGCCCACGTGCCAGAAGTCACAAGTTTAATGTCATTAAAAAAGAAACACATGCACATTTCACTCCTCAAAGCCTACCATCTACTTGGGAAAGAGAAGTAAGATAAATTAACAGATGCAGAAGTGTGGCTTGATGGAAGTAGGGGCTGGATCAAGGATTCCAAGCAATCACAGGGTGGAGGGGTTACTATGTAGTTAAGACATGATAAGCTGGAAACAGGAAGAAAATACAGGTGGGAAACAGGCATTTCTACTTGGGCACTGTACTTTATCTGAGATATTTTTTCTTCCTTATTGCCTGTGATTGACTCTCATTTCCCCCTCTAATCTCTCATCCTACCCATCCATGAAAGAAACTTAGTTGTTAATTGTCAGGGCCAGCGCACTGCACTGCAAACAAATATTCGGTAACTGTTCAATAGAGCACACGAGTGATCTGGCCCGTGCAGGGAAAGGGTGCGAGCAGACGTTATCAAAGTCTGAAACAACACTTACCTGCTGGTGCCTTCATCTGGGAGAGTTCATACATGCAGCAATAAATTTGATTGTTTATTAAAATAAAACACGTCAGCAATATGAATGTCCAGAATTGCACACGTCACGACAACATTTTAGTGGTGCTCTGCCTCCTAGAGCACAGTGACCGTGCCTCAGTCCACTCTTCTCCCATTACATTACAGCCACATCACAGCACCTGTCAAGTCAGCTCAACACTGCCATTCTACTGAGTGCCTTAAGGAAGAAGCAAATAGGGAAAATGTGAAGACTGAGTTGCGAAAACTTTGAATTTCCTGTGTAACCCTATTTGAATTAAGCATGACTTGTATGCATGTATATCTGCATATGTAGCTACCCACCTATAGAATACACAGATATGTGTGTGTACTTGAGATATTCCTGCACTGATTAAGCTTTTTATGAAATGCTAGTGCCTAAGATTTAGCAGTCTTGTCTGAAACCATTATGACTGATGTTATTGATGTGATTTCCACATCTTGGGCCACACATTTTTATACACATTCCCAAGTTTACACAGTAATACCAAATCCCCAAAATGATGGTATTTAGAAATGAGGCCTTTGGGAAGTAATTAGATCCTGGACAAGAACCCTCATGAGTGGAATTGGTGGCTTTGAAAGACACTCAAGAGCTTGTTTCTTGCTCTGCTGACATTGGTAGAGATGCCTGTAAACCAGGAAGTAGGCCCTCACCAGAAACTGTGTCCGCTGGGGCCTTGACCTTGGATTTCCCAGCCAGGAAAGTGTCAAGGAACAAAGGCTTGTCATTTAAGATACACAGTCATTTCATATATCTTACAGGAACTAGAACTGGCCTGCAGTGGGTCAGTTTGCAGTTTGTTTTCACCCTCTGGATAATTATTTGGTTGGTAAATATTTTCACTAATGAAGCATTCACTAAGAATGTGAGTAAGTAGATAAAATGCTATTATCATTGATAACAGAGGTCAAAACTACTCTTAATAGGCTGATAGCATCTTATCTCCCTTCTGTATTTATTAAATTTTATTCCCTTTGCAGAAGAGAAAGTTTTCTCACCATTGAGAAAGAACTGGTAGATTGTCTTATAAATCCTAAAGTGTTGGTATGCCTGTTATATTGCCTTAAGGCACACACTTCAAACACAAGAGTAGATTGTAAAATAAGTGGACACACGACTCAACTGAGAAGTTGGACTTGGACAAATTACGAGCCCATTTAATGTACGGTGCTTTAAAAAACTCTGGAGACAGTTCTAGTGAGTGGGAGTGGTCCACACCAGACCACTGAGTGATTGTTTTGCTCTTAATGAAGGATGCGATGACAGGTAAAGGCTCAACTTGCTATGTGTTTCCAGGCTGGATCCTTTCTCATTTCTGTCTGACCCTTTCTCCTGCCTCCAAACACTTTTTGCTGAAGAGAAAACTATAGAAGCAGTAACGTGACACCTGCAAAAAGTGGGCGTGTAATTGTTTGAAGGGCAAACCTTAAAAAAAAAAAAAGTCTAACTGCTTCAGTAGTTTCTGTCTCAGTCATGCATAAAAGCCAAACCAAAGCTCACTACAATTCTTTTTTTTCTTTTCAGTTAAGAGCAAAGGTGTCTTTCAGTCTTTAGAATGGTTATTTGTTTCACATAGCGAGCCAAAGAAATCAGTAACTCCTACACAACCACAGTGAGGTGGGCAAAGCCACTCCTCCTGTGTTGACCAGGGTGGCTTCCTTTCTTCTTAAAAGCTTTCTAAAGATAGAAGGTATCATTTCTGCTTGTGTGTGTTTATTTCTTATCCATAAAAGGTAGAATTTTATCAGTGTATAAAGTGTGGAATTAAGTGGGGAGGTTAAATGACAGAAAGGGGAGAGAGAGAGAGAGAGAGAGAGAGAGAGAGAGAGAGAGAGAGAGAACAAAAGTACATGATGTCAGGCATGAAAATGGAGGAAACACCAGTAAGCCCCCTTAATCAGTGGGAATTCAATCGATGTTCATTCTTGCCTCTGTCAATATAGGAGATTAATATAGGAGATTAAAACAAAGGCTGCTTATAGAGTCCTGTTTCCTGAGTGGCACCACCATATCAACGTCAGTACTTTTGAAGGCACTGGTTTCCTGTGTGTGGAACCTTGGCTAAAACCAGGCAAGAGCTGGCCCCTAGTGAAGCACTGGGCTATCCCTGGCTGCACTCTCCCAGCCTGTAGACAGAAAGTCCTTGGAATCAAGGTCACTGCCTGTCAGGGAGCCTTATCCTCCCATTTGTGTTTGGAATGCTGGAATTTTCTGTTGCACAGGCTTCAGTATTGGCTCTATCCTGCTCCTGCCACATTCTCCTAAGGGTGGAATTCCCACCAATGTACTTTTAGGCCTGGGGAGGGGGGACTGGTTATGGAATTTTTCTTGTATTTACCAAACTGGAGTGTTTATACCATGAAGAGGATGCCCTTTGTAGATGGGAGACCTAGTAGGGGAAAATTAACTTTACAAGCCTTACGGCTTAGCCTTAGCTGCTGATACGCAGCAACCAGATAGTAACACAAGTGGATAAGGATTCTTGGTGGAAAACTGGGTCAGAATGTCCATCCACACTGCTCTTCTCAGAAGGTTCTCTTTTGTTTTTGTTTTTCTGTTTTCTATAGCAGTTGGTAATTAGTTCCAAAGAGGGGTAAAATACTTCTGGGGTTTTTCAAGACCATTCATGGTGAGAAAGAAAAACAAAGTAAACATTTTTTAGCCTCACGCACTGAAAAATATTTATTTTTGTGTATGTTTTACAACCACATGGTATATTGACAGTATACATTAGCTGGAGATGCATGCTTAGAACAGAGTTGGATGAAATTATTATATAGAGTGCAGTACAGATACATATAAAAGCCTTGATGTTAAGTCAAAAGAACCACACATTGTTTTTTCAAACTACCCCAAGCTGGCAAATGTATAGACAGAAAGGGAAAGGCCAGTTTTGAGAAGCTCAGGGAAGCTATTGATTAATAGGCAGAAAATTTTGGTTTGGGCAGTAAAGTTCTGAAAACAGATGTTGTGTGGATGGTTGTAAAGTCATGTGAAGACTCGCATCAGCACTGAGTCCTACACTAACAATAGTCCACATGGGATTTTTCACATCACACAAACTCTGCCTCAAAGAAAATGAAAGTGTTAGGAGGAGACCCATGGGTCGCAACTTTAAGATGTATAAGGCCTCCCTTGACCTGACTCTATCTACTTGATGGAATCTCTTCCGGATGTTTAGCTTTGACTGGCAGGCCTCACCTGCTCTCCTTCTTTCTCAAGTCTGTCCTTCCTGAGCTTCCTGCTCAGATCACTTCAGTGTATCACGTGGTTGGTACATTTCTTACCTCTCATGTCCGCACCTCTCTTTTGCTTCGCTGAACGAAGACAGGGACGTTGGATCTTCAGGGCCTGGCATGGGTTGGTAAGCACTCAGTAACTGAGTTTTGAGTTAATGAGTAAGTGAATGGTGGAGGAACGGTGACGTGGCAGCTGCGGAATGAAAATCCTGCGGGACACGGGAGCCCCGCCCCTGCTGGACACGGGAGCCCCGCCCCTGCCTTGCCCGGTCCAGGCCCCCAGCTCCTCATCATTTCTGTAGCTTCAGAGTCTTCTGGTGTGGATTACGAGGCAGATGAAGGAACTGCTTATCAGTTTTCATCATGAATCATATTTCTCTTCTTTATGTTGTTAGGTCACGTGTAAAATTCTGGCATCATTAGCAAGGGGAAAAAACGACATCTGTGATACACTGAAGGACAGTCCTCAATATAAAATGACATTTACAACCAGATACGGATAAAAGAATTACTAATATTTAATGGACTGATCAAAGATTCTAAGTAGAATAAACGTCTCTTTTTCTCACTGTAGTAAGCCAATATATCCATTCAAATATAAGCATGACATATTTGAAAATAGCCTCCAAGAATCTGAATTGCTTGTTAATGACACATTTAGGGTTGCCATCATTTTACAACGGTGTTACTCTTTTTAAAATATTAAAATCTTGGATTGGATTGGGGACTTAGCTTACCTATCAAATGCCAGGCCCTGGGTTTGGTTCTCAGCTCTTCAAAGACAAAGAATAATTTTTTTTAAAAAAAATTTAAAACTTGAGGTTTCTAAAATTATAAGTTCATACTAGGCTTTAGTCGTTTAGTTTTTAAATTTCTTCATAGACATGTTAATTAAGGATGTAAACTCACTTTTCTTTCGATAAAAGAATATTTGGGGAAAAGTCAGTATTCTCTGAAAAAAAGAGAACTTTTACCACAGTGCTGTAACAAGAAGTTAATTTTACACATTTTACTTTTTATGGTATAGAGATTGAACCTAGGGCCTATGTTAGGCAAATGCCCTACTCTGAGCTGTATCTACAGTCCATATTTACTTTTGAATACTCAAAATATAACTTACATATCACTAAATAACTTTCATTAATAAAAGTTTTTGAATGAGGAAAAATTAGTCACAAAAGTTCAAGTCCTATGCAGCTTTTGCTGTACATTCTAATATGTTCAAATTAAAAACAACAAAAACTTGTTTTAAGATAGCCAAACTATACTTTGTGTTTTCTGTATATTTATATTGTATTCAAACCTTTATGCCATCTAAGGACCTCAATTAAAGCCATATTAGAGCATATAAGCTATGATATACACACATATGTATGTGCATATTATATGCATATAGACGGCTGTGTGATCACTGTCAATTGTGCTGAGAATCCGCAGCCTCCAATATGTGATTAAATGGATCTAAAAGAAAAACAAAAAACAACAAAAAAAACATTTTTGTTAGTTGAGAGGAAAACAAATTCTGTCTTTTATTCATCTAAAATCTATTAAAATGATAATTAAATGCATAGTGAATGACTTGGGATCTAACTCAGGGAAAAAATGTTTGTCTCACACATGTGTAGCCCCGAGTTCAATCCCAGTACAACACAAAGGAGGACAGGGAATGACACCTCTGTGCCTAAAGCTTTCACAATAGAAAAGAGAGAGAGAAGGGCCCTGTCTTAGTCAGGGTTTCTATTCCTACACAAACATCATGACCAAGAAGCAAGTTGGGAAGGAAAGGGTTTATTCAGCTTACACTTCCACATTGCTCTTCATCACCAAAAGAATTCAGGACTGGAACTCAAGCAGGTCAGGAAGCAGGAGCTGATGCAGAGGCCATGGAGGGATGTTCTTTACTGGCTTGCTTCCCCTGGCTTGCTCAGCCTGCTCTCTTATAGAACCCAAGACTATCAGCCCAGAGATGGTCCCACCCACAAGGGGCCTTTCCCCCTTGATCACAAATTGAGAAAATGCCTTACAGTTGGATCTCATGGAGGCATTTCCTCAACTGAAGCTCCTTTCTTTGTGATAACTCCAGCTTGTGTCAAGTTGACACAAAACTAGCCAGTACAGGCCCTGAGATGCTGTTTTGCTGTCATGACACAGCCATTGCAATGATAAAAACACAGCAGCTGTGGTTGCCTAACCTGGGCCCGTACAGGAAAGGGCTTATTGTCAGTTAAACATGGACTGGGAAGGGACTCTCAGAACCCTGCCTCTCCAGCCCTCACTTAGCTACCAGTGGAACCTTGGAGAGGAGAAGACATCGGCTCCAGCTATTCAGTGGGCAGCTCCAAACCCAGTCTCAGACAGGCAGCTTCTGGTGAAGCTCAGTGCATCACAAACCAAACCAAAAAGGCATGAATGCAAAATGGGGACTTGTGTGGACCTGAGAGAGAGAGAAAGAGAGAGAGAGAGAGAGAGAGAGTAAACACAAGTGAGAGAGAAGAGAGAAATGGGGTGGAAAGAGCCAGGGTGCATTGTGAACATCTATAAAACTGTCAAACACAAACTTAACAAAAATTATAACTTAAAAAAGAGGGAATAAGCAATGATCCTCTGCTGATTTTCTCATAATTTATGCAAATCCCTTTTAGAGTGAATTCATGCACTATAGACAACAAGGGAGGAGGGAGGAGATGTGGAGCAGAAGGAAGAGAAAGAAAGAGAGAGAGAAAAAGAAAGAAAGAAAGAAAGAAAGAAAGAAAGAAAGAAAGAAAGAAAGAAAGAAAGAAAGAGAGAGAAAGAAAGAAGGAAAGAGAGAAAGAAAGAAAGAAAGAAAGAAAGAAAGAAAGAAAGAAAGAAAGAAAGAAAGAAAGAGAGAGGGAGAGGGAGGAAGAGAGGAAGAGAGGAAGGGGGAGGAATGAAGGAAGGAAGGAAGGAAGGAAGGAAGGAAGGAAGGAAGGAAGGAAGGAAGGAAGGACAAAGAAACAAAGAAAGAAAAAAGAAGAAAAAAAGTAAAGTTGGTATCATTCCCTATGGCCATTACTGAAACCTTGACTTGGTTCTCTGGAAGTTTCTACTCCCAATGCAGCTTCTAGGTGGCTCTTCCATGAGCCCTTTCTGCAGAGGCAGCTGTGACCAGCATCTGTTTACTCTCCCCATGGGGCTTTCCCACTCACTATCTTGCATGCCATATTCCTCCCCTGCAGTTATCTTACTATTTCTCTTTCATAACTAAAAGATGTTTCAGAAGACCAGGGTTTGCTCTTCGTGTTACCTTGCTGCGCTGCTACAATCAGGACAAAGTCCTCAATAGTGCCGCTGCTAACCTTTGGGGCTGGCCGTTCTCGCTTGCAGGATGAGGTCTCCTGCACACAGGGCATTAGCCGCATCCTCTTCTTTCTTCTATGCAGTTGCTGCTAGAAGTCCCTCTTCACGTCTCTCGGTTATGACAACCAAAAAGGATAAATGTTCCCAAATGTTTCCTGAGATGAGATGTAAAATTGTCAAGTTAAGAGCTGCTCACTGGTACAATGGGCACTCAACAAATACTTGCTGAATAAATGAATGTGTGGATAAAAAAAAAATCGGTGTCTCGTTTAGCCAAAAGTCTGTACTCTTAACAATAGGATATTTATAACGGGAAAACTGAATACAGGCAAGATTTATCAACCTGAGCTCTCGTTCTATTCAAGACAGAGAGCTTCCTTTTTCATTCATCTTTTTCCATCAAGGACTTTAAATAAAGTCGTTTCTAGAAAGTGCCTACCCATTTAGCTCTTAATTGTCCTGGCTATGCTACTCACAGTTGGAGCTTCTGAATTCAAACCAATGCTGCTTGAGTATTTTTTAAGCCCCGTAAATGTTGCTGATTTCTTTTAGAAACCCATATTGCTACCTTCTGCAGCAATTAGCAGCCAGAGGAAATAATTCAGAAGCCTCGTGAGTGGAGAAAAAGTATTTCCCTGCCCCAGTACTTGAGCTTTCAAATTTGGAGCAGCAGAGGCTCAGATTCTCCATATTTTCAGTGAGCACCTCACTGGCTTCCCTCCAAACCCTGCCTGACATGCAATTATTTTCAACCTATTTCACAGAAGGCTCACCCTATTCATCTTTGTGTGGGTCAAAATTTCCATTAGCTGATAAAAGATTGCACCGTGTGAAATCTATGTCCATAGGGTTCCATGCAATCCTAAACCAAGCGGGGTTCGTTTGTTGTGGTTTTGGTTTTTGTGGCTGTATGTCAAGCTTGGGGAAAGTTATAAAATACAATCTATGCTTTAAAAAAACGTTTCTAATTATAGCTGGGTAGGCAGCAAGGATCTCAGAGGAATAAAACTCCAGATTCGATAATGCGTGGGTGTTCTATATGGAAGGAAAAACTGGACTGATGCTGACGGAGATGGAGAAGATAATGTTCGACCTGTTTCTGGCTCTGTTGCTTATATGACTTACTCTTTTTCTCTCTCTTTATATAAAAAAATTATCTTTTTTTGTTTTATGTGTGGAGGTGAGTGTCTGTGTACATGTGCACCACATGTGTGTCCAAGGTGGTCAGAAGAGAACACTGGAGGCTCTGCATCAGGAATTGAAGGTGTTTCTCAGCTGCCTGATGCATGTGCTGGGGACCAAACCTTCATCCTCGGTTGGAGCAACAAATACTCTTAATTTTTCTATTTTTCATTATTGGGTTTTATGGTCCCACCACCTAGTCAACCAACCCAGAAATCTAAGCCTTGGCTTCACCTTTTCTTTACCCTGCGTTGATTGACAGTCCGTGCTGCTAAGTTTTTTCTAAGTTCCTCTTGATTTGCCCAGTTCTCGTCATAGTCCCGGCAAGTAGACTGAGAAGACTGTCTTCCTTCTCCCCTTTGGCAGCTGGGCAGCTGCTTTGCTCTCTTGCCTTAAGGCTCGATCGTCACTTCCCCTCCCAAATGTGGTCCTACACAGCCAAGGAGGCCTTGCTCAAAGAACCTAATCACATCACTGTGTTCTCCAATGATCTCCTATTGTTCTGGTTTGGATAGGAAGTGTCTATCAAAAAGGGACAGTGTTGAAGACTTGGCCTCCATCTGGTGGAGCCAGTCACTGAGAGGTTGCTGGGTCCTGAAGGTTCTGACTTCACTGTGGAATTAATCTACTGATTGATTCATAATCTGTTGCCATTATTAACAGGATGCGAGGTGTGCCTGATTGCTGGTAGGTGTGTGTGTACTTCTGAAGTGTGTCCTGGCTCTTTCTATTCCCTCTCTCTGCTTCCTGGCTGCTCTGAGGTGAGGGGGCCTTTCTATGCTTTACTGCTGCTGTGCTCAGCCTCCCTACAAACCAGGAACCAGGGAGTCAGCTAATTATGAGCTGAGATAGAACTATAGACAAAAGTTAATTCTGCTTTAAGTTGTTTTCCTTGAGTATTTTGTCAGAGAAACAAAAAAGAGCACTCATTGTTATTGAAAGTTCGAGGTTCCTTAAGGGTGCCTTCAGGATCTGTCCCATGACAATCTCTTCAAACTTAGTACCTTCATATGGCTGATAACTCTATGCTTCTCTCACACAAAGCTCTTTTCCCATCTATCTCTGCTGTCAAGCTCCCTATATATACTGTTCCTTAAGATAATGGCGTGTCTTGCCCCCTGCTGCCACTGAAGAGCCTGGCCTCTAGGATACACTAGGTTTTTTTGCCCAGGTCACAGTGAATGGTAATTAGAATCTCTATACTAATTTTTTTTCAATATTGGGTGGTATTTTTAAATTTCAAAGTGATTGATTTCTAGGATCATTCTAGAATCATTTTCTTCTTAATCCTTTTTATTTGTCTCATCCAAATTCTAATGTAATGGGAACGGCTTGGCAACTTGACTTTATGAAATAGTTTCCAAGCATTGAATCAGTTTTTAGAGAAACACACATGTTCTCTCACTCTTGTGTTTTGCCAATTTGTGTGTGTTTAGTTAAGTTAATGTAATTACAATAAAAATGCAGCCAATACGGGCAGGTTTGCTACTGTACACAACCAATTTGTGGAAAATGTACAAATTAATTCTTAAGGGAAGTGTCTAACATCCCTGAATGTTTTAGGGAGCAAAAGGAAAATGCTGACTTATCCGTGACTTTAACGACCCGCCATTACCTCTAGATTACCCATCTCCTGACAGTAAGGGCGGTTGCATTATTCATTACTACATATATAACAGAATCTATTCAAGTCCAATAGATAATTTTAAATTGATATTGAATGAGATACAAACTTTCTTTAACTCCCCTAACTAGGAAACATAAAATTATTAGCTTCAAATTCTGATACTTAGGATTTTATTTAACTATATTTGTGGTTATGATAAAATTATAGATGAGCTCAGGGCTAGGTACTTTTGATATATTACCCTTCTGTTCTTCAATCAAGTGACTGTACACAGTGCTTGATAAGTAACTGCTGAGAGGTATATATGAACCTACCTGGTACCAGGGGATCACAGGTGACAGCAAGAGTAGATGTTATCACATAAGGCATTGAGCAAAACTTTAAGGTCAGAATATAATAATCTCACTAGTTATAACTCTTCTTTATTTATGAAAATAAAACTTCACGATTATTTATTGGCAATCATTAATCAATAACCATCCCGAAGTCTAAGAGTAACAGTAGATGAGACCCAGGAGGGGCAGCTGTGTCCCTCATCTTCCTTGTTACACTTTCTTGAGAAGCAGGGCATTCGGTGGATTCTCGAAACTTCTTAGCACCATGATTGCGCCTTGAGATAAATGGGAGATAATTGAAGTTTCAGAAGTCAATCACTGTAGTGCTATAGTAGATGATCAGTCAAGGCAAATCCCCATCTCATTTGAATTCCGTCTGAGTGGTAATGTGCACACAAGGCCTGCCGTTGAACTGGCTTTGTCTAGTCCTTGCTGGTTCTGCTTTTTTCCAGCTGTCAGGTCAAAGACCTGATGGATACATAATCGGCATCTCTTGTCCCTGGGACATTTCCCAGGTGGCGGTAGGGGGAAGGACCATTTAGACCTCTCAGAACCAATGGCAAATGATTCTTGGCAATACAAAGAACAAATAGCTCTTTTTGGAAGGTTGTCTATGTGTCCGAAATGGACAATGTGATTTGCATACTTTATCTCACCTCCCACAAGTCCCAGGCAGTGATTAGTGGCTAAAATGAAGGATTTAAGCCCAGGTGAAAAGCTCGGATTGGAATCCCGATCCCTCTACTTAAAACGGGAGAACTTGGGTAAACTATTTAACCTCTGTGTTTCCTCTCCTTCCTGTTAAAAGGGAAGGAGTAAGCATATCCGCCCTGTAAGGCAGAGCTACTAGTTGTGGTCTTACATCTGCTTCCCCACCTTGGGTAGCCAGGCCAGTTGTGCACCCAGCTGGGCTGGAGGGAAGGAGGCTTATCTGGGATGGGTGGGTGCAGTCACAATCTTGGTTTTCTGTGAGTTCGAAGGTAAAGAACACCCAGACCCAGGAATCACTTTGGAGAACTGGTTCAGTTTATTGGTGGGGGCTGGGGAGGTTATTTAAGCCTTTGGAGGGGTGAGTAGGGTCTATCCGGCTGAGTATATACCATTGGGAAGGCCAGGTTACTGGGGATGCCTCATTTGCATAAGGGGAGTTCCAGGTACTGCTGAGTATGACCTTATAAGGAGAAAGGACATTTAACCTGGCTACCAACTCTGTGGTGAGCCACCTCTGGTGAGGCAAGGGTCTAGGGTACAGGGCTATGTGTGTCAAAACATGCAGGTCGCGCCGATCACAGGATAAGATTTCTGGGGTTTGGATATGCCTCTACCCTACTCTTGCTACAGTCCTGTTCCTCCCAGCCCTACAGCTCCCTGGCCTCACTATTACTTAAATATGGCACCTCATTATTATTGCTGTTGGCAGATTTTCTTATTTCTGTTCTGGAGATGAAACAATTTAGTGACACCACATGAGTTACTTGGTCAGTGTCATACGCCAGTGAGGGGCTGCCCGCGCTGACCTATATGTTTCTCTGTCCAGCGAAATCCTTTTGCACATGCGCAGTGTACCATGTTGGCAGCATCGCCAGTCAGAGGTTGGGGTGAGGGAGTGCCAGCTGCACAGCCCAGCACATCTGGTTAGAACCCCAGTTCTTCTGTGTAATCTGTGAATCGTTGGAGAAATTTCACTTACATTTATATGCTGTTCCTCCATCACTAAAATTAGCATAATATCCCATTTTTAGGTTGTAAGGAAGATTAGAGATAATGAATATTTACAACATTGGTCCTTAACAAATGCTTGAAAACGGCTATGTAGATTACAGGCTTGCACCATATATTATGATAAGTAGAGTGGGAATAAAAGTGTGTAACAGTTTAATAGAATACAAATAATTTAGCTTGTTTTCATAAATAAAATATGATGTGTGCATGCAATGGAATATTACTAAACCTTTAAAAAGTAAGGCTTTTGAGTAAGACTTTGGTACACACTACAGCTTAGATGAGCCTTCAGGACATAGCACTCAGTGAAATAAGCCAGGCGCCAAGGGACAAAAGCCACATGATTCTGTTTAAATGAAGCACCCAGAGCAGTCAGATTTGGGTAGACAAAAAAGCAGCATGGCAGAGGAAAGGAGAGAGTGGGGAACTGAGAGGTTCACTTTGGGAAGATGAACGTGCTCTGGACACATACAGTGGTAACGATTGCACCATAGTGGGATGCATTTAATGCTGCCAAACTGCACACTTCAAAACAGTCAGCACAGGGGCTTTTATGTTATTCATATTTCACAACAATGAAAGAGATGGAGGGACATAATGTACTAAGTGGGAAGGGAGCAACTGTTGGAAGTATTAAATTACCATCACTCTCAGGTCCAACTTAGCCTCCCTTAGCAACTGGTTGACGTTTTGTGTTGAATTTCACCCAGAAACTATACACATCTTTACATTTTGTAAGCTTTAGATGGTGTGCATGACTCCTCTACCCACCATGCACGTCTTGGAGTTGGCAGGTGAGCATTAATCACTGTGACTATCATTCAGACAGTACCATCCCCAGTAACACTGCTGGGGACAGCAAGAGAATGTTTTTATTATACACATTACCTTGAAATAACATTTTTTTGGGGGCCAGGAAATTTGACACAGCGCGCACACAGTGTACGATAGAAGGAAGCCTAGCTCAAGGCTGTCAGTCAAGTGCGCTGCACACAAGGTGCATCAGAAAAGCAGAGATGCAAGAATGTAATTAACTATGAAGGTCGTTCTTCACCGGGTGTCATCTGGAACAAAGCTGCTTTCAGTTATTTGGCTTACTGCACTTATACTTCACATTCCCACTTTTATCAGCCTCCCTCTCCATGTGGTGTTTAGAAATCCTATAAGATGTTATTTTAAAAGATACGGTCTATTATGTTCAAATTGCTCTACTCCAAACTCGACTCAGAATCATTCTGAATTTTGAAACACAGCATGTGACACCAAAACCTCTTCTCTCCTCTCCCCTTCCAATTACTGTAATGTTAAAATTGGGGAAAAAATTTAATATATCCAGAAATTCTTGGATGTCTCGGTATTCCTCCTATTTTACAATATTATGTGGTATTTCTCTCAATTAAAAATAATCCTGGCAAGGACTATAAAAATGAACATCATGACCATTTTAAATGTGTGGTTCGATAATGTTCAAGATATCAATAATGTGTATGTCAAAATACACACACACACACACACACACACACACACACTTTCAGAACCATTTTCAGCTTGGAAAGTGTATCTCTCTTCAGCAGGACAGAGTGATAGGATGACTCAAAGGTTGGGAGTACTTGCTGCTCTTCCAGAGGACCTCGCTTTGGTTCCCAGTACTCATAGATAGTGGCATAAAACTGTGTGCAGCTTCAGCTCCAGGACACCCAGTGCCCTCTTCGGTCCTCCACAGGCACCTGCAGTCACACTGACACACACATACACAAAAAATAAAAATTAATATTTTGAAAAAGTGCAAAGGGAATGCATCACTGGTCCTGGCAACTATTACTCTCTTTTCTCTGTGATTTTTGTTCGTTTGGTTTAGTGGGACAGAGTCTCACTATATAGCTGAAGGTGCTTCCCAAAGGCCTGCTTCTGCATCCTGAGTGGGAGGATTACAACCATGTACCACTACACTGGCTGTCTCTAGGATTTTTTGACTGCTCCAGGAACCTCAGTTAAATGACATCATATGTATTCAAGCTTTTGTACCCAGTTTGTGTCTCTTTGTATAGAGTTCTCAGTAGCCACACGTGTTGTAAGAGATGCCGACGTTTCCTGCCATTTGAAGGCTTAGTAATGTTCTGTTTAATGTGCTTACCACACTCTGCTTATTCCTTCATCCATTGCTGAGTACTAATGTGACAAATGCTTTTCCAAACCTGTGCACACAGACCCCTAGCATTTCTTGCTCTCTGTTAGTGTAGATGCTCATTCACAAGCACGATCACCGGGACATATGGTAACCAATTGGTGATTGTTTGAGGAATTACCACACTGCATTTCACAGTGTATCATTATTATTATCATCATCATCATCATCATCATCATTATTATTATCATTACACTTCCACCAACGGTGTGTAAGAGTTCTAGACTCTCCAAATCCTTGAAGGAATCTTGTTCTATCATTATTAGCAACCCAGGAGTCTAAGGAGCTTTGACTTATTCTGTTTAATTTGCATTTTTCATGATTAGTAATGTTGGGCATCTTTTCAGGCACACATTAGCTGTCTGTTTTTGGAGAGATGTCTGTTCAAGTGCTTTGCCCACTTTTAAGAATTTGTTGTTAAGGTTTAGAAGTTCTTCACATAATCAAGATATTAATTTGTAAAATTTGTCTCCCACCTTATGGGTAACGTTTTTTAGCAAACTGATGTTCTTTTTGCACAAACTTCAAAACTGTTCATGAAGTGTGACTAACGAAGTTGTCAAATTGTTGTCTGACTCTTTGGTATCATATGTAAGCAGTTATTGCCAAGTACATCATGAAAATTTTACACTATATTTTCTTCTGAGAGTTTCCCAGCTGTACGTTTAACTCAGAGGACTCAGGGCTAAAACTTTACATACAGTATTAAGTAAAGATCCGAGGCCACTTTTGCTTTGCCAGCACCATTTACTCAGAGAATGGTCCTCTACTCTTGCATGATCTTGGCCTCCATGTAGATAAAGGGCCTTTAACCACAAAGGAAATGGATTATTTCTGTCTTTCTAGTCTATCTTATTATCTCTGTGTCTGTCCTTCCACCACAGTTTCAATTAGTTCTGAAGTGCAAGGCCTCCAGCTTGATTCTGATTCCCCATGATTGTGTCCCCACCCCTTTCAATAGCTGATTTGACAAAATTTTGTCCTTATACATTGCACACTCCAAAACGAATATTTTCTTCAAAATTAACTTATTTAAAATTATGCAGAAAACAGCATATGAACTTGTAAGTCAAAGTTACAATAATGTTAACTTCTTTGGCGTTTTGCTTGATATTTTAAAAGAATTATTATTTCTTTGAGAATTGCATAATTATATTTTGAACATAGTTATCCCTCTCCCTCACTTCCTCCCAGATCCTTCTTCTTTTACATACATATCAAACTGCATTCTAGTTCTTTTTAAGGCCATTGGGTTGAATTTGTGTTGCCACCCACTCTTTGGGGTATGGCCATCCACTGGACTGGTCTTTTGCTAACTCACCCTCTCCAGCAGCGATCATGAGATCTTCAGATAGGGATTTACTTCGTGCTTAACTTCCCACTGCGTGCTAGGATTTTGTCTGGCTTGAGGTTACATAGGTCTTGTGCACGCTGTCATAACCACTGTGATTGTGCAACTATGCTGTTATGCCGTGAAAATATTCTTCTGTTGTAATCATCCACACCCCTGACTCTTACAGTCATTCCTCCCCCTCTTCCTAGTGATCCCTCAACTCTGGGAAGAGAAGGTTTAGATGTCCCACTTAGGGCTGAGCAGTGTTGTGGAAGCATAAGCCGAATAAACCCTTTCCTCCCCAACTTGCTTTCTTCATGGCATTTCTTCACAGTAACCCTAAGCACCTCTTATTTCTCTTCTCCTGTTCACAGTCTTTCTCCCTTCATGTTCCGTTCTTTCAGATACCTTTCTTATTTCAATACTTCCTGTCTAAGATAGCATTTGCTCTGTGAGGTAAAAACCTTCCAAATTCCCTTTAATGAGGATATTTGTTAATAAAATGAATATTTATTGGAACTTCTTGCTCGAGAGAATCCTGCTAAGCACAATTCTCTGGCAGTAATTCTGTCTTCTTAACCTCTGAGGGCACGTCCCCTTTTCCTATCAGTCACTTACGGATCACTGTCACTTCTTTGTAGGTTTTTTTCTTCTTGAGTACTTTTAAGATTCTCTATTTTTATTCTATTAAAGCTCAAAATTTTAGTCCTAAATTTAGTGTGTTGATCTTGTTTATTTATAATCGTTGGCTCTGAGAAATGGTGTGTTTTGGGAAATACAGTAGCTGCTCAGGGACTCAGGTATGTGTAGGACTTCTTGAGTCCCTCCCCATTCATCCTTTGTGGGGTGTGATGAGCAGGTCTTGTGTGTACAGTCATAGCTCATGTATGCAATACCACTGGCATCTCCTGCAAATAGAGTTTCACTCCAGATTTTAGAACATTCGGCTGGTTGCTGGCTGTTGATTTCTCATGATTGGAATCTCTATCTTGCACCTGTTCCTGTCTGCCCGTTTTTATTTGCTTGTTTGTTTATTTTCTTTTTTCCATTCCTTTGGATTGCTCGTTTCCCCTTTCATTCCAGTTTGTCTTTATGGGTTTTGAAATGTCATGTATTTGAATGGTTGGCCTCATGTTTTAATGTATATGCCTAACTTCAAAACATTGAAACATTAATGTCTTTATCTTATATTAGGATAATGTGTACGTACATGTTTGAAGCTCTTTCAAGCCACTATAGTCTCTCCCACACCATCCTTTCCTGCAGTTCTATAATCTTCCTTCCTTCCTGGCCATAGATTTTTTTTCCATCCTAAATGAGGCTCATCTATTTGGGCCCCAAGCTTTCTGCTAACTGGTTTCTCCACTAACAAACACTTTCTACCTGTGATTTCAGTCCTTCAAGTTCTTGCTCAATACTAGACCCTTCTTCACTTCTTGCTTAAAGTCTCTCTGCCATTTGAGCTCTTACTAGCAGCCTCACTGCCTCATCCCCATCCTCACCTCCCTGTACCACTATTACTCTGAGGATCTTAAGTAACATACTGCAACTCTGCGTGCTCCTCCTCCACCTGAAGTGAAGGGCCAAGAGAAATGAGATTTGTTATTTGATGTTTTTAAGTAGCTGTAGCCCAGTCCCCAGGACAGTTTTAGAGCTTAATAATTAATCGTTAAACATTCAACAAACTCAGATCCAAAACTCATAGAGGAGCAGCCAGAGTTTTATCAGAGGAATGAGGCAAGGCTGGGTGAGGACAGGGATGTTATCAGGCTTCTCTTGAAGCATTTTTGACAGTTTCGTTTCTACTCTTCCTCCTAGTGTGAGCCCTCTACCTGGTCTTGATTTAAAATGTCTTAGGTATGAGTGTTCAATATGAGTATTTTAATCTAGTTAGACTTTAGTTCACATGCACACATGTGCACACACACACATGCACACACACACACGTGAGTGTACACACATGTATGAGAATAGAGATTGGATAGAACTGGCGACAGGGGAGGATGATACCATTATCATTAACACTGTGCCCATCCTTGAGGCTTCCATTGCATACTTAGAAAGGGGCCTCACAAGATGGCTCAGCAGGAAAAGGGCTTGCTATGCAATTGTGAGGGCCTGAGTTTCATGCCTGGACCACATATAAAGGAGAACCAATTCCACAAAGTTGTCTTCTCATCTCCATAAGTGGCCCCCACCTCTCCCTCCTCTCTTTCCCCTCCCCACTCCAGCTATTTCACGCACGCTAATAGTAATACATATAATTTAAAACTATTTCTAAAGAAAATTGTTTTAAAAATAAAGTTCACTTTTAAAAAGGCACAAAAGGGACTTGCAGAAAATATGAATGAGCCTACTAATGTCGAAAATAAAATAAATGAACTATAATAATCATGTGTATGTCTATACATGAAAATATTTTGGGAGAGATTATACACTAAACCATAAAAGAGCTATTAATACAGTGAAAACCATATTACAACTACAAAAGAGAACACAGCTACTCATCAATAACCATTTACCTGGCATGCGCTGTATATATGTTATACTTTGCAAATGTTTAATAAACACCAATTCATTTAATTCTCAAACTGACTTATTAGGATGGATATCATTGTCCTTAATTTTTAGACGATGAATTTTACATATAAAATGTTAGACTTTGCTGAGGAAAACAGCTCTAACAAATAGTAGAGGCAAAATTTGAATTCCCTTTTTTTTTTCTGGCTCTGAACTCTGTGTACTTATCTTTGATAATAGTTATTATTACAAATATATATTACTTTACGGTTTGAAAAAAAAAATCATGTCTTAAATCTACCCCCAAATAGCAGCAGCAGTGGTACAGTAATGTTAGCAGCAGCAAACACATAGCTAATTCTATGTAGAACCTGGCTACCAGTGAAAGAAGCCTTCAGTCTCTCATCCCCCAACTTCCATTACCACTGAACATCTTTTCAAATCCTTTGTATCCATGAAAGACCAGCGTCTTCTTCATGTCTGTACCCTACCTCAGCAAGTTCTCAGGATTCTAAAGCTCATCTCAGTCCTCACACAGACTTCCGTATCTACTTCCTCTTTCTTTACCATCTGATCTGTCCATGTTAGAAACACACATTCCTCTTGTCTAGCTGCCAAGTATAAAACAATGGGACAAGCATCTGCCTTGGGTGGCCGAAAGCTGAATTGGATGTGTCCGGATACAGGATGGATTGTACCCCAGGAAACCTATCACAAATTGAAGATGTGTAAAAGGAGAATTCAAGCAATAAGGATAATGTGAAGAACATTACAGCTTAACTTAGGCTATTTTTTATGCATCCCAAACTCATATTTGGGCAAAATAACCTAAGGAAAGTATACTGGTCACTAAAGTGTGGCTATTTCCTGCCATGTACTGAATATTGTATAGGAAGTAAAATACAGAACAGGGTATGTTTTCGCTTTCAATGCTAGTAACACCAGTGATCTAAAGGAGAGCATGGTATGAACATTATAGAATAAAGAATCCCAGGGCTTCCTTGCCTATGGGGAAGCTTAACATTTGTGTTGTTTTAAAGAATGTCCACATGAGCTGCTTGCTGCACTCCATATTTTCTACAACGTGGTGGCAGCTGTCCTTTAGCCTTGGCTTTGAAGGCTGACAAAAATCTAACAATTAAATTTGATAAAAAAAAATAGTTTAAAATCATCACCCATGCTCCAAGAAAAATGTTTGTGGGTGTCAGAGTTGGAGAATGGCACCACACATTGCTCCTTTGACACCCAGGGGTATGTTTTTGGTGATAAGAACTTAAAGGTTCTTTTACTCTCAGCTGCATGCTGTTTTTGTAGCTGCTTGCTGACTGTGATGGTAGCTGTTGGCTGTGCTAGGCTACAAATACGTTTCTATGTAAAAACTTGGTGAAAAATCGAATACACACAAAGTTTAAAGGCAAGAGAAAGCTTGTAAAAGAAAACTTGGTGTCCACAGTAGGTACACTGTGGAGAGTTTGTTAGTTTAAGAACGGAAGCAAACATCAAGATGTTTGAAGAGCTTACCATAAAATGATGCAAGATGAATCTTTGTTCCTGCAATAAACTTGAGTCAGAAGAACAAATAAAGGCATCTAGAAGGTTGCTCAACTCTGGATTCTATGAAAAGGTTTTTGCTCCTGAAAAACACTTTTGAAATCAAATATCTTGACCAACATACCATGACAGCTCAAAGGGCCCCCAGTGTCCACATTTATGACCAAGTAACACAAGATTTATGTGCTAAGTAACACAAGAAAAAAGAAAACTAAGTCATTTTTAATTGAATAAAATAGTCTTTTTTGTGGCAACCAACAGATTGGGAAAAGATCTTTATTAATCCCACATCTGATAGAGGGCTAATATCCAATATATACAGAGAACTCAAGAAGTTAGACTCCAGAGAACCAAATAACCCTATTTAAAAATTGACCATGCAGAGACTACTCCACCTGGGGATCCATGCCATAATCAGCCACCAAACACAGATACTATTGCATATGCCAGCAAGATTTCGCTGAAAGGACCTTGATATAGCTGTCTTGTATGAGACTATGCCAGTGCCTGGCAAATACAGAAGTGGATGCTCACAGTTATCTATTGGATAGAACACAGGGCCCCCAATGGAGGAGCTAGCGAAGGTACCCAAGGAGCTGAAGGGGTCTGCAACCCTGTAGGTGGAACAACAATATGGAACTCTCCAGCACCCCCAGAGCTCGTGTCTCTAGCTTCATATGTAACAGAAGATGGCCTAGTCAGCCATCATTGGGAAGAGAGGCCCCTTGGTCTTGCAAACTTTATATGTCCAAGTACAGGGAAAGTCCGGGTCAAGAAGTAGGAGTGGGTGGGTAGGGGAGCAGGGCGGGGGAAGGGCATAGGGAACTTTCAGGATAGCATTTGAAAGTAAATAAAGAAAATATCTAATAATAAAAAAAAATATATATTTTCTTTAAAAAGGATAACAGAGCTAAACAGAGTATTCTCAACTGAGAAAACTGGAATGGCCAAGAAGCACCTAAAGAAATGTTCAACATCCTTAGTCATCAGGGAAATGCAAATCAGAACGACCCTGAGATTCCACCTCACACCAGTCAGAGTGGCTAAGACCAAAAACACAGGTGACAGCAGATGCTGGCAAGGATGTGGAGAAAGAGGAACACTCCTCCATTGCTGGTGGGATTCCAAGCTGCTATAACGCTCTGGAAATCAGTTTAGCAGTTCCTCAGAAAATTGGACATAGTACTACCTGAAGACGCAGCTATACCACTCCTGGGCAAATACCCAGAAGATGATCCAACATGTAATAAGGACACATGCTCCACTATGTTCATAGCAGCCTATATTTATAATAGCCAGAAGCTGGAAAGAACCCTGTTGTCCCTCAACAGAGGAATGGATACAGAAAATGTGGTACATTTGCACAATGGAGTACTACTCAGTTATTAAAATCAATGATTTAATGAAATTTGCAGGCAAGTGGGTGGAACTTGAAATTATCATCCTGAGTAAGGTAACTCAGTCACAAAAGAACACACATGGTATGCACTCACTGATAAGAGGATATTAGCCATCCCATATACAGTCACCAAACCCAGGGCGCTATTGTGGATGCCAGGAAGTGCTTGCTGACAGGAGCCTGGTATGGCTGTCTCCTGAGAGGCTCTGCCAGAGCCTGACAAATCCAACGGAGAATGACAGCCACCAACCAACCAGAGGACTGAGCGTTGGGTCCCCAGTGGGGGAGTTGGAGAAGGGAATGAAGGAACTAAGGGGGTTTTCAGTACCATGGAGGGAACAACAGTGTAAATCTACCAAACCCCCTGGAGCTCCAGAGGACTGGACCACTAACCAAAGAGTACACATGGCTCCGGCCGCATATGTGGCAGAGGATGGCTTTGTTGGCATCACTGGGAGGAGAGGCCCTTGGGCCTAATGCCCCAGTGTAGGGGAATTCCAGGGTGAGTAGACAGGAATGTGTGGGTGAGAGAGCACCCTCATAGAGGCAGGGGGAGGGGAGACAGATGGGGGGATTGAAGGGGAGACCTGGAATGGGGAAAACATTTGTAATGTAAATAAAGAAAATATCCAATTAAAGAAACCCTAAATTAAAAAAAAAAGAATCTGTTATGGTGTGTTTTAAAGTGCAGCAAGTGGAACAAGTGAGGAAGAAAGTTGACATGGAATCGTAAGACTGAGATTTAGAATTGGAAGAAATCTGGGGACATGTTTTAGGGGGTTTTCATTGTGAAATATAGGTAAAGGTCCTTATTAGGTCCTTAGATTATGTTTGTAAGGTGTACTTGATTATTTTTCAAGATAATGTTAAGTAATGGAACTCTATCTGGACTGGTTTGTGAGGTCTCTGCTAGAGACATCATTTTCTGTGTTATATTTCATATATCCCTACACATTGTAAAGTCTCCCTACACATTGTCAGTCTCCCTCTGCCCTGTCTCACATCCCCCAACAAGTCATTTTCCTATGGATGTATTTTAAATAATGTATGCCTTAATACATATGTTATTTTATATATTTTATACATTATATATGAATATATTATATAATATAAGATATATTCATTATATACCATATAATGCATATGCTATATATGGACCATATAACATACAATATGTAATTTATTATGTTATATAATGATATTAAATATAATGTATATCATACATAAATTATATGTGTGTCTATTATATAATATGTAGCATATGTATTATATAGTATATGTATTATATAATATGCTATATATCCTTCTATATGTATTGCATAATATAGTATATAATATACAATATGTTATAATAATTAAATATAATTGTATTATATATAGCCATATAATATAAATAATTACATATTAACATATAATATATACAACAGCTGTAAAATATAATAATTTATATTGTACATATTATATATATGTAATTTAAAGTCTACTTTCCTGTTTTGTTGCCGCCGCTGCTGCTGCTGCTGCTGCTGCTGCTGCTGCTGCTGCTGCTGCTGCTGCTGCTGCTGCTGCTGCAATTGTCATTAGAATGTTTGTTTAACATCTACAGCTTCTGGATTTGATCCCTAGCATTGCACAAGCATACAAATTGAGTATGGGGCATATAGTTGTCAATCCAGCACACAGGAGGTAGAAGCACGAGGACCAAGTGTTTCAGATCATCCTCAGCTACATAGAGAATTCAAGGTCAACCTAGCCTCACAACACAATCACAACAATAACGACCTTTAAAGGTTTCCAACAGCTGTGTGCATGGTCTGCTCCCCGCTGTATTTCCCCTTCTGAAGAGACAATCCTCCTTTTTTAATTTGGGGCTCTAAACTGCAGTATTATTCTACTATCTATTAAAAACTTGATCAACAAGCATACCTGAATTCTCCATAACACAGGTAAAAACAGGAAGGTAGCAGAACCCCACCTCACCCCAACATTCACTCTTTGTCCTTATATAGTTTCTATCTTCTGATACAGCTCATCGAGATTATTTCTTTAACATGGGGCGATGTATAGAACCACAATTTTATGTCAGTTGTCAAGCCACAGTCTTCCCTAATAAGGGAAGGATTGATACCAGTTCTAGTACAATTTGATGGTGGAATTTCCTTTACAAAATTCTCCACAAATGTTTGGCTATGTACTTTTCCAAATATCTGGAGTTGGTTGGGCAGGAAGAGAAGGCTTGTTCCTTTTTAAAGTGTCTCCTCACATTCTTGGGCAAGCCTCCTTATAGCAGACCATTGAACTCCTTGAACTCTCCCCCAGGAGTCCATTAGCTTTGATTCCAGGGCTGGCCAGGTGAAGGGCTCTTTAATTCCACTTGTGTATATGCATTTTTAAAATTTTTTCTGTACAGAATTTCCAAAATCTTTTGCAAAGTCTGTCTTATTAGCATTGAAGATTTCTCACATATCAGTTACAAAAATAGTATTAATCTTAAATGAAATAAAATTATGTCCTCAATTGCAGAGACTAACATGAAAGTTAAGCTTCAATATTGAATCAGACGCGTGCACTCATGCACACACACACACACACACACACACACACACACAGAGTCCTGATGTCTAAGGCTACTATGATGCTAAGTCTTGTTCTGAACTTACGGTGAACAGTTAGTTCAAAGCTTTCAGAGTTTCATGTTATTGTGAGAGGTTTTTCCTTGATGGTTATTGGTTGTTTACCTCAATATCCCATTCAAACTCTTGGTTCCATGTGAGACGTACCGTTAAATCTTAACCTCTTTATCTTGTGACTCTTTTCAAGAAACCATCAGGTTGGTTTAATAATTAAGCAATAACAGGATTTACACAATGTCAAAGATAACCCATGAGAAATTATAGTTGAAATATATTTAATTCCCCCATTGTCTCACTCCTCATGATTTATGATTATGAATGAAAAGAAGAAGAAGAAAAAAACAATTGTATGCTATCCATTTCATATCACTGAGTATTGCCTACTGGATAACTGTTTTTAGTAATACAGACAACAGAATTGGGACATATTTCACATCCTAATAAAATTTGCTTGGTTTCAAATGCAGACACGTTCAGAAGTTCTGAGTTGAGTTTTTAATGTGTTCCATCTCCAAAATGAAGGTCAGCTTTGTAGACAGATATTCTAGCAACAGAATATGTCGGGAGCCACGACCTTTAAATATCGTTTCACGACATTGCTGAAGCAATTCTCTCTTGTCTTCTTGTTCATGATTTTATAGGATCCCTGTCTAGTGGGGAACTAACATACGATTTCCCAGGAGCCTCTGCTAAGATCCCTAAGCCTTTCGCCTGGCTAACAACAACCCTGCATTTACGTTTTGAAGGAAAGAGAAACCTCAGCCTAGCATCTCATCAGCTTAGCATCTCACCCGACCATGTTGTGTTGTTGTTTAACAGAAAAGATGACTCCACAGGCTGAGTGCTCCTCAGCGGAAACTCCCACCCCTGAGGACGAGCAACAAGTGGGACGGATGATGGCAAAGCGGGCCAAGATCATCAGGGAGCTGATACAGACGGAGAGGGATTACCTCACGGATCTCGAGCTGTGCCTTAGAGAAGTGGTCCAGCCGCTGAGAAGCAAGCAGGTGAACGCGAGCTTGAGATGGCTCTTCTTTTTCTAGTATCTTCTCTCATAGTCTTAACAGACAGAGCAGCACTGTGAAGTCCACGCACCAAACGTCAGTGGGGTGATGGGTGTTTCTTTCTCAGGGTTCCTAGTCCTAAATTCAGAGAAGAAATCAATGGGTTATAATTCTGGTACGGAGGAGCGGAAGTTCTGTCTCCTTGTTTACAAGAGGAAACAATATTCTCAAATCGGGTGGGAAAGAAATTCATAGATTTGGTGTTGTTTGTTTGTTTGTTTTTGTTTCCTCCACTATGAACTATTTATGTTCTTCCTTTTGGGATTTAATCCCCCAAATTTGGAAAATGGGTTTTCAGCAGTGTTGGGAACAAGTTATTTAATTCGGCGATGATCATGAATTCAAAAGAGAAAATGGATGTAAGACCCACTCTCACCTCTCAAGAGCTCACTTAAACTTACAACTACTTGGCTAAGTAAAATTCAACATAAAATTAACCTGGATGTTAGTAAAAATATTTCTCCTTTAACAGGGTTGGACCTAAACAATACTCCATGTTTATAAATGAATAATTCTTCCCCGTTAAAGGATGTTTCAGGGAATCATTTTGTAGGATGTTCAGCTTAGAATAGGAGTACACAGTTATTTCACTGATTAATTCATCACTTATTAAACGCGTGGTCATTGGTACTGTTTTCAGCTCTGGGACCTTGTGAGGTGTACTCTTTAATGCAGGTGACAAGGTCATACAATAACAAACAAACAATGAAGATGGAAATATATTAGGTGGCATTAAACACAGCAAGTAACTCAGGGGAAGGGGTTGAAGTGTGGGGAGAGGGTGGTGGGGCTTCCATTCCATGTGGGGTGATCATCACAGGCATTTCTAATGCATCAGAGCAGGCGAGGGAAGTCAGAGAGGGTGAAGGGAGGGTGGAGAACAGAGGAAGAGCCCCTGCAGAGTGGTGAGTGGCTCTTGTGTACAATCCAAATTCTTCAACCACAAAGGGAAAGCAAGTGAGAAGGCACTCAAAGAAAACCACCTACCTTGATTGGAGACTTTCCATATACCAGTGGACTTATCTACACAAACAGACACTGACATACAGACACAGTCATAGACAGACAAATAAAGACACAGACACACAGACATACCAACACACAGACATACAGACACATACACAGTCACAGACATATAGACACACACACATAGACACAGTCATAGGCACAGTCACAGATACACACAGCCATACAGACACGTAGACATACAGACACAGTCATAGATAGACATAGAGTCTCAGTCTCACATAAACACACACACAGGCACACAGACAGTCACAGACACACACACACACACAATCATAGTCACAGATACAAATGTAGACATAGTCACAGACGTAGATACACACAGAGACATTCACAAACAGACACAGTCACAAACAGACACACACAAACACAGGCACAGACAGACACATGTAGACACAGACATACAGACACAGTCACAGACAAACATAGGAACATACAGAGACACAGACATAGATACAGTCATACACACATATAGACACAGACACAGGCACAGACACATACAGTTAAGAGTCACAGATGCAGTCACAGGTACAGGCACACATAGACACAGTCACAAAGACAGTGTCACAGTCACATGTATAGACAGTGACAGTCAGACAAATAGACACATACATCTTCATTTCAGATGTGCAGTCTTATAAATATATTTTCATTCAATAGCTTATTGTAATCTTTTCATGACTTCTAATTCTTCTAAATGTTTTTCTGCTATTACTGATCTCTATATAAACATCTTTTTTTGGTTTTTCTGTCTGTTTACCCCCTTAGGATAGATCCTCAGAAATAGAATTGTTAGAAAGCACATTAGGGGCCAGCATGGCGGCACATGCCTTTAATCCAACAGTTGGGAGTCAAAGGAGGGTCGGTCTCTGAGTTCCAGATCAGCCTGAAATACGAGAGTTCCAGGCTAGACAGGGTAACATAGAAAGATGCTGTCTCAAAAGCAGTGTAATTACATTGTTTGGCTGTTTGGTTTTAATGTTAACTGCCAATCAAAATTCAATAGTTCTGATTTTTATTCCTATTAATGGTTAAGAGGTCTTTTTTCTGTATCATTCCTCCTGAAAAACATCTGGCATATTTCTTAATGTCTATCTATTTATCTCTTTTATATTCCTAACTTTTTAAAGTTATCATTTACATACCTCCTCACTATTTTATAACACCTTTTTGAATATTCTGTTTTCTTCCTACATGTTGTGAGTAACTTTAAGTTTGTCTTTTACCTTCTAACTTTGGTTCTGTTTTTGTTTTGTTTTGTTTCTTACTGTATTTGCACATTTGGTTAAGGATTTAATTTCTTAGTATGTACCTACAATTATAAAACTACTACTAGTCAGTTGTACTAACAACAATCATTATAACCCCACCCCACCTCCTCCAGTATATATAACCTTTAGAAGCAGAGGATCTGTTGCCCCCCTCACCGCACTCGCGCATGTGTATGTGTGTGTGTGTGTGTGTGTGCACATGTGTGTGTATTCACATGTGTTGGGCACATGTTTGTGAGTAGTACTGGTATATGTGAAGGCCCAGGGTCTTCTTCAATTGCTTTACATTTATTCATTAAGATGGTCTTACCTCTGAACCTGTAGATCACCCTTTGGGCTAGACTTAGCTTACTCTGAGAATTTCATGTCTCTGCCCACCAAGGGTGAGAATAACCAGCTCGAATTTTTTGAGAGTATAAGGATACTGATCAATCTCTTCGACCTCCTATTTCTTAATAAGGGGTTCTTCACATAAATACCATAAAAACATTCACTTACAAAGAGGTGTGGCAGTGCCAGTTTGTGAAGGGATGTTTGACGCAGAAGAAGCGTTACAGACTATTCTCAGGGCAGATGGCCATGGAAAGCATTTATGAGGGCTTCCCTATGTGTGGTTAACTTCAGCTGTCCATGATGCAAATCACAAGGCTCAGTTCCTCTCGCATTTGCCATGTTATTCTAATGACGCCGTTTAAAACTTGATTTTTTTTTTACAGTTCTCTTTGCTTAGGTAACACAAGATTACTCACCCTCCTCACTGTGAAGTTCAGCTTTGTAACAGACATTCAAACGTCATATCTGACTATGTTGAATTTTAAATTCGTTTCGCCTGTCTCCTACTTCCTAAAGTTTTAATTTGTGATTGAGTAGTAGTCGCTCCAGAGTGTCTGTAACTCTTACAAACACAGTCAGGAGTGTAGAAGTAGCCGATAGATGCTGTCGGTTCATTAACTGATCAACTCTTCAGGGTCCCTTACCTCCTTCATATCTTTCTTCTTCCCTGCTGGGCAGTGCACACTACCCACCTGCCCTCAATTACTGCCAGCATGGTTATGAGCACATGAGTTTCAAGTCACCATGAGAACAACTGGAGTTAAATCTGAGGCAAACAATGCTTTGTTAAACCTGACATTGTGTGTGTGTGTGTGTGTGTGTGTGTGTGTGTGTGTGTGTGTGTGTGTTAGACTGGGGGTGATGATATAAAGTTGCCTGAGCCATCATCTTTTGTCTATGTAAACTCAGACCACTGCCAGTAAAACAAGGCATTTTGTGTAAATGAGGAATGAAAGAAGAGAATGGCCCACCCAGGGAAGCACCACATTCCATAGTTCAGCTCAGTGAACAGGGTGTGAATGAATAAGTAGATTCAGCCCTTGACTGACAATTTTCCTCTTACAGTCATAGTGGCAAATTTTTACCTTCCCTGACACAGGTCTTCATTGACCTGAAAACGGGCCACATTTCCCTTAATGACATTGTCTAGAAGGCCAAAGAACCCACAACATTCAATGTGGGAATATTTCATGAAAAAGCAAGGTCTAGTTATCATCTCAGTGAGAGGAGAGTCTCTATGGTTTTTGGCAGTAAATCAAACTATATCAAACCAGCATAAACCAAACTCACAATGGGCCTATATTCTATGTGCAAGGAAAGGGCAAAGGACGGTTGAAGATAATAGAGGAATTTGGATGCACATTCTTATTTTTGTTTGTTTTTCAATGTCTAATACTCACATATTATAAAAGTACTAAAGACTTCAAGGGGCCTATGCCAGTCAGCCAGTATTCATTGTCCTTCTCTAGAGCAGTGGTTCTCAGCATGTGGGTTGAATGTCTAGTTCACAGAGTCACCTAAGACTATCTGAAAACACAGATGTTTATGTTATAGTTCATAACACGAGCAAAATTACAGTTATGCAATGAAAATAATCTTATGGTTGGGGGTCACCACAACATGAGGAACTGTATTAAATGGCTGCAGCATTAGGAAGGTTGAGACAACCACTGCCCTAGAGGCAAGACAGATACAGTTTTGTTTTGTTTTGTTTTGTTTTGTTTTGTTTGTTTTCTACCCTTCCAAGGGTATGCATATTTCCCTTGCCTTTGCTTATAGGTCATCTAATTGTGTACTTTGCCCTTGAAATAGTATGGTTCCTAGAAAGTAGCAAGAAAAAATAATCTGTAATTTCATGTTGGCACCAGCTCATTGGAATCTTCTGTTTAATTTTGCATATACTATGTGGCAACAACTTTGTTAATAAAACTTATAAGAAAAATATTAGGAGGGGGGATGGGCAGATGTCGCAGTTGATAAAGCATTTGGCATGCAACCAAGAGGACTCTAATATACCATGAAATCTGACCTCATCTATAGCCCCAGCTGTGGTGTAAGCAGCAAGGAAGATCCTTGGTGAGATAAGAGGCCGGCCATTATAGCCAATCTGTGGGTTCCAGATTCAGTGCGGAAAATGGTTTAAAAAAATCATGTGGGAAGAAATAGAGGAAGGAGCCTAACAACAACGTCTGGCCTCTCCACCTGCTCACACAAGTTAGTGTATATGCATACACTCATGCACATGGCACACACACACACACACACACACACACACTCACACACACACAGAGTATAAAAAAATAAAAGAAAATGAGTGATATACACTAAATCATCTATAGTCCTTTTGTTCAGAAAGAAATATAACAAACATAAAATTTACATTTATATATAAAAATAAGCATGATAAATTAACACAAACATATGCAAATGTTTTCGAAGTTTGGATACAGGTTAGAACATTTTCCCTGTGGAGAATATATTCATTATTAGTTCCTTTCTTAAACAAGAAGTATTGAGTAGGAAAAAATGGTTCTTTGTAATTTATTTAGAGATTGTGAGTTTGGAGAAAATCATGTTCATGTTACCTAAACACAGATCACAATTTACAATGGTTTTGACACACCTAAACTGGTAGGTTGTTTGAGGTCCCATTGCAGAGTCTAGGTTGACTTCTTGTTCTATGTAACATGTCACACAGATACACGCCTAAAATAACTCTTAGTTCTTTCTGGTCCCCTACCCACCCCTCTCCCCAGCTCAGCTGCTCAGCCCAATACTTATAACAAGAATTCAGAGTTTAAAACATAATGAGATCTTGCTGCTGTTGTAGGACAAAAACCAAATTACTATTACGGTAGCTTGCTAGAAGATAGGATTAAAGAACAAGCAGAACTATTTTAACTTGTGATGATCAAAACACATTCAACTTTTCCAGTTAGAAGGGTGGTACTTAGAAGCAGTCACTGTCTGATAAGCTATTTTTCTTAAAGCTGTTTAATAAACTTTTGTCTATATAATCATGAGAGGTATATATATATATGGGTCAATGTTTGGTCATGAACTTTTGTTCCACAGAAAAAAATTCTTGTCCAAATTGTCTTATCTTGTTGTTCTCATCAAAAGACATTGTAAACTATGTTTATTTTGCTTAATAAGCAGCCATGGGATATTTTCTTTCTCTCTTATCTATCTAATGCCCAGCTACAATTTTCATCTCTGTCCACTTTCGAAAATTTCAAGTTGTAATTTAGATCTAAAATTGTCCATTTCAGTCTAATGACCACAACTTTAATCTTAAAGTGAGTTACTGTCTAAAGTCCCTTTGGTTCCATGACAGCACTCTGAACTAAGTGGAATGAGTTAGTTGAGTATTTTAGATGTGCCTTAATTGTTCAATCACTATACTTCATAATGTAGCCTACCCTACTGCCGGATCCAGCATGGTTGTATAAGGGGAGGGGTGACGCAGTTCCTGCCTCTGGAGTATCGCCAGGCCGTTGATCTCCATGATCCCCACATATGCTGATGGTCACTGTTGGCCTGAGGCTGATCTGCTCTCTTATATTTTACTTTCAATCTCTCTGGGGAATAGATTTTTCCTATTACTCAGAGCTAATCATGCCATAATAAATGAAACAGGCGCAGTTCTCCAGATTATGGAATGGAGGTGGTCAGGAAACTGCAGGATGAAGAAAAGGTCTTCTGCTTGGCCTTTAAAGGCCATAGAAAAAGGTCTAGACAACATAACACAAAGGCCCTAAAAGCCTACCTGGTCCTTTGTAGAAATTGTTCATTGTGAGACTTGAGCTTGAATTTGGAATCGTGAGGAGATATATGTACCCTCTGGTCCAATGACTGCTGTTTTAATTAGCCAGGGTGAACTTGGAGACATCAAGGTTAGAGAGTTAAAGTGGTTCTCAAGAAGAAAAGGTGTGGAAAGGAATCTATAGAAAACAAGCAAATGATAGATGGGTTATTTTATAGAAGAAAGGCTTGTATATGATCTAGAAACAAATAATACTAGAAGGAGAGTATAAGAAGCCATGGAATTACTACGATGAGGAGATTAAGACTAGAGAATTAAACAATAATGTATAAGTATATAAAAAGTGAGTACTTCATTCTAGTTACTTGAAGAATTGGAGATGATAAGGCCTAGAGAGATAACAGAGAGAGCTATCCACTTTAGTTACATAAATTTTAAAACCTTGTAAGGAACTATTGTTTAATTTTAATAGTTTGTGACCTTTCTGTTTTTACATGAAAGTAGTTACTAAACACTGCTATCTACTGTATCAGGAAACGGCCAGAGCTATGCCCAGCTACCCATGAAGAACAGGTAAAACCTATAAGGAAATGTGCTTTTTTTGCTTTGTGTTTAGTTTCTACCCTAAGGAAGCAGGGGTTGGAATGAATGGTCCAGGATTCACAGAATGTATGAAAATTTAAGGACTTCTAGAATAATTATTAACAATGATCAAAGCCTTGATGATATAACTTTAGTAAATAAAAATTTATACTGAGTTCAGGCTCTCTGGTCGAGAGAAGGAAAAAGAATGATGACCCAGGAGAAAGGAAAAGGGAAAGAGAGACAGCAAAAGAATGAGAAGGGGGAAAGGAGAGGAAGGAGGAATGATGAGAACCATCAGACAAGGAGAGGGCACTTGAACTGACAGCTTGCATCCACTACTGACTTCATTGAGTCATCATTGAATCAGCGCCGCTCCCATTCCCGCCTTTGTCAGGACCCCTCTCATGTTGAGGCTGGACCTCCGTACCCCTCCCCATGAAAATCCAGGTGTGCAACTGGTTTTGCTGACCATTGCCATTAAGGGAAACCAGGGAATGGCATAGCGATACTGTGGGGTTACTTTTTACAATTGTATACAGATCTACAATTATTTCTAAGGGAAAAACTTTAAATTAATTAATTAAAATGTCATTCTCATTTTTCTATCTCTCTCTCCCTCTCATTCATCCAAAATCATCCTTGTAAAGGTGTGCAAAAATTTACACGAAAGGATCAGTTTTACTATCTTTTACAAGGTTTGTTCTTTCATGTTTTCTTGTTATTTTTTTAATCTTGAGTTTTTTAGGTGATCTTGAAATGAATTTTTAGGCATAAAGGCACACATTAGATTATGTAGAAGAAACACTATAGTGTATAATAATCTCTCAATGTGTCTTTCCTGCTGTATTTCTGGGGATATAATCAAAAATCTGTGTGCATCATAAAAATGTCAACTCAGGTTTTCCCATCTCTTTTTTCTAGTCTATCCTCTCCCTTGTAAAGTCCAGACTCCCCCTCATAAGATCTCAGAGACTTTAGAGAACACAGAGATCAAAGGCAGAATGGTTACACAAAAACAAAGTATGTCCAGGAAGCAAGAGAGCAGACCAAGTGTGAATTACATTTCTATTGAATTACATTCAATGGAAATCTGAGAAAAATAAAAATTAGCACCAGTCACCTGTCACTAAGTCCGTGGAGCAATGGGCTCAAAGAAACACACTTGAGATTTGAATGCTGCTTTATACTAGAATTTTCGAGCTACTGTGCTGAGTTTAAGTATCATATTCTTGTTGGAAATTTTCTTTAAATATTGGTACAGATATTCTTTATTTTTTTGTTCTTTAGAAATACTGATTTTCATGGTTAATAATATGAGATCACAGTGACGAGACCTGGATTTATAGGACAAGGTTACAGCTTCATTTTTTTTTTTTTGTCTGTCTGTCTGGTTTTTGTTTTGCTTTGTTTTGTTTTTAAGCAAAGACTTAACTATCCCTTCTATGTCAAATCTAATACTTATCATATAATCTAGGCCATTACCATCAATGATAAGGCCAGACTCTTGGTGCAATCCACACAATGCACAAACAGAAACACCAGTGGGAACCCGGTTGCGGTGGCTCACACCCGTCACTCTAGTGCTCAGAACATAGAGACAGGAGCATCTGAAGTTTCAGGATAACCTAGGCCACATAGGCAGACAGTTCAAGGTCATCCTGGGATACTCAAGCTGTCAGAAAGAGAGAGAGGGTCATACACAGAAAGACAGCGAGAGGCAGAGTGAAAGAGACAGGGAGACAGACAGGAAGGAGGAAGGGAGACCTCAAATGCCTCAATGGGGTGTTCCTTACTTTTCTAAAGTTTTGATTTGGTTTTAAAATTTTAGTATATATTTTATATGTGTGGGCATTTTACCTGAATGTATGTCTATGCACTACATACGTGCCTGGTACCCACCAAGGCCAGAAGGCATTAGACCCCTATCGGCCTGGGCTAACAGGTAATAGTGATCAACCACATGGATGCTGGGACTAGAACCTCAGCCTTCTAAAAGAGCAGCCAATGTTTTTAATTGCTGAGCTTTATTTCTATCCCTAAAACCTCATTAATAAGTGAAAATCCTGTGTTTGTTAGAAACCAGACAGTTGTGGACTAGAAAGTTAACTTAGTAGGTCAAAACAAAACAAAACAAAATCAAACAAGCAAAACTCCACTTGCCATGTAAATGAAGACGAGTTTGGATCCACAAAACTGTACACAGTAGCACACACCTGAAATCCTGTTGCCCCTAAAAGAGACAAGAAGCAGAGACAGGAGAGTCCCTAGGGCTCAAGGGACAGTTATCCTGATGTATGAAGTCTAGAACCCAAGACCCTGTCTTAAGGTGGAAGATGAGCGTGAACACCAGAAGTTGTTCTCTGACCTCTACACAAGCATGTGGCAAGCATGTGCCTGGACACACACACATGCATGCATGCACAAACACACACAGAGAGACCCCACATGCATACACACAAGTTTAAAATAAATACATAAACAGAAAAGAGGTTTTAAAGAAAGCTACAGTTGTAAGATATTAAATTTAAAAATGAAAAAAAAGACACAGTGAATTTATTAGTACTCATATCCAACCTGCCTCTCTCAAGCTCTGACACTAAGCCACAGGCTTCCCTTCCTTCTCTGTCTCCCCAGGAAGGACTTTGCAGTCTTGCCATCCTGGAAGACACATAGCTTGCTGTTTTACTGTGTTCAGCATCCGTTGAAGATGAAGAATAATGACTGTATTTTTGTTTTTGTTTTGTTTTTAATTAGATATTTTCTTTATTTACATTTTAAATGTTAATCCCTTTCCTGGTTTCCCCTCCCCAAACCCCCTATCCCCTCTCTACTCCCCCTGCTCCCCAACCCACCCACTCCTGCTTCTTGGCCCTAGCATTCCCCTATACTGGGGCATAGAACCTTTACAGGACCTTGGGCCTCTCCTCCCATTGATAATCGACTAGGCTATCCTCTGCTACATATGCAGCTAGAGCCATGAGTCCCACCATGTGTTTTGTTGGTTGGTGGTTTAGTCTCAGGGAGCTCTGGGGGCACTGGTTAGTTCATATTGTTGTTCCTCATAGGGGGCTGCAAACCCCTTCAATACCTTAGGTACTTTTTCCAGCTCCGTCACTGTCCAATGGATGGCTGTGAGTATCCACTTCTGTATTTACCAGGCACTGGCAGAGCCTCTCAGGAGACAGTTATATCAGGCTCCTGTCAGCAGGCTCTTATTGGCATCCATAATAGTGTCTGCGTTTGGGGGTTGTATATGGGATGGATCCCCAGGTGGAGCAGTCTCTGGAACGTCATTCCTTCAGTCTCTAACTCGGTCTCTATAACTCCTACCATGGGTATTTTGCTCCCCCTTCTAAGAAAGATCAAAATATCCACACTTTGGTCTTCCTTCTTCTTGCGTTTCATATGTTTTACAAATTGTATCTTGGGTATTCTGAGCTTCTGGGCTCATATCCACTTATTTGTGAGTGCATATCATGTGTGTTATTTTGTGGTTGGGTTACCTCACTCAGGATGATATCCCCTAGATCCATCCATTTGCCTAAAATTTTCATAAATTCATTGTTTTTAATAGCTGAGTCGTACTCCATTGTATAAATGCACCATATTTTCTGTATTCATTCCTCTATTGAGGGACATCTGGGTTCTTTCCAGCTTCTGGCTATTATAAATATAGCTGCTATGAACATAGTGGAGCATGTGTCCTTATTACATGTTGGAGCATCTTGTAGGTATATGTCAAGGAGTGGTATTTCTGGATCCTTCAGTAGTACAATGCCCAATTTTCTGAGGATCCACCAAACTGATTTCCAGAGTGATTGTACCAGCTTGCAATCGCACCAGCAATGGAGGAGTGTTCCTCTTCCTCCACATCCTTGCCAGCATCTGCTGTCACCTGAGTTTTTGGTCTTAGCCATTCTGACCGGTGTGACATAGAATCTCAAGATTGTTTTGATTTGCATTTCCCTGATGACTAAGGATGTAAAAAATTTCTTTAGGTGCTTCTCAGCTTCTCAGCCATTCAGTATTCCTCAGTTGAGAAATCTTTGTTTAGCTCTATACCCCATTTTTAAATAAGGTTATTTGGTTCTTTGGAGTCTAACTTCTTGAGTTCTTTGTATATATTGGATATTAGCCCTCTATCAGATGTGGGATTAGTAAAGATCTTTTCCCAGTCTGTTGGTTGCCTTTTTGTCTTATTGACAGTGTCCTTTGATTTACAAAAGCTTTGTAATTTTATGAGGTCCCCTTTGTCAATTCTTGATCTTATAGCACAAGTCATTGATGTTCTGTTCAGGAATTTTTCTCCTGTGCCCATATCTTTGAGGATCTTCTCCACTTTCTCATCTATAAGTTTCAGTGTATCTGGTTTAATGTGGAGGTCCTTGATCCACTTAGACTTGAGCTTCTTCAAAGAGATAAGAATGAATCTATTTGCATTCTTCTACATGCTAACCACCAGTTGAGCCAGCAGCATTTGTTGAAAATATTCTTTCTCCACTGGGTAGTTTTAGCTCCTTTGTCAAAGATAAAGTGACCATAGGTGTGTGGGTTCATTTCTGGGTCTTCAATTCTATTCCATTGATCTACCTGTCTTTCACTGTACCAGTACCATGTAGTTTTTATCACAATTGCTCTGAAGTATATAGCTTGAGGTCAGGGATGGAGATTCCCCCAGAAATTCTTTTATTGTTGAGAATAGTTTTTGCTATCCTAGGTTTTTTGTTATTCCAGATGAATTTGCAAATTGCCTTTTCTAACTCTATGAAGAATTGAGTTGGAATTTTTTTGGGGAATTGCACTGAATCTGTAGATTGCTTTCAGCAAGATGGTCATTTTTACTCTATTAATCCTGCCAATACATGAGCATGGGAGATCTTTCCATCTTCTGAGATCTTCGATTTTTTTCCTCAGAGAATTGAAGTTTTTATCATACAGATCTTTGACTTTCTTAGAGTCACACCAAGGTATTTTATATTATTTGTGACTATAGTGAAGGGTGTTGCTTCCCCTAATTTCTTTCTCAGCCTGTTTATCCTTTGTGTAGAGAAAGGCCACTCAATTGTTTGAGTTAATTTTACATCCAGCTACTTTGCTGAAGTTGTTTGTCAGATTTAAAAAAAAAAAAAAAAAAAAAAGAAGTTCTCTGGTGGAATTTTTGGGGTCACTTATGTATACTATCATATCATCTGCAAATAGTGATATTTTGACTTCCTCCTTTCCAATTTGTATTCCTTTGATCTCTTTTTGTTGTCTAGTTGCTCTGGCTAGGACTTCAAGTACTATATTGAATAGTTAGGGAGAGAATGGGCAGCCTTGTCTAGTCCCTGATTTTAGTGGAATTGCTTCAAGTTTCTCTCCATTTAGTTTGATGTTGGCTACTGGTTTGCTGTATATTGCTTTTACTATGTTTAGGTGTGGGCCTTGAATTTCTGATCTTTCCAAGACTTTTATCATGAAGAGGTGTTGGATTTTGTCAAATGCTTCCTCAACATCTAATGAGAGGACCATGTGGTTTTTTTTTTCCTTTGAGTTTGTTTATATAGTGGATTACTTTGATGGATTTCCATATGTTGAACCATCCCTGCATCCCTGGGATGAAGCCTACTTGATCATGATGAATGATCATTTTGATGTGTTCTTGGATTCAGTTTGCAAAAAATTTATTGAGTATTTTTGCATCAATATTCATAAGGGAGATTAGTCTGAAGTTCTCTTCTTTGTTGTGTCTTTGTGTGGTTTAGGTGTTAGAGTAATTGCAGCTTCACAGAACGGATTGGGTAGAATACCTCCTGTCTCTATTTTGTGGAATAGTTTGAGGAGTATTGGTATTAGGTCTTCTTTGGAGGTCTGAAAAAAGAACTCTGCACTAAACCCATCTGGTCCTGGGCTTTTTTTTTTTTTTTTTGTAGTCTATTAGTGACTGTTTCTATTTCTTTAGGGGACTGTTTAGATCCTTGATCTGATCTTGATTTAACTTTGGTACCTGGTATCTATCTAGAAAATTGTCCATTTCATCCAGGTTTTCCAGTTTTGTTTTGTGTTTGTTTGTTTGTTTGTTTGTTTGTTTGTTGAGTATAGGCTTTTGTAATAGGATCTGATGAGTTTTTTGATTTCTTCAGATTCTGTTGTTATGTCTCCCTTTTCATTTCTGATTTTGTTAATTAGAATACTGTCCCTGTGCCCACTACTTAATCTGGCTAAGGAATTAGCTATTTTGTTGATTTTCTCAAAAAGCCAACTCCTGGTTTGGTTGATTCCTTGTATAGTTCTTTTTGTTTCCACCTGGTTGATTTCAGCCCTGAGTTTGATTATTTCCTACTCCTCTTGGGTGAATTTGCTTCCTTTTGTTCTAGAGCTTCTAGTTGTGCTGTCAGACTGCTAGTGTACGCTTTCTCTAGTTTCTCATAGCTATGAGTTTTCCTCTTAGGACTGCTTTCATTCTGTCCCATAAGTTTGGGTATGTTGTGGCTTCATTTTCATTAAACTCTAAAAAATCTTTAATTTCTTTCTTTATTTCTTCCTTGACCAAGTTATCATTGAGTAGAGTCTTGTTCAGCTTCCATGTATATGTGGGCTTTCTATTATTTAAATAATGACTTTTTTTTCCCTCTTTATTAGATATTTTCTTCATTTACATTTCACATGTTATCCAGAAATTTTCCCTTACCCTCCCGCATCCCCGCCCTGCTCCCCTACCCACCCCCTCCCACGTAATGGCCCTGGCGTTCCCCTGTACTGGGGCATATAGAGTCTGTATGACCAAGGGGCCTCTCCTCCCAACGATGGCCAACTAGG